>CAUDMG010001564.1:5903387-6220727 GCA_958450375.1 Homarus gammarus | reverse complement strand
GTCCCACTCCCGTTCTCAATTACGCTTTAACTGTACCCTCCCGTCTCCGGACTCGCCTCGCCAAAATGTACACCCAATTACTGTACTTTCATTCCCTGCCCTTCTTTCCAACAAATAAACACTCTCCTCTCCTATATCTCATCACCCAAAACATTTTCCTCTAATACTGTACTGTACTTCCTATGTAAATCTAAACATTATGTTCAACACCCCCCCCCAATCAATTTATAAACCAAAAACCACTATTCCAGTCCTCTACCCCACTCTTCTCAAATACACCTAAACACTATACATATAAGACCCACTCACTACCAACTCTTAACCTAAACTACTATTTCATACCCTAAATAATAATTCGTCCCACAAACATTAATACCAACAATTTCCTACCTTCTAACCTCATCCTAATTCACTTTCAAATATACCAACAATTACTTCAATCCACTATTTCATAAATCATACAAAACCTTCTTAATAAATCCACCTCCCTCAAACCATATAACCAATCACCAACTTGTCCTCCTCCAAATTATACAAAACACCAATTTCCCCAAAAACTCATCTTACACTAAGTCCACACTACTTAAAACGATACCATTTCCTCTCACTATCACATCTATCTTCCACAATTCAAATACTACACACATTTCTTACAACTTTTATATCATATACTGTACATTCAATTATTACCCTCTCATTCTCCCCACTCCACAAAATCACAAAATATTTTACATCTTTACTATCATGTCACTACCTCAGATACCATCAAATAATTGCCCCTTGTCCAAACTCCTCCCGTCTCCATCTCTATCGCTTATCGCAAACGCGCTATATACGAATCGCACCCTCGCCTCGACGCGCCAGTGCCGCCGTATTATCTTTCGTTTACGCTTACGTAATTTACAAATACGTATCGAGTAATCGCCGTACGTAAACTCTGCAAATTCCTCTACGCATTCTTATAACAATTCACCACATATACATAATTACATCAAAAATAATCACCTACATTTAAAATTGCATTCAAATACATTATCATAAACTCTACATCTTATAATCTTTATCTTTAAACACATTCACAACACCTCATATTGTTTAACACTCTTGGCCCAACATTACATAACGTATCCTCTCCTCTTTAAACGCTATCGTCTTGCAGCCCGATAAGAACCTCTCAAAACGCACGGACGGTAAGGCGCCGTTGCGCCGAATCGCATCTCTCGTGCCTCCCAATATCTGTTTCGCCCAAATACTTCACCTCGTATATTGTCTGCCCCACACTCGTGCGGTCCTCGTGCCGACGCACGACCGTAAAAACGCTCTTCCGATTCTGCTATCTCCCACGACTGCATTTACTGCACCCGACGGCACGGAAAAATAGCTTACGCGATCGGAGCGACGACCGACCGCGACGATTCCCTTTTCTGACGTTTACGCCACTTTTAATCGTTAAATTTAAAAAATAATAACCATTTATAAACACATTATCTAGCATTTGTTACATAATACAAAAACATCCAGCTAGGCACGTTCGTGTCCGGGAGCTCCGTGTGCTACCGTTTCGCTTGCGTGTACTCTAGTACGTATTCGTATTCACAATGCTAATACAACACACCCCACCTTTTTATTTCCACCATTCAATTAATCTTTGCTTTAACAGCAAAATAAAAAAAAAAAAAAAAAAACGGTGGTCACGCGATTGCTTCCGCAGTCGGATATTGACCAAAAATTTCCTTAACTCAATCTATTATTTCAATAGAATATTGGTTCCAACTCACACACAAACTAAACATAAACAATATTGTATAACAGTAATACAAATAACAAAACATTCAATATAAACTAAATATAGTACTGTGCAGTATATTCTACAATATTAGATAAAACACAATACAATACAGTGACCCCTCAGTTAACGTAATTTCGATTAACGAACTGTCTTCCGTAAGGATCTTCAATTTGGTTAACGAAAAAAAATTGGGTTAACGAAGTTCTTACGAACCGACCTCAACGTGTTTTCGCTTGCACTGACCGGGCAACCGGCTTTAGTGTCAGTCCGCAAATACATTAATTGCTTCTAGGGCTTAAATTCCTTCCTATTTTAGTAACTATCAAGAAGTTTATACTATTCAATAATTTTAAAAGTTTAATATTAAATTTTTTAGTCATTTTAACAATTATTGAACATAATTGAAGGTAAAGTGACTAGTTTAATGCACAGCATCCAGCCTCTTAACACAGCAAACAGGAGTTAGTCTCTCTCTCTTTTCACTGGAGGTAACATCTTGCTTGAGACTCTCTTCAACTAAATGCTTTTTTTTTCTCTGTTTCAAAGCAAATTATTGGTCATTTTGAAATATATTTTACATATTGACAATATATAATGCAGTGCAGTGTTGATTTAAAGAAAATAATCTTGAATTACACCAAGAAAGCTAAAATTTTATGGGTGAAATGGCGCCATGAGGTGACTTCTCTTCTTCCTTCTCCTCCACCCCCATTCTAACTCCCATCATCATCATCCAGGAACCTTCTACATACACACCTCAAAGTAAGTGAACTTTTCTAACATTTTTGTTGAATTTAGGAAATTTTCGGTGAGCTGGAACCAATTACCCAAAAACCCATTGAAACAATGGTTTCGCTTAACAAACGACCTTCTGGAACGGATTGAGTTCGTTAACGGAGGGGTCACTGTACTATATTCTGACTTCCACACAGGTGTGGGTGTGTGTGTGTGTGTGTCTCGTATTCCCGGCAGCTCTATTTACGCGACGCGCGGCCGGTCGACGACGACGTGCCGTATTCTTTACGGAATGCGTCGATTCCTAATAATTTCGGAACTCTATATTATCAATATGTCGACTAAATTTCCCAACGACAAATAATTTTAATGTAAAACTTAAACGACATTCAAAACGCCGACAAACTCCGTCTTCGCTCCTCCGTAAACGGAGTTCAACCGACGGCCATTTATCGACGCGTTAACTATATTTTACGGTGACCGATAATTTTAATATAAAAAAGGAACCAATATTCAAGAGCACAGCTTTCTTGATATATACTCCGCTGGAAACCGACATAAATGTGCAACCGCTTGCCGTATTGGCAGACCGGGCGATGCGCGCGACGTGCCGCGTTTCTCGCGAGGCCGTCCTCGATTGGAATTTTCTTCGCTCGCGAAACAGAAAATCCTTACGGGAACTCGTTCCCTAACCCAATTTTCGTTAATTGGGCCGTTCGTTAATCGAGGGACCGCCGTATTCCAAACTCGGCCCCTGCGCGATTCCAAAATATTACTATTTTCACACAATTTCTATATAACTATTTTAGACTAAATGTACACAATTGATGATACAATACACTTTCTAATGACCAAAATCTAAAATTACGTCTAAACGTTTTCCTTCCGCTCTCCCTTACGTATTAAAATGCACGAGCGTTATTCTGTCCCAATTACTTATAATACTACGGGGGTATTTATACCTAGTGTATTTACGTTGCTCCTGCGCCAGACGCAAACTACTTCTCTCCGATGCCGCATTTCCTACGACTCGTCGCTTTCCTTTATCTCTCGTACTTCGGTCGAGTCTCCGGCCACGCCCCGAGTCTCTCTCTCCGGAACTTGCCTCCCTAAATCGCAGAGTCTTAAGCGTCTACCCATTTCGTACGATCGATTCTCGCGATGCGGCGTTCCGCGCGTTAACGTCGACGCGTCCCTCTCTCCGCACGGTTTCGCGTTGCTCTACTTACCCATTTCAAGTGAACGTGTCAAACAATTTTCAACAAAATATACACCTACTATCCAACACGCTCGATCTCTTACATAAGACACGTCCTGCAAATGCCCCCGGACGACTCGTAAACGCCGACGACGCGCATCTTATACTCTCGCAACATTACCAAAAGCCTACAAAATCATTCAACAATATAAACTACTTTACAATCATTTATATTACATAACATATTCCAAAATCAACTACACTCAACTATTTACAAACTTACCAATGCCAATTCTTCTTCAATCCCTCCCCCTCACAAACATTTACAATTAACAACATTTGCAACGCCCCCACGACACGGAGAGCACGGCCGTGTTGGGCTACGTGTCTGTCTGTGGAATCGGATTCGCGGAGGAGAGTCTATTCCGTGTCGGTTCGGAGGAGAGTCTATTCCGTGTCGGTTCGGAGCCATTGCCACGTTCGATGACTCTCTGCCGTTACCGAAGCGATTTCCTCTGGAGGGTGTAACGCTCTACGCCTGACCTAGTCTAATTACTCTACGAAAGTTACAATGGAACCGACGCGATGTCTCCCCCACCGCACGCTCTGTAAAACCCCATTTAACTCCTTAATGATTCCTACACACCCTCCATCAGCCTCACTAACACTCTTCACACTCCTTTCACACCCATCTAACATTTAACACACCACTTGCACAACACTCCACATACACCCCCATCACACTAATCTAATGTATCACGACCACCTATCACCCCAAAAATTCACATTCTACACTACCTATAATCGGGTTTTCAACAAAATACGCACACAAACCCGGTCTCCCGTCCTCGCCCGACTCCGAATGGCAAATGTGCTAGTACGGACGCTCTTGGAAATTATGCTCGTCGAGGTAGAAAAAACATGGGCTTGGACCTGCTTATGATGGATATGCTAATAACAACGGAGGTAGTTTTCCACTCGTCACGCAATTATTCTTGGTATTGGACGACAAAATACGTACGCGCGTCACTCCAATTACGTAGTCTTTTACAAACGACGTTACGCTCGCTATACTGTACTAACCCCCAAACAATACAATCAACTTCACTCTACAGTACAGCTCACAATTTAACAAATACACTATACAATTGATCAAGTAAACAATCATACATAATCTCAAACTCTGACACTTTCTAAATAACAAAAATTATCGCACTCCTATAAGTTACGAGGCCGTCCCCTTCGCCCATCTTCCCGTAACCCCCAACAATAGACATTACGCAAATATTCCACGACTTTTGCCGACTCTCCCGTTCGTCTGACGATTGCGGTAGTGGTGACCCCCCCCTCGGTGCTTTTCCCTTTGCCGTGCAGTTTTAGTCCACGATAAATAGTAAAGAGGAACACGTCACAGGTTGTAAGAAACGGTTGCTGCCTATCATTTGCGGTGGTTCGCCACTCCGATCGTCAATGCCATTTTCTCCCGCATAAATCGCGTCGATGCCCAATCCGATGACATTCAAAATGCTACAGTGCTAATCTAGTCGGCAAAATATTCCAGACGACATCTTGGATAAATTCTTCGTCAATATGTATCGACTTGCAAAATCATCCTCCATCTTCACTTTGTCAGTATGGACAAACAACGGTACTTTCATTACAATTACTCTAGAGAAACTAACACGACCAAAATCAAATTTGGACGTATCGTTAAATGAACTGGCATCGCCGTTGCAACGATCTAACTCTACAGGAATGACACATATATCACACACTAGTCACAATACAATAATCTTAGACATCTTCTACAAGATTACAAACATATACAGAAAAGTATCTTCGTCCTGTGTTGAAAACTATCTTCGTCCTGTGTTGACGAGTATCTTCGTACTGTGTCGAGAAGTATCTTCGTCCCGTGTCGAGAAGAATCTTCGTCCCGTGTCGAGAAGAATCTTCGTCCCGTGTCGAGAAGAATCTTCGTCCCGTGTCGAGAAGAATCTTCGTCCCGTGTCGAGAAGAATCTTCGTCCCGTGTCGAGAAGAATCTTCGTCCCGTGTCGAGAAGAATCTTCGTCCCGTGTCGAGAAGCATCTTCGTCCGAAGGAAGTCCAAAACACTGTCAAACGACACCTGTACAATCTGTCTCCATTCGTGACTCTCACCTGTAAATGAAACAAACAAATTTATCTCAAAATAATCATGACAATTATCCTAAATCCCTTGCAAACTTAAACTAAAATATCAATGTTCATTCTCTCTATACTCACCACACTGATATATATCGATAAACAAACTACTGTATTGTCATCAAAAATATACCCACTACAATTTACATACTACAGTACTCTACTAGCTCACATTCATTACTTCTCTACACAGGTGTAATGGCCCCCCCTTTCATAAACAGAAAGATTATATAAACGGGTTAATTACATTTCAGTTATATACCGATTCGCCCCCCGTAACTTTCTATTAGCTACGAGGTGACGTGTTCGGTGCACGTGACGAGGTGTGCCGCGGGAAGCTGCGTCGTATTATGCCGAGTTGAGGCATTTAGTAGCCGGCTCCCTGGCCACCCAAAGCGGGCGGTACTTTCCTAACACTATCGATTTAAAGCGACACCCACAATTAAGGACGATGTTTTAATTTAAAGCAAATCTTTCCCATTTTGCGCGAGTCAATACGTAGCGTCGTATTTTACAATTCGCGTCTGATGTTTCTCTGGGCACGCTACACTGTCCTAAGGCCAAAGCTGTGCTCCACTGTACGTCTACTCAAAATTATGTACTAAATGATTAATAACATTTGGGTCTAGTGCAAACTATAGCATAATTATATTCAAATTAATCACTATTTTCATAACAATTCCAGCAATGTAAATTATATATTCTCCAAGGTCACTTCTGTGACATTTTATAAACAAAACACAAAAACTCAATCTAAAGGACATAAATAAATAATTCACTCCACCTTCGCCGCCAACTGTCACAACATGTCGCCTCCCCCATCTTCCCACCCAGGGTTTGGTGGTTATAGGCTCTAAGTTATCATCTTATATAATATCACACACTAGTGGTATACTGCGCACATCATTGTCGGCCTCAAAATCTTTCATTCGTATTACGATACGCGACGTTCAAATCCACCGCGCTTGTACGGTCACGGGGAATGTTGGTAAAGGATAACTCGTCTACTGTACGTTTTATACGATTGTACCGAGGTACTGTCATATAATATTAAGTGTATGTACTCATAGCATAAAGGAGAACTCGAGCTATCTATAGGATGATTGAGAAGGTCCAATTGATACCGACTAGTGTACTACGAGGGACGAGGGTAGATCGTGTTTGAGGGTCGTACTATTTACGTCTCTGAACGTAGCTACCGCACGTGTCGGATGAAAATATAAAAGAACAATGATCCGGAAAAAGAATAAATGTATCACACCTGTGTGAGGTTTGGAAGTCATCCACAAACTATACTCCAAAGAAAATATCTTGTATGCCTCGGTGAGCTTAATACGCCGCGTTATCTCGCGTGACGAATAACCGCGAACGATGCGACGATCGGAGATTCTAATGAATGTGTTCCACGATTGAAGGGAGGATCCCTAAATACAGATTGAAGTGAAGTGGATATACCCACGCCACGAAAATACGACGCTAGGCTCTGTCTACGTAGGCGCCCATTCTGCCCCGGGCTACAGTTTTCGCTTAATGATACGGTATGGCCCAATTAATTTTCCCAGGAACTGCCAAACAAGAACCTTACTTTAGGCATAAGGTCACAATAGATAGGAAAATGTATATGTGAGAACCAAAATAAAATCAAAGTGAAAATTAAAGATTGGAAACTGTAGACCTAGTTCGGTGAGAGACGCGAGGCATCTTCCTCGACGATCCCCGCTCTTTCGCCAAAACGGGTCGGTGAACTCCGTCGTGCTCCATTCGGCCCTAAAAAGACTTATCTAGCAGTTTTTTACATCTTAAACCTTGCCTGATGTTATAAAGTGAAGAAATAGTTGCACTAGTGTGCGGTGATAAAAGCTCATCGGGCCTTACTCGGTGACGCCCGCTCTCTCGCCAAAATGGGTACCGCGCGTTCGGAGCGTCGGCCGTTACCGGCCGGGATAGGAGAAAATAATTGTATGTTTGAGAAGATTCGCAGTCGCTACGTTGAGCGACCTAAGAATGCCAGACGTGGAACCAGTACTGGTATGACTACTTGGGAAGTAACCCCTCTACTCATCAAGAGTAGTGTGTGAACAAGGTACCTGTTGTGTGTACCTAACAATACCGAGGAGATCCATATTTGTAGGTGTGGAGTGTACCCGGGATGCGGCGCTACGATATAACGTGTCGCTGTAATGTAACGCGTGATGCTATACTCTAACGGGTAGTGCAGTCGGATGTGTTGCGTGTTGTTAAGAAGGAATGACCGAGGTATGGAGGTCAGTGATTCTTTTGAAGATGATAATAGTAATTATTTGATGTAAGATGTGTATTGATGTGAAGTGTAATAAAAATAATAGTTATTCTTCTGATGAAGGCAAACTCTTTTTGTATTGTGACGGGATGCAACATGTTTTATAATGAATAAATTAGTTAAGTTACGCTTCATGTTTCACCCTTCTTCCCACTCTCAATTTGGTCGATGAAAAACCCAACCCAATGCCTCGCTTAGTCTGCCCGCTACCTAACGAGCTACGTATCGTCCGGGGGGGGGGGGGGGGGGCCGGTGGCAGCGACCTTAAAATTAAGAATAGATTTAAGTTATTCCCTTAAAATTAGTGACCCCCCCCCAGAATCGGGCAGTACAATATAGTGATAGCAGAATATAATTCGCATTGCTATAATCCTTGCAAGACAGCAAATAATTGAACTATAAATGTCATATATTTTGCAAGAGATTAAAATTTTAGCCCTTTCTAATAAAATTAATTACAACTTGTCAGTTCAGTAACATTTTAAGAGAAAAATTTAGTAACTCTTAAGGACAGACAAATAAATAACCACTAGACTTTGGCATCAACTGTTATACGTATCTCCTCCCCCCCCCCCCCCCCCCCCCATCAGATGATCGCTAAGAAACGGACCATTTTACGTCTCATCATTTTAGCCGCCTTGATTTATGAGTGTTTCTTTTAACATAATACTACAAAAACAATGTTTGGCTTATTCTAAGGGATGGGCTGAGGTGCATCTAGGTAGACTCAGTCTTTTTAGTATTTTGTGTTTCTCTCAAGTACCAAACTAAATTATTCAATTGAAACAACACTTCGGTTTAAAGCGACCTCTCTCGGAACGTATCTCGAGTTATATCCGCGTTCTACCGTATTTCATTATTTCGTCTTCGTCAAATGTCGTACCGTGTGTACACAAACAATTCCATTATAGGCGTGGACTATTTATTATTTTCCTGTTAAAACAACAATATTTTCAACTTGAGCTAAGTTCACACAAAATTACAGGTTTACTTGTACAATTCACTGACTTTTCCACACCAGTAGGCACCCTGGAGAGTGGCTAGTGGTAGGTGAACAACACTAATACTAAAATAACTTCAACCTCTGTACTTCATATATCACCGGAGTTACCTACCCTTACGAGCAGACGACGTGGCCGAGCTCCGCACGAACGATAACTGCCGTCGCCTCGACTCGTGAGTGTCATCCGGGGTGTTGGGGAGTCTCCCTCGTCCGCGATCGTCTGTAAATGCAATCGTCCGTTACCGTACCGTACTTACGACACTTGACAAACATCCGCGGGAGTAATACAAAGATACTGTACAAAGTCTCCAGTACTTTACACATGAACCAACACAACTACAATAGTACTCATAGATACAGTAAAGTACATTATAATCATCACAGTATCTGTCAATCTTTAACATAGTGTACTGTATGGTGAGAGCTTCCATCTTAAGTCCTGGAGCACTTCATCTCCACCACTGTTTTGTGGCTCAACCATGAGGCAAGTTATATGCTTCTTATTTTATGAAAAACTGTACAGTACAAATACATGTGTCATATGACCTACAGTTAAAATAAATAATCACTCACAACACTTAAGACCAGGGCTGTGAAGTCGGAGTCGGAGTCGAGGAGTCGGAGGAAATTTCGGCTTGTGGAGTCGGAGTCGGTAAAATTGTCCGGACTCCGACTCCGACTCCAGCTGAATCTTGATTGCACTGAATTTTCTTCACGAGCTTAGTAATAGTATTAGTATCCGAGTATTCCCCTCCATTATTTAATTATATTAAATCCCTTCAGCCCACTATAAGAGGGTCGATAGAAAAAAAATGAAACTTCTGGTTTTATTTAGTCAACTGCAGGAACAGTTGCCATCCTGCGTGTAGTGTGAAAACGTAATGCTAATATAAATCACAGAGTAATTTGTAGCTTAGCAATTTCCTCTGATTTACTTCACATTTTTACATCTATTATTCTATCATACAACCTCTAAGACATGAAGATCTGACTGAAGCTATTCTGTTCCTAAGAACAAATATATGAACTCCGGCATATTCATTGCAGTGATTCCACTGATCCCACTAATTTTCTTAAATTATTAAAAGAATTTATTTCCATTTTATAAGCATTATTATAAATTTATTGTAGCAGGCACAGTATAGCACTATAATTTTGGACGATAGTCTCTTCTTTACCATTTGAAATTTTGAATTATATCAAATTTGGTTTCGTTGAAAACTGCACAGAGGCTCTCAGCTACAAAACAATTAGCTACAACCTGTTTTTGGTGAAATTAAGGCAAATTTAATTAAATAACTTAATCATGTAAGGTTTATCCATTTTCCTTAATAAGGTATTCATTTCTTTAATGTACATAAATATATAACTTTACTTTAAAAGGAATTGTAGGATCATCATTTAGATCCACATCAGATTATGAGCTTAAACAAAATTCATATGCTGAGATCAAACTTTTAGATAGACATGTAAATGGTGTTTTCTAGTTAATATCTTGAATTCTTAATAAATTTATTTTTCTTTTGATTGAAACTTTGAAAGTCAAGCCTATCATCTTTTTGTAGTTCTTAAATATCGTCCAGATCATTAATAAAGCTGTAGCAGTATAGCCACGGTGTTTTACTTTTTACCTACGCAGGTTACAACATACAAATTACAATTCGGATGGTAGAAATAGTTGTTACAAATAGGCCAAGGAGTCGGAGTCGGAAGCATAAAAATTTGAGGAGTCGGAGTCGAAGGTTTTGTCTTCGACTCCACAGCCCTGCTTAAGACTGACTCGTATATGTATCCCTCAATAGTTATAATACACTATTTATATATACCTTCTGGTATTGCACTTACTTCTAACTACTCTACCAAAGGACTTAATAATTTAAGTGTAGCATTTAAGCTTTTTTAAAACTAATTATTTTACACTACAAACGAGTGCTACCGAACAGCGTGTTTCCCGTACGGTATCTCTTAATTAGTTATAAACTTATTAATGACCCTCAAACGGTCTTCTCCTACACATATACTGTATCTATATCCCATCTAACAATGTCATCCCTCTACACGAGAGATTGGGGGAGCCGGGATCTTTCCACTCGCATTATACTATAAACTTATCCTAATATACAGTATTGTATAACAGTTACATACCCGAGTGTGGGTGTGTGTGCACTGGCCGGACCAAAACATAAAAGTGGAAGCCGCATAACGCATTTCACTCGCAACGGCTTGAGAGGGTCACGGCGCCATAATCGCCTCACACTATTTCCAAATTTTGACCTGTGGAAAAAACATTAAATAAACTAAATTATTATGTTATTATACATGTACAGTAATACTGATACAATAATTTCTTGTCCATATTCAGTAATAAATAGCAACACCAACTCGTATTCCAAAACTAATTAACACTTCCAAATGTTACCTTGTAATGACAACAGTAACTCTACTCACATCAATCAATTAAATAGTACTAGTGAGTAAATTCATTCTTGGAGGATAAATATGAAAAATGACTCTACATCATTCTTAATATCTTTCATCTAACATCTTCATGTCTCATACAGGGAGATGGATATTGTCTGCAATGCATCAAGTCATTATGGTGTATTTGTATCCAGTTTGGTTAAATCTTTCTCCTCGGTTTAAAAATTAGTCGCGTCGGTAACTTCGCAGACGTGTACGCCTCTACGTAATACGTCCCATTAAGACGGGCACGTAACAAACGGCTAATGTGTTTATAGCCACTTAACTAATGTATAACACACTCCAAGTGAAAAGGAGGCACCTAGTCCAAGAGCTTAACGTGACAATGGATGTATTATGCACCAATTACTGTACAATACATCTGTCTCAAGAGTTAGTAGCCAAGAGTGTACAGTACTATGGAGACCCTTTCATTAACCGACTTAAATAAAACTTAACATTCTTTAAATGCATCCATAGGGGTTATTTAAGCTATGGTCTGTGCATGGTAAGAGGAACTGACACATTAACAACCCTCACACACTGCCTGGTTAAACATTTCACTTTCTGACTGACCTTAAAATAGCATCCAGAAAAAAAATATATACAGGTACTCCTCTACTTAACAACGTTCAACTTACAAACTTTCACAGATACAAACATCATCACTGAGGGAGGTTACCTGCCACAACAGGTATTTAATGTGGATGAGAATGGATTATTTTGAAGACAATTCCAGATAGAACAATCATTACCTAAGAGGAGAAGAGTGAGCCAGGTTTTAAGGCTGTATTAAATGGTATAGCTGTACTAAATATCCATAATATTTTCATTTTTTACAATATGTTTGATATCTACAAGAGTAAAGTTGGACTTACAAACAAGCCTCAGGAACCTAAGTTGTTCGTAAGTAGAGGAGCACCTGTACATGTAGGCTATTCTCACAAATTATCTTAATCACAAAGCAGTATTTAGCGAGTACCGACCATATCTGTAGAGAACGCACGGAATGTGTCGTCCCAAAAGCTACCGCGTTCGGTGACAGAGAGAGAGAGTCTACAGATGTTCCACGCCGGATGCTCCTTGCATGAACCTTCCGACTCGGTTGTCTCCCGGGTCGCACTTCTGCTGCCGACTAATGCCGTTGCCCGAAGCAGCTTGTTCTGTGGGTTAGGTTTGTAAAGTGAATGATGCCTGTACAGTTCCTGATAATTATACTGCACTATATCTTTACAACCACTGTATAGGCAGGGGTGGCGAACCTATGGCATGCAAAAACATCTCTTTATACCCCACCCATAATAAAAAAAAAAAAAAAAAAAAAAAAATATATATATATATATATCCCTGTACATACATACAGGGTAGTAACAAAATGAATTCACATAAATAAGCAACAAGACTCCCCCTTTCTTCTACAATGAAGGTCCATTTTTATTGTCACGTAATTCATTAATTTTACATCTTGTGAATTACTACTTATCAATAACATGTAATTTCTAAAGCTATCCCATTTAAAACAATTCAAAAGAGTTACTGGTTGCCTAAACAGACTCCTCTAAATGCTTTCAAGCATTTTCTTCTCTTTCTCTATCAAAATTTTGTAACATAATAAAATAATAATATTAATCTTCTGCTCAAAATTCCCACGGGCTCACGAGACAACGATTCAGAATATTATCGCCAATTTAGGCACGCACTCCCAAAAAGGTTTGCCACCCCTGGTAGACGACATTAACAATCTATCATAATGCCCTTATGCAATATCATGCTGATAACTTTCATTTGTATGCTTTACTGGTAAAAAATGTGTTCAGTAGCCAAAGGTGTGTCTAGATGCATGTGTGACAAGTGTGTCCTGGGGTAGTAGTAAGAGGACACCACACACGATACAAGTACTGTACAATCATAACTACTACAGGCATATTGATACAAAATGCAATACAGTATACTGTATATAAGACACAGTAAACAACAAGTTCTTATGTATCTCTAAACAACGATGAACTCTACAAATAATGAATAATGACCATATCTCACTTGGAACGACATCCACAGACACTGGCCACCTTCGCCACACCCGGGACTCTGTACGTCGACTGAAACAAATTGGATAAAAATCTTCAAACCTATTCATTAAAGGTAGGAAGAATAAACCAACATTAACAACCTAACATCACTATTGGATATTATAATTCACCTTTCTTCATTGTCAACATATTAACATAAAATTGTTATCAGTCCTATGTATGTAACAGTTGCTTCTGCATATACTGTACCTACATTCTTTTCCAGCTTTTTTAAGTGTAAATACTAACACATAACCTTCTCAAAATTATAAAACAAGTAATGAGAACCTGAGTGATTGGTGTTCCAGGCAATGATTATTTGTGATGGCAATGACAGAAGGGAGAGGCAGATGGGGATAAGTATTACCAGAAATGTGGCAGCTGGGGAGTTGCTCACCAATTTCATTCCCATACGCTCGTCTTCCCCGGAAAACGTCCACGGTGACTGCAAAAACAGATTTGGATAAAACGTGAACCAAAATATATCTCCTTGTATGTGACAAACAAAATGCATAGAATAACAATGAATAACATCCGAAGCCAAACATAGCGCTAACATAAAAGGGGAAACGCGCCAAACTGACTCGGCACATTGGTACAGAATTTTTTGGGTCTTTATATACAAATGTTTCATAAAATACCAAGTTGCAAAGGTACTGTGCACAAAATACTCACCAAATGTATAGCTCAACAGTGAGATGGGTGAGGCTCCATCAATAATTGAGACAGAGTCTGCCCAAACTTTTTAATTTGCTTTCCACAGGCCTGTTGGAGGAGAGAAACAAGGTCGGCAACAGTGCCATGAAGGGGAATGGAATAGGTCAACTTATTTTTTCACCTTCCTGACAAAAATTATACCTCTACCTTACACAACAAAACACACAATCAGTACTACTCTATGTACCAGTGTGTGTACTCTACAGTATATATAGTGATATCCCCATTACCCGGAACAGTCGGTGCGGAGCACGTGCGGAGACCGGAGATTTCCGGGCGGGGGATTGGCGTTCTCGCATTACCGACCTTCCGATGCGATGTCGGGTTATCCGTCGTCGGGCGAGGTGATAACTGGGTCTCGTGACCTGAAGATGTCTTGAATAAAGACAAAAGCTAAGGTTCTCTAGTGTTTCCCACTTACTAAATGCACGGTATAATATACGCAACTCTAATCATTTTTTTCTTTCTTAACACAGCTTCAACACTGCATTCTTGGCTGATTTTGCTCTGGTACAGTACAGCGAGTTCTGCTATAACGCGTGTTTTGATAACGCGAATTTGCTCTAACGCGATTTATGAATTAGGAACGATATTTGTATAACGCGAACGCTTGTTTGCTATAACGCGATTTTTGCGTACTATTTCTCCAATTTTGTGGTATGGATTAACTGTGAATATAGTAAAGAAGAATATCAACAAGATGCGTTCTGGTGATAGAATTCCCGGTGATGATCGTAAAAGAAAGGATAAAAACACTTGAAGAGAAGCTCGATTTTATCAACCTCAAAATCACCCTTCTCCCCCATCAAGTAAAGTTTTACATTTACTGTATGATTTCATTATTAGATATGAATGTAACATTTATTTAGACTGTGCTATATTTTGTGTTAGGCTAACTACTAAATTTTTTCGATTTCGAGTAATCTGCACCTAACCCTATTTTCTCCATAAGCCCTGTTATTTCTATTACGCGATTTTCTATAACACGATATTTTACAAGAACACAATTATCGCGTTATAGCAGAACTACCTGTAATGTACAGTACTGCACAACACAAATTGTAAACAAAAACGGCAGCTAGCGAGAGAGCGACCTTCTACGACGGCAGTAGACCGTGAACCCGGTGATCTCGACGGCAGCGCCCCCGCACTCCCGGCACGTGGGGACGGGTCGGAGCGCGACTCGATCTCTACGAATGCCCCCAAAATTTATTTCCGGACCCAGAATGGAGTCTTCTGAATAGTCGCCAGAATTTCTCTCGATACTTTCTAGAAAATGTGACCGATTTTCAAACTCGGAGAATCGTTCACAAACCCGGAATTGATATAAATTTTATAAAATAAATCTGTGTACAGAGATAACTTCCAAGTACTCTGACTTAATTTCCCCTTTTGCTAACTGATGACTGGCTATAAACAATCAAGCAGATCATCAATAAACATTTAATCAGTAACATTATACAAAACCAAACCTAACCTAACCTAAGCCTCACCTAACCTAACCTAAGCCTCACCTACTTTAGCTACAATTTCCATAACATAACATGATAAACAAACTCCTAAATGAAACACAACACATTTCATATAAAGAGTAATTCCCATCGACTTGTAGCACTAAAATTATAAAGCTATTCCTATCTAACAAAAATTTGGGTTGCTATTTAAAGCTTAATCGGCGATTATCCTACTTAACGTAACGCCCGCACACAAATGCCATATTTTATGGCATACCGGACGTATTTTTTTTCGGAATAATGGCTACAAAACCTTCCCGCATCTCCCGTAGGCTAATGAACCCCTTACTTGCTGTCTCCGGTCGGTTAAGTTCTACCTAAAACAACTCCAGAATTAATACTATGCTATTGCTTACTTAAAAACATTATTATTTTTACATCTACAAATACCCGATACAAATAAAGATTGACAGATAACTTTCTTTTCCCATTTGCATCCGTTAACGTCACCGGTGGCACAGTAGCCGAGCTAGACTCCTCGCGAGCCGCCGGGCTACTGGGCCGAGCTGCGAGGCCTTATGGTTATTTCTCAATTCATAATTTTGCATCTGTTTTTACTATTTTACGTGTACTCAATCTTACAGAGAGAATGTACAAAATAAACAAGATATATATTTATCATAAAAGTCCAATACATCACGGGGAATAAACTTTCTACGCGTGTTAAGAGGGCGAGGTATCTCGGCCATTCTGAGCCGTCTCCCGTGTGGAGTGAAACGACACCGTTAACAAAATTCGTCCAGCAACCAAATGGCATTACTACATTATTTTTTTGTTACACAGGTAACTTATATAATATTTATTCCACACATTTACCGATACTGTTACTACTAATTTAACAAAATTATGGCTACGGGAGGAAAATACACGCAAGTTTTTGTCCCTAAATACTCCCTGCTGATATAGGCGGTGCGTCTTATACGGCCGTGCGTCTTATGTGCCGTAAGATACGGTAAAACGACGAAAAATAAACACAGAGTTGATCCCGAGCAACTGACCGCCGGGATGGCCAATTACAAACCGAGATGACACAGAGGACGAATGGCTATCTGACATTTCCGTAATGAACAGTATATAGTTCCTGACACTTCACACAGACCAGGCTAAGTCTCCCTTGGCTAATACGAATATCCGTTAATCGCCGTTAATTACTTTATACGATGTGACGACTCGTCGGCGGTAGAACTTGGAATTTTTCATAGACGACGTATCTCCAATTAAAGAGCGAAAAGCAATGTATCTATACTTATTAAACGCGTTTACCGTACTTTGTCTCGTCGACTGTTAACTTTGCTTGCAATCTTGATCGACGTCTCGTAACTTCGGGTATACGACTACTATTACCGTAATTCTATTTCGCTTCCAATAATATAGTTATTATATAAAGGTGCTCCTCTACTTACCAACTCATTTGCACCAGAGATGAAGGTTTAAATTCGGGTATTATTGCATTTGTGCACACAACATTCCTGCCCCTAATCTATTATCGTATTCGAACGAGACGTCTAACTGTGAGATAATTTTCTTCAATTGCATTACCGTCACAAATGTGTAATAACGGAGATAGCACATCCAAAATTTTATCTATTTTCTTCCATTAATAATCAGCCATTATCGCCTACCTCACCTCCCACACTGCTTGTCTCCTTCATAAATCATCACGCCTGTACACGTCACGTGGCGAGTCATAAGCGTTTTTTGGGGACAACTAATTAATGATTTGTGGTTTAATTCACGGAATTTTTGGCCCAATCAAATTCTATCTTTAATTTGGGCTTCTCTATGCCCCCAGTTAAGTGGGAAACAGCGTCGCCAACCTGTACTAATATCAGAATCCAACGACGAACCAGAACCAGGCCAATAAGGTAAGAAAATAAGTGATTCCATAATATGGCGACAGTCAGTTAGGTTAAGTCAGGTCAGGCTTATGTTTTAATTGTTTTTTTGTATTCGCTTAGCCAAAAATTTTGTCGGAAAACGCCCCACCAAAAAACTCAGAAAAATCATCCAATTACCTACGGAATTGAAGGTCATAACCGATCTAAACACACACACACGAATACACCAAACAAACATATTTTTTTTTACTTTCTGACAGAGTTGTGAGCACTTATGCAAATTTACCTAAATTCGTTCATAACATCAAAAACCACAGGAATAACATTGTTTCAACTTTGATATATGTATAGTGTTAACAAGTGAAAATATACCAATACAGTCTGTCAACACCTCCACCAGACACCCAACACAATCGACTAAGTTAACCATTAAATGCACTTATTCCCACACAAATAATACCCCTACAACTACATAATATTATTAACGTTATATATCTGATGTAATATTATTAATAAATGTCTTACCAATGCCTCAGGCGGAAATTTTCAGGGCTGTCAGGTCGTCTTACACTCGTTACGTCCTCCTCCTCGTTTTTCTGTCGAGTGGCTGTCCTGCTGGCGAGGGACCCCAGAGCCATCAGACGAGACACTCTCCACTGTACCCCGTGATGAAGATTTAGTGACGCTGTTAACTCATAGATGGCGTTCACCTTCATATATTATCCCTTATTACTTATTGATAATATAAACAGCCTTTTGAATAATAATTTATTACCATCTAAATAAGACTATATTAGCATGTAATACTGTAGAGTCTGTGAAAATAAAATGAGCTTTAGGTATGAAATAACTGAAAAACATGGAATTCAGGAATTTAACAAGAAAGAAAATGTGACTTCGTTATTGGGCAACTAAAGAAAATTATAGATCTATTAACTACAAATTTTTAAGTATTCTCACTAACAATACTGTACATTAATAAAGCCTATATGTTGGTAGTAATTATATACTGCCTAATTTACTTAAGGGATATAAAACTTATATTTAGACTGTGTGGGAAGTTGAAGCATCTATATTATTTATTTTCTCTTATCAATACTTGTCACGGTGTTGTCAAATAAAGCTTCCGAGACTCTATGGTCTGCTTCCAAAAATAAAGGCCGCTGATTTCACTGTTAAAGAGGCCAATGAATTCTATAGTAGATTTAGGAATGTACAGAAGGAACCCAGGCAGACATTTATTTATTTGTTTATTTTATCACGAAGCTTTAAGACTTTGGACAAATTAAATGAGCTTATGAGTCAACATCACTTAGCCTACAGATTCAGATGTAAAAGTGACAAATTTAAAGAAACTTCCAACTCTGATAATTATATTTTGTATTCATATCTTTCAAATAAAAGTCAATTATGATTTATTTGGCTTTTCAGGTTTTGATAAATCTACCATAACCAATTCCACGGTTTTCTACCCGCTAATGGTTGTTACACCTGTTTAACTCCCGGTAAAACCACATTCATTAATCTCTATAGTGAAAAATTAACAAGTTAGTAATAGACAAACAGTAAAATTAGTAATAGCAAGGCGATAACCAACACATAGTGAAGTTTTATAGAAAAATTAATAATAAAAATGAAATGTCTTAAACAGTTGTGATGTGGTGGTTAGCCTAGTTAAGATTTTCCCGCCTAAAACCAAAGCTCCCCACCCCCCTCCTCCCCATCCCATCGTCGTCCTTAAATACTCTGAAGGCTGTGGCAGCAAGTCAGTACTGCTCGTAACCCCGCAGTAGGTTATGATACATGTCGTCGTTCTTCAGCTCCTGTTTCTAATTTACGTGAGTATATTAATGTTTCCGTCTTGGTTGAAAATGAGTTTGTTGAATTACTTACGTTTGGTAAAATTTGTTGTTGTTGTATTTTAATGTAACTGGTGTATTTATTATTATTATTATGCGATTGTTCGTTAAAGATTTCTTTATTTCACCCCCGTTTACTTTATTTCAGAAACATGAGGTCTGCCTGGAGCAACTAAATAGCATTGTTTTGGTGGCAGGATGAAGTTAATTCCATTGTCGATCAAAGTGGTCCAAACCAACTTTGGGCGTGACAAACCAAGCCCTATTCGTGAGGATTCGAGGAGTTCCGATGATACTTTCGTGCTAGTTAAAGTATACAACGTACGTGTTTATACAATAAACTTTAAAATAACATTGTACTCTTTCCCCCACTTCTTCCTTGGGTCGACTTGTAGTTCAAACCAACCACTGCTTTTAGAGTTAAACCATTCGTGTTTTTTTATTGATTTTGATAATTCTAAGATTTAACTTTCTCTCTACAATGACCTAAAGCTATACCGGGTTAAATTACATACACTGTACCGGGTTAATAAACTTCAGTTAAAACTAAACGTTGGATAACATTTCTCCCTCCAAGGAACATCAAGAGCCGTATGGGTAGCTCTTTTAATGTTCCTTCAGTAGATGCTCCTTAATAATACTCCACCATCAGACTCCGAACACCCACTCGGTAGTTTCATCAAGCAATTTATGGTGTGAAGCTTTCGTTCATCTAAAACCTGAACAAATGATACATATACGCTTGAGCTAATACCGTTTTGTATTTGGTTCTCTGCCGTGGACTTAATAATAAATTTAATCTGATTTGATGGGGCGTGTATTGTCAATCGACTTGGTCAGATCTGCACGGGCAAACTACCGCCCGGTCCTATCGCTCGTCAAAAGATGGAAGCTTAGGCGGCCGAGTTTACTGTAAAAGAAGCTGCGTGGTCGTCTCCCAACACGATTCGCCTTAAATGCTCCGTCAATTCTCCTAGTCTTTGAATATCCCGTGTCCCTTCTCTTATTAGTGTCCAACTAATCGGCTTACTCGCGAGTACCTCCTACATATCTTCTAATGGGGGGAGACGGATTCCAATTATCTTCTGGGGTGGTATCTTATCGTTTCTACCTTCTTTGGGGGCGGAATGCTATCGTCTTCTGGGGATGAAACCTGCAATATATAGTTACTAAATTAGTATCGAACAACTACGGTATAATGTATGGATTGAATGTAACCCCATTAATACTTGATGATTGGAGTAAAGAAACTTAAATACAAATTATAACTATATTTACAGACGCTTACCGTTAACAGACATAAAGCTATTCACATGAACATGCTAGATTACGTAAGGTTGCCAATATCACTGACAACTAAATCAATACACTATACATGAACAAAAATACATAAAGCACTGAATACGTAAGCTTTAAGAACGGCGTCCTTTAACACGTCATAAAGACAGGCTTGATCACCAGTAAGGTTTACAAAGACAGTTTTTACTCTACCTAAGAATGCCGATTGGGCTAGGAAATTTCACTGTGAAATAGACCAACTCAAATGTTTAGCAATTTTCTCATAACAGGAAGAAATTCTCAAGGTCATGCTCGTCAAAACTATGTACTAATTGATCATGTTTTGGAACATCAAAAGTAGTGGCCTGTGAAGTGTTTGAACTGGGAATTTGATTATTTATCAGGAAATCACTTTCCAACTGTCTTATAGCCAATTCATGTGCTCTCTGAGCCTTCCTATCATTTATTTTAAGTTATACCGATTCACTAGTACATTCTTAACACAAATATATAACCCTAAGTGATGATGATTCGGCATTAACCAAATAATCAAGCGCATTCTTTTTAATCTCTGCTTTAGTTGCACCTGCTCTGTACTCCACTTTATATAATTTAGCAAGAGCTATCCAATCGCCTGTCTTCATGTTTACATCAATCGGTTGTTTCTTGGGTTCTTAGTAAATTCATTAACATTATAAACTCCAGGGTTACAAGTGAATCGACTGTTGGACCAAATAGTTCAAAATCCGGGACAGACGCCCCTAGGGGCTCTCCCAGCAACAGCGGCGGTCCCAGGGACAGCGGCGCCCCTAGGAGCTCTTCCAGGGACGGCGGCTCCCCAGAAGCCTTGCCATAGACGGCGGCGCCCCCGGGGCCTCTCCCAGGGACAGCAGCGCTCCCAGGAACAGGAACGGCGGAGCCCCCTCTGGGCCTTCCCGGGAACGGCGGCGCCCCCAGGGGCCTTCTCAGGGGCGTTGGTGCCCCGAGTGACCCTGCTAGATGCGATGGCGCCCCCGAGGGCCATCACGCCAGGGACAGCAGCGCTCCCAGGGGGCCCTCCAGGGATGGCGGCACATCCAAACAACGTCTCCACACACCCGTCTAACACTCCACACACCCCTCTAACACTCCAAACAACGTCTCCACATACTCATCTAACACTCTACACATCCGTTTAACACTACACACCCGTTTAACACTCATCTAACACTCCACACACCCCTCTAACACTCCACATACCCATTTGACACTCCACAGACCACCAGTGTGAGGTATTCGAGGGGTGTGTGGAGTGTTACAGGAGTGTTTGGAGTAGTTAACAGGTGTATGGAGTGTTAAAGGGGTGTGTGAAAGGAGTGTTAGAGGAGTATGTGGAATGTTAGAGGGGTGTGAGGATTGCTAGACGGTTGTGTGGTGTGCTAGACGGGTGTGTGGTCTGTTAGACGGTTGTGTGGAGTGTTAGACGGGTGTATGGAATATTAGATGTGTACGGACTGTTAGAGGAGTGTAGAGTGTTAGTCAGGTGTATGGGGTGATAGAGAAGTGTGTGGAGTGTTTGACGGGTGTTTAGAGAGGTGTATGGAATGTTAAAGGGGTGTATGGAGCGGTAGAAGGGTGTGTGGAGTGTTCGAGGAGTGTGTGTACATTAGTGGGGTGTGTGGAGTGGCAGAGGGGTGTGTAGAGTAAGAGGAGTGAGTGGGGTGTTTGGAGTAGTAGAGGGATGAGTGGATTGTTAAAGAGTATAAGATATACATCTTTGCTCACTCCCAGTTGCCCAGTATGTTTATATATTTGCCAGTTATATTGTCTCCTTATGTTGTTGACATTTGGTAATGAACTAAGAATGATGCTCTGGTTATTATAAATTGTAGTTGACAAGATATCCAGAGTATAAAATATGAAACCTGTTGTACAATACCATTATATATTGCATTTGCCAGTTTACGTTACACCTGCAATTATTTTTAATTATATCTTGTAGCAATTGTTTGTCTAATAATACGAGTATACATTGTTTTTATAATTCTATTGGAATTTGGTAATGTGCGAAGAATACAGCTCTTGCTAATTTTAAATCATATTTTACAAGATATTCAGCATTCCTCAATAGCACTTGTTCAATACCATTATATATTTGCCAGTTTATTTTGTACTTTGGTGTATTCTCATCTGTATGACATTGTGTGTCTTGCGTAACAGCTGTAAATTTCTTTTTCCACCTTCCAAAATGTTTTGTGTATTCCACCAAATAACTGTTTACAGCAATACCAAATACATGCAATGTCAAATCATGTTGTATATCTTATAAGCCTTCATAACATGTTGAAAACTTCATCACAAGATACTGCTTCATTACCCCAGGTATCTTTGTTATAGACTGCCCCGTCTTGTGATAGTCTTCAACATGAGACGTTTGATGTAATCTAGTATCTGTGATAGTCTTCAACGTCGTGTTACGAAGACAGACGTATAGCAACTCTACTCTTCAGGTGTACTAGTAACTCTGTTCTACTCACCAGGTGTATACTGTAGCTACTCTGTTCTATTCATCTGATGTATAGCAGCTCTGCTCTATACATACCTTGAGTCATACCAAACACTTATAATTTTGTAAGCAATGAAAATCAAAATAAAACATTGTTTCCTCCAACTTCCTACGACAAAATGGAAAATTTTATCATAGAAAATGGAAAATTGTAGGTAAATTTTAATCACAGAAAATGGGAAATCCAAGCCACCATAGAAAATGGGAAATTTTATTATAGAAAATGGGAAATCCAATCCATCATAGAAAATGGAGGAGGGGGAAGGAGTTAGGAGGAGAGAGAGGAGGAAGGGGGTTAGGAGGAAGGGGGGGAGGAGATAGATGGTGGAGGGAGAGGAGACAGAAGGAAAGCAGAATGGGTGGGAGGGGTGTGGGTATGCAAGACATGGAGGGGGTGTGGGTATGGATGGCATGGAGGAGGGATGTGAGTATAGATGACGGGTGTGGAGGAGGGGTATGGATGTGGAGAGGTGTGGATGGGTGGGGTATAAATGTGTAAATCGTCAATATGACGATTTACACCATGGTAGAACCCTCAGATCATCCAATGCTAACAAGGAGTAATCTTCATCAATTAGCCAAATTTCTTTTGGTCTATCCAGAGTAAACAGTGTGTCATTAAAACACAAAGGGAAGGGATCCAAATGCCTTGCGTTGCCCTAGCATAGGTATGTGGATGAGTACAGCGTTGTGCATGACAGTTGACTCCAACAGAGGGTAATAATATTCTCATGATCTGTGAAAATTGGAATTAAATGATAAGTTGTCTTGGCTATTTGTAATGCTGCAAGAATAGTCTTCACAGGCACAAGCTTTGACTCCACTTGTCCTAACCTTGCATCCATGGTGCTTGCGATTAGTTTATTTTTGTTATTAATTGCAGCTTGAACTGAATTTTCTGCAGCATGCAAATACTCGGAAAAATAAAGGAGCCACTCCAACGTAGGGACTGAATTCATTAAATTGTACACAACCCTAGATAAATGGTAAGACTCAGAAATAATCGCATTAACTCATGATTCCAATGCACTAATTGCATGAATGGTTCGAGTAATAACACGATTTTCTTTAAGAACTGCTTGGTCGACAATGTCCTAGTTTAGCTACATCCTCGGCAGTCGCAGTGCCAAATACTGTAGTGTGCTTTGTATAAGACCAACAAAATTAAACAATCCTCGCGTTTGGGAACATTTTCTTTACAAAATCATTCCGAGATGTTGGAATAGTGTCCAACTGTGACGATAATCTTGTGAAGGGTTCTGAGACGAAGTAGCTGAAGATTAACAGTTAGTGATACTACTGTATTGTCAAACTGTTAGGATTTTTCTTGAGATCAACAAGGACAGTCATAGCTGTCTGCAGTTGGGTATCAATGGACCTCATCTGGCGTGGAAGCTTGAGCAGTCCGTGCAGCACACCTGGCTTAAGGACTTCTGTGGACATATGTCAACACAGTGGTGCCACAAAGGAGTAGGAATATTGCAATGATGTTCCAAGCCATTCTGTAAAAGTTTCAATGTATTTTAATATTATTTGCAGAACAGAGTTTTAAACGATAATCATTAGGTACACTTGGTGTGTGTACTGTTTGAAAAGCTGTGTCTATGACATCACTACCATTTTTGGGTAATAAATCTGGATGGCCTTTTTTAAGTCGGTCCGCATGCACTACATCTGCAATTTGTGCATTTGGCTTCAAAATTTTAATTTGTTGCCAGCTTCTTTGGTAATAATGCGGAATGGACCATTTTGTGCATTAAGCAGCACCCTTATCCACTACCTCCTAAGAAGTCCCCACACACAACGCTTCCGTGACACCTGCTGGACCGCCACTCCACGACCCCCTGACGGAGACACGATGATCCTCCCCGTACTGGCCAGATATTTTGTAAATAACATTGATTATGTGTTAAAGGAATATCCTTCCTTCCTTCCTTCCTTCCTTAGGCTTTAGTAAGCCCCTCTATAATATTTATACTGTATATACTTGTCACACTTGCCAGATGCTTCTGGTGTCATTGTATAGGGGTACCTAGTGACAGCACTAGGATCCCGCTTCCTCTATCAAGGAATAAACAATTGAAATTGAAAAAAAATTGAACTGAAGCACAGTTTCCTATAAACTCTTATTATAAAAAGATACCCGCTATATTCCTACAAGGTAAGTTTTAAAATACCACAAAACATGTTTTTAAATGTTTGTTTTTGTGTGTGTCTGTGTGCACAATGATTACACTGGTCAACAAAGTTTTTGTTGCATTGCTATAAACACTTGATTCTACCTAATTTGGGTGTGCTGATCTCATATCTGAAGTTAGTTTCTTTCTGTAAGCTCTAGTTTTTTTGCAATCAAGGTATTTTGAAATTTCAAAATTTCGTCTTCGTCTTATTGACCTCGTCGTCTATCTTGAAAAATATGTCATTAAACTGTCATTAAATTAGCTGGGTAATAAACAATAAAATATTACATATTCTAAATTTATTCAACAACACAATTTGAAACATGTTCCATCTAAAACAAAGGTTGAAATTTGTATAAAACTCATTGTTAGGTAAGAAATTTGTTACTATGAGGAGACAAAGCCCAATCACATTTTAGCCAGGTAGGAATTTGCGCTTGAAGCTCTTGCGTTTGTGAAATGTCTCAGGGCACTCTCGTTTAATGCTCCAGCAGTAGTCTGCCATCATATGTTTGTCCCATCTCCCTTGGTAGCGGTCTTCCATGGTCTTGAGATCCTGATGAAACCGCTCGCCTTGCTCGTCACTTACTGCCCCTAGGTTCTCAGGGAATCTATCAAGATGACTATATAGGAAATGGAGTTTGACACTCATATTGCATCCAAGGTCATGAAAGGCTGACAACATGGTTGCTACAAGGGTTTCATAGTTGTCAGCCTTTTTATTACCAAGAAAGTTTTCCATTACCGCCACAAATGAAAGCCATGCACCCCTTTCCTTGTCGTCCATCTTTCTGACAAAGTCTTGATCACGTACAAGTGCACGAATTTGTGGTCCATCAAACACACCTGCCTTTATCTTCTCAAATGACAAAGCAGGGTGAGCAGAGACTATGTGTTGGAAGCATTCACCATCAGTATTTAATGCTCTGACAAACTGTTTCATCAGGCCCAGCTTGATATGGAGAGGAGGAAATATGATCTTTTCTCGACTGACGATTGGATCATTGACAATGTTTGGCATACCAGCTTCCAGAGTCTCACGTAAGGGCCACTCCTTCAGGTTCCAATGCCTGTCTCTAGCTCGGCTGTCCCACATGCAAAGAAAGCAGGGATACTTTGTAAATCCTCTTTGTTGGCCAAGAAGGAAGTTCACCATTTTGAGGTCAACACAAATTGTCCAGTTGTGCTCATGGTATTTTAGCAGGTGAATCACAGTTTTAATGTCATTATACTCCTCTCGTAAGCACACAGAATGACCCACTGGAACAGCTGCATAGACATTACCATTATGTAGTAGCACACACTTCAGGCTACGCTTACAACTATCTAGAAATAATCGCCAGTCATTTGGACTATACAATGGAATCCCTAATTCCTGGAGAAGACCCGGGATATTATTACAGTAAACAAACTTATTCTCCTCTGTAAAGAATGGCACAAAATCCTGTTCCCGCTTTCTGAAGTCTGAAACTTTTGTGGTCTGGTTCAGTAGAGCCTTTTCTTGCAACCTAGAAGCTAGAACTTCTGCTGCATTTTTGGAGAGACCCAAATCACGCACAAGGTCATTCAGCTCTGGCTGACTAAACTTCTGAGGGGTTGATGACTCTGGTGTACCATCAGAAGAATCGTCGGAATCTGCAAGTATTTCTTGAGTTTCATGTTCACTCTCTTGGTCTTTGTCGCTTCCCTCCTCTTCAGCTGGAGACAACCCATTAAAAACTGGAACTGGTAGCTCATCAGAGTGCAAAGTAGGTCGAATTGCTGAAGGGATACTAGGATACGATATTTTATGTCTGTTTTTCTTGCCAACACCCTTCGTGTTGATCAGACAAAAATAGCAGTCAGTTGTGTGGTCCTTCGGTTCTCGCCAGGTCATGGGAATTCCGAACGGTAAGCCCTTACGTTTTCCTTTTGTCCAGTCACGCAGCATTTCTTCGCAGTTATGACACACAGCATGTGGAGCCCATTTTTTGTCTTGGTCGCCAAGAGTAAGTCCGAAGTACGCTTTATAGCCGCGCCTCACAAACGATGTTATATTGCGCCTCTGACGAATAAGCGTGAAGTATCCACAAATATAACAGAAGGCATCAGGTTTGTTCACACATTGATTTCTCTTTGTAGCCATGACCAAATCTGAAAGAAAAAACAGACAAAATTATATCTCCCTATTGATACCATAATCGTGTAATTAATTAATTTGACCGCAAACGGCTAGAATGTAAAACCTCAAATTACATGAAAACTGGAGCATGCAGAACAAAACTGGTTTCAAATATGAAATCAGCAGATCAAAAATGGTAAGAAACAGTAAAGAAATCTCATGCAACTGGGAATTATAAAAAATTTGTTGTCCTGTGTTATAAGCCAATAATAAACATTTAAGTACAGTAATAATTTATACATGTAGAGTGCTGTACTAAAGAGAAACCAGATGAAATTTGTAACAGAGTGAACAGTATGGAACACTAAACCAACATGTATAATAATTATGTTACATAGTGTGGTAATACAGTACAAAGACCTTTATTATATAACTAAGAGATACTTTCTGCACAAAAAACAACAACTTTCCCACTGTAATGGGCCCCTGTCTCATCAACAGAACATATTATATAAATGGGTCAATACATCTGATATTATATTCAGATTCACCCCCTGTAACTTTCCACTGTCTCTGAGTAAGACACGAGTTGTTCACGTGAACGGTAGCTTTCCCAAGAGGGACAAGCCCATATGTCAGCATCTTTGTAAGTGCGCACCAGCGACGCTCCTTGCTCAGTCACTCAGATCAACTGCTATCGAACGGACGTGATCAACTTTTATATTGAAATAAACGCCGTCCTCTTTCTCGTTCACTCATGTACAGTAATTAGATTAAATTAGGTTAGTTGGACAATCAACATGGCCTCCGCACCTGACAGTTTACAAATAGCCAGACCGTCCTATGATTTCATAGGGCATGTTATATAAGATTAATATTGGATTGAATTAGTTCATTTAGTCATACAAAAGTTGTTTCGGTATTATTGCAGTTTCAGCCAATACACGGCAGACTGTTTTAACTGTCCTCAACCTTTAGATCTTCTTATCTGGATTATTTCTAACCCCATTTCAACCAAGGGGCAAAGAATAACATCAGAAATGAATTATAAAGTTTTTCCATACCTTTGGGGGGGGGGGGGGGTTAACTCAATAACTGGTACTTCCCCCGGAAATAAAAGTAAAATTTATTAAATCACACCAAAATACATAGGATAAACTAATTTCTAAACTACTCGGGCATATTGACTGAAACCACAATTTTACCACTGTTTCGATTATAGTAAGAAAAGTTAGGTGGGTTAAGTAAGGATAGATTAGGTTCTAATAGGTCCTGTGCATTCTCGCTTCATCTTCATGTTCAGTATCATGTAAATAGTACCTTCAGAAATTTTTATTCGAATCCATAAGATATTGCGGACAATTTATAGTAGCGCACCGTTCTTTTCTTTGGGTATTAGAAATATGTTTTTCCTATGGATTTTGATAATTTTGAACGAGTTTGACAATCATTTCTGATGGAAATAACTTGTTTTATTTAGATAACACCCCCCCCCCCCCCCAAAAAAAAAATTTTAAGGGAAGGGTACTGGACAGCTCGTACCCAAGCAAATTGTACCCATCAGAACATGCCAACTCGTACCCAATTTACAACAGTTCATACGTACGTACGTACGTACGTACACACACACACACACACATATATATATATATATATATATATATATATATATATATATATATATATATATATATATATATAAAGGTTGATTTTAAGGTAAAGGTGTAGAGAACGGCTACCACCAGAAGTTGTTTGCTGGTTTTCTTTATTTTTACTGTACTTATTGTTTTGATGTTTTAAGTACAGTATATTAAAAGAAACAACAACTTTCCATTATAATTTTAAATATTTTTTTTTATTTACTGTATCCCGCTTCACAATTGGGCGACACATATTCAAGTCGTTATGTTACTCATACTGGTCTTGTTTCCGTGTGGTCGTGACTTTTAAACAAATCTATCCAGAGTATCATTAACATATAATCACATAAATAATTGTATATGAGTTGGCCAATATTCTCACTTCGTTCTTTTATATCTTTATTACTACAGTACTGTACTGTATTTGATTCTTGACTTTGACATGTCAGAAGAAATTCCTAACGATGTCACCTACTCAATAGAATAAGTTTGTTATACAGGAAGATTTACCAACGAGGAGCCCCGAATTATATACTGTACTGTAAGGTATACTAACTGATTTGTTTACAAAAAGCAGGAGCTGGAAAATCAATCTGTTTTTATGCATGTCTATATTTTTTTGACTTACGACCATTTGAAACGTTTACATCGCCCAGTTTATAAATTGAAACTGCCAAATCTATTAGCCGAAATCTGTAAATTGCAATAAAGTTATTATAAATCACATTGTGTGAATATGTACTTGTAGTGCAATGTTTGTGTTACGAAATAACATAATTATGTAATGAGATGCAATCATTTTAAAGTGCTACATTACATTTCCCTATTTCACTGCACTTTCCAACAAGATTTGCAATCTTTTTTTGTAATCATAGATAAAGCTAAAATGCATGGTACGTATATATAGTAATAGGTATGGATTATCTCTTAAATTAGGTTAACTAATCTTAGGTGCGTTTTATCCCGCGAGTTGGGTACGAGTTGTCTCGAGTACTAGTTGACTTTTTTGGGTACAATCTATCTTGGGTACGAGATGACCCTAACTCTTAAGGGAAGATGTTGGGAAGAGGGAATTTTTGGGTGGAGGAAATCACAGAAATAGGTGATTTCCAATGGAGAACAAGGCCAAAATCCTTCAAAGGTCATCAAAAACCATAGAAAAAAAACATATTTCTAATACTGAAGGAAATACAGTATACCCTAACTTAACCTGCCCCCTTTTTTAAAAAAAAAAATCACCAAAAACTAACCTAACCTAATTAGGGGGGGCTCTGCCCCCCTGGACCCCCCCCCCCTTGTTCATGCCCCCCACATCTTACCTTAATCTGAAGAAGAATCAGGTTCATCTAGGTTGTCTACAGTTTAGACAACTCACGTTGTTCAGTAATACACCATGTTTTCTAAAAAATGCAATGGCCTCAGTATTTTTCTGAAAGAACTCGGCAACAGACGTGTCCGCACAGCTCTTCCACCTGTTCAGCCATACCTGGTACTGAAATTCAAAATTTCCCTACCGACGCACCCACGCATTACTCATTGGCTAGGACAAAGAGCTCTTACCCAATAATAAGTCTCACCTCACCCTACACTCCCCAGTAATAACGTTACCCTCACCCACTACTTCCACTAGCCAATAAGATCTCCCACACCACCCCCGCACATGTGCTGCAGACTAATAAGTCTAAGAAGCGAACAAATGAACTCATTGGAGCGGGGACTGAGGAGGGAAAGACCTTCTCCGCCCGAAATAAACAAGGAATGGGGAGACTTATGACGTACAAAAGATAATAATACAGTATTGGAAAAATGACATCTCGGTTATCCTCAATATCCACCTTATTTACCCGAAATAATATAAGCTTACCTGTTAAACGTGGTAGTTGCAATGTTGGTATTGCTAAATCATTCATCTTTACACGTTTTCTTGGAACTGGTAGACCAAGCAGTGTATATTTCAAATCCTCCTCATATGCTCTGGCCTCAATATGCAACCTGTACTGTACTGTATAGTTGATGATTTTCAGCACGTATAAAGTCTTTCCTCTTGCACAAGTGAATCTATCTTATCAGTTATTTATCTTTCGAAAAAACGATGGGAAGTTATATCACCCCTGTTTTTAATTTATGATAAACAGCCATAAACTGAGGGTCGGCCTGGTTGAGTGGGGCCCTTAGCATCTCTGAAAGCCTTAATTATTTTTGAGTATTTAGCCCCTACATTGGTTTATTTACATGAGAAAGCAATTGTACTTTTACTTTAATTACATGACAATTTTACTGAAAATGAATATTATTATTGTTTTTTGTAATCAATATAATTACGATTATTAGTAATTTGTATTTGTTATTATCATCATGATTGTTATTATTATTAAAGATAGTTTCGTTGTCCCTCGTCACTGGTCAGCTGAAGCAGTAAACACACAGGTAGCTGCCTACATCTCCTTCATTTTTACTTTTTTAACTTTTATATAGTGGATATTTTGCAGAGACCGGCTAAGTTCCTATTAACCTTGAGTGCGGTATGATTGGCTAAGTTAGGTTTCTTTGGTTGGTTAGGTTAGGTTCTAGTAAATATCACTTCTTTTTATAATAAGAACATCTATAGAAAAAACGATTGACTAACGGCAAAATAAATAACAATTGCTGCCAGACACGGTCAAATATATTTATCGCACTCGTGATAAAATAGCGTTTGTAGGAACTTGGCTGGTCCCCGAGATATGCTAGGGACTGTCAGTTGATTGAAAATATCCAAAGGAGGGCTATCAGACTGCTGCCTGCACTAAGCACTTCAGCTACCCAGCTCATACTACAGACGGGCAAGGGGTAACCTAATTAAGGTGTATAAACATCCCGGGGCACTACTGAGTTCCGTGTCCATACCTAGAGCTGGCAGACGCTCGCCCCATGAGCGGTCATGAAGCCAGGAAAAAGTTAAGAAAAATAAGACACGGAAAAAACCTAACCTAACCTACGTGCAATACAATGCCTTTAAAACCTAACCTAATTTAACCCTGCACAGTATTAGATTCCTCCTAAGTCTTAACGACCATTAGAGCCATGGCTGGGAGGCATTGGCGAGAAGCAGCGTCACTCATCATTGTTGGACAGGGAGCCTCTGTAAACACCAAGGTACAGTACAGGTATTGACATTCACTGTTATACATCACCGATTTTCTGGTAACTGATGGTCCGGCACCTCGTTTAGTCCGGACAAAATTACTGTACTACAACATTCTTTGCAAGTACATTAATTAATAAACCTGTTTCATTTATACTGTACTAATAAACCTGCATCATTTATACTAATGTATTTCATTAACTCATTAAATTTACATTTAATATCTGTTTAATAAATAATCCTGTTTCATTGATCCTAATAAACTTGTATCATTTATACTAATGTATTTCATTTAATCATTTAATTCACATTTAATTTCATTTTAATATTTGTTTAATTTCAGTTTCTTGCAGTTCATGGTGCTTTAGAGACACAGGGGGTGTGTAATTAATGGGTCAGAGGTGTACAGTATTGTTTAATTATTATTACGTGACTTCGGTTGGTCTAGCAAAACGGATAATCTGGCAAGGCTTTGGAACCACGGATGCTGGAAAGTCGGTGGTGTACCTGTGTTACTTCATCTAGTATTATCACCTTTTTTTTTATGTTCACCTTCACTAGTTTTGGTTTCACGTTTCAAAACTCAGGTTCAGCGGGACTAATAAGAGATCATTTTGAGAGTTTCTTCACAAAGGAACCTTCTTAGGGTAATATATTTTCCTGTTTAGCGTGCTTACCAAATCACCTGTTTTTGCATTTACATATTAAGTAAATATGTTGCCATTAATGCTAAAATGACACTGTCTAGCCTGAATAGAGACCACTTCATAGTGTGACAGTCCAGTCCAGTACAGTACTAGTAAATACATTGTTAATTGACCAGTAACTGGGAGACTTTCATGCAATACTTTTCTCCTCTTTGTTTCTGTTGCACAATATCTAGACCATCTTAAATAAACATGAAATACTGTATATGACAGTTATGTACTGTTATACTTAAGAGGGCATAAGACAGTACAGTCTCTGCTAAGTGCCAAAATGGAAAATGTACAGTAATTAGGAAATTGTGTTAATAAAAAAAATCTCATTACTGTTCTGTACAGGATCAGGTCATTAGTCGCGAGGTTAAACAAAAATAACAGATGATGATGTTAATGTGGTGAATATATATATATATATATATATATATATATATATCATATATATATATATATATCTTGATAAAATCACACGGGAGAATGGAAACAACGGAGTACCTTAGCTTTCGTCTTTATTCAAGACATGTCTTGAATAAAGACGAAAGCTAAGGTACTCCGTTGTTTCCATTCTCCCGTGTGATTTTATCAAGATTTATCTTATCCACGTTTTCATTGTGGATTTACATGATATATATATATATATATATATATATATATATATATATATATATATATATATATATACCTAGTACCCACATTGGAGGGGGGGGGGGGGCAAAGAGTTAAATTTAATAAATCATAAATAAATACAGAAATGGAAAAAAAAATCAAACATAAAGATTAAGAAATTAATATACCAGTATGTTGAGTTTTCAAAGTACAGTGGTCCCTCGGTTAACGAACTCAATCCGTTCCAGCAGGTTGTTCGTTAACCAAAAAGTTTGTTAACCGATGTGGGAGACTCAGATGATGCTTCCAATCAGGGGTAAAGGAAACACACTGGTGTCAAGTTCGTAAGTTCTATTTCTGGGACAAACACACAAAAGGAGTTAAGACAGGGTAAACAGCGTCCTGTCTCGGAATCTCTCTGGGTATCTCTATCTGCGCATGCGCGTACAGCGCGCATGTGCTCAAAGTCTGAACTACACTCAGTGACAAAAGAGGGTATGATTATAACATATAATACAGAGACCTGAATCAATAATGGTAAATAGTACAGTTACATATTACAGCATATTCGTCTCATATATCTACAACCGAAACCATTGTTTCAATGGGTTTTTGGGCAATTGGTTCCAGCTCAACGAAAATTGCCTAAATTCAACAAAAAAGGTAGAAAAGTACACTTACTTTTAGGTGTGTATGTAGAAGGCTCCTGGATGATGATGATGGGAATTAGAATGGGGGTGGAGGAGAAGGAAGAAGAGAAGGCATTGGGGTGGAAGAGAAGTCACCCCATGGTGCCATTTCACCCATAAAATTTTAGCTCTCTTGGTGTAATTCAAGAGTATTTTCTTTAAATCAACACTGCACTGCATTATATATTGTCAATATGTAAAATATATTTCAAAATGACCAATAATTTGCTTGGAAACACAGAAAAAAAGCGTTTAGTTGAAGAGAGTCTCAAGCAAGATGTTACCTCCAGTGAAAAGAGAGAGAGACTAACGCCTGTTTGCTGTGTTAAGAGGCTGGATGCCGCGCATTAAACTAGTCACTTTACCTTCAATTATGTTCAATAATTGTTAAAATTACTAAAAAATTGAATATTAAACTTTTAAATTATTGAATAGTATAAACTTCTTGATATTTACTAAAATAGTAAGGAATTTAAGCCCTAGAACCGATTAATGTATTAGCGGACTGATACTAAAGCTGGTTGCCCGGCCAGTGCAAGCGAAAACATGTTGAGGTCGGTTCGTAAGAAATTCGTTAACCGAATTGATTCTTATGGAAGGCAGTTCGTTAACCGAAATTTCGTTAACCGAGGCGTTCGTTAACCGAGGGATCACTGTAAGAGAAACAATTGAGACCTTGCAATTGTGTGTAAATGAGGCAAAAAATCAGTCAGATCAGTAACCTGGGATTTGGTCACAATTTATGTGATGCCATATGGCAGTAGCACCTCCCTGTTTGATAGCTACCTACTACCTAGTTAGGTAAAGTATGTCGATTGTGATGTTAAACTATAGGATGTAGTCTCTTTATTATTGCTGTAATTAAAAAGACTTGTACAGTACTGTACTGTATTATGTTGATGGTATTTTAACTGATTTTAGTTTAGGCAAGAGCCTGGTTGACTATTTTAAAATTAATTGCTAGATTAGCATAAAAACATTTTCATCTTACACACTTCTTAATTATTGGTGAATTTATTCAAAATTTCAGATACAAAGATTCCGTACAGATTATGATCTACTTTTTCTCAAACGTAGTGAGAAGAGTTCTTTTCTACCAAATGCTTTTGTTTTCCCCGGTAAGTTTAACTTTTTTTTTTTATATTACTGGTTGGTATGATGTCATAACATGTTTGATAAAAACTGTACTGTACAGTATGAATGTGGTTTTTACTAGATTGGGAAGGGTTTTGTCAAAACAATAGCATACATATTGTACATTTTCACATTCTTTACAAATTATTCTCATCAGAGTTTAAAAAGCAGTAGGTAATCTTCACATGCTTTACTTATTTACAGGTGGTGTAACTGCAGCATCAGATTTTTCCCAGGACTGGCTTAATGTTTTTAAAAAGTGTGGCTACTCGGCACCTGACCTAAAAAATGAATTCAGGTAAAGACTGCACTAGAAGATTTATTTTTATTAAAGTTAGACCTCTCTAAGTCAGACTTCTGTAAACCAAATGCCAGATGAGTGCTGGCACACTGTAAATGTACAAAATAAAACCCACAAAGCCGGTCTTGCCAGCCACCACCGGAGATGTTTTTCCAATCCCAACATGGCCGCTGTGAGAGAAGAGTGGCTTCACTGTCCACAGTTGATGCCATCTCCTCTCAAAACTTCCTTGGGTCAAACTCTCCCCAAATAAAAATTCTGCTGGGTCATAATACCAGGGCTTGGACTATGATCTTTAATGTCATCTATCATTCAGCATTAGGCCAGATGACGAGAGAAGGTCTCACAGTGAACCATGACTGTCAAGGCTGGGTGGTGAAGAGAACAGAAAATTCAGTACTGTATTGGATTACAGTATTAGTGGTGAAAATTTACTTAATAAGTCCAGCTTAAAACCTCATACTGTGTATAATTTAGATTTTCATAATAAATACTACAGTAGATACCAATATACTTTACTGCATTATACAGTAAAAGGAGGGGCTGGGAAATGATTACTATCACCTGTATTACCTTTGAAACAAATGAAGAAAAAGAGCATGGTTGGTACAGGTAACTGGTAAATAGAATTACTTTTTTGTCAATTTAGTATTTATTTTATTTTATTTTTTCCAACAGAAATCCATCACCACTTCCAGAGATTTATGCTAACAAGCCACCTCACTACATCTTACCAGAGGTTGGGTTCAGGATCACAGCTATACGAGAAACATTTGAAGAGTGTGGCTTATTACTTGCCACCCACCATCTTGGGAGTTCTCTTGACCAACATGAGTTAGAGCAATGGCGTAAAGCTGTCCACAATGATCCCTCTAAGGCAAGAACTCATACTCTAGCATTTCACTGTTTTTCTCTTGATCACCCTGTCATTGTTCTGTACAGTATATTACAACTTTCACATTAAATATGGGAGACTCATTTCTTTATACCTGTCCTGCTGTGGTCTTTCAAAGGTTAAGTCATGAAAAGTGTGACAAAACAATTAAAACTATTACAGTATAGTCCAGTACTATTCCACCTGTTCCTGGTCATCCCTCTGATTGAATTTTACTGTAATCAGATTGACTTCCTATAAAAGCTCTTTTTATCTGATGAATACAAACATTGTTGTCTCCACCTTGGTGTTGGCATTATTATAATTGTCTGGTTAGATTTTTGTGTGAAGATCAGTAGCCTTAAAATGAAAAGTGCTTTCATCCTTTGGAATACTGTATTTTTGTTATTTGTGCTATAATGACCTCAGATTCTACATGCAATTAATAATTGGTTTATTTTACTGTAGTTTCTGGCAATGTTTCAAGAGTTGGGTGGGTGTCCAGCAGTTTGGGATCTTCACGAGTGGATAGGTTGGCTCACACCAATTCGTTGGAAGAACCGGAGATTTGACACAGCTTTCTACATAACCTTCATCAAAAATATGCCAAAAGTAACCAGGGATAACAAAGAAATTGCTGCTGTTCAGGTAAATTTGATCATGTAGACTCGTAGAGGAATGAGAGATTGTGAGCCCAGATGTGGGTGATGTCTGCATGGGCAAGAGCCTTCAGCACATGGGCTCTAATTGTTTCAGCTGCTAGTGGCATTTGCTTCCACAACACATATGTCACTTTCCTCAAGTTAGAGTAGTTACTGTGGTCTGCCTGGAGATATATAATATTACAAAGTTAATGATAACCCATTTTCATTAACACAGATAAAGGTCGTGTTTAAAGAGTCCACAGGAAATTAAATACCGTAGTACAATATACAGTAGTGTAATGAGAAGCACTGTATGACAAGGGAAAAAAAAATTGATAGAAATTTTGGTTTACAGGTGTCATCCCCTGCAGCTATTCTAGATCAGTGCCACAGACAAAATTTGATGCTGCCTCCACCGCAGGTATATGAATTAAGTCGCCTCCTGAATTTTCAACGATATGAAGAACTAAAAAGGTTTGCCTGCAAACGTGGAAAATTAGGATTGGAACAGTATTTTCCTGTGTGGATTAAAGTCACTGATGGAATTGTTGCAGTCCTGCCAGGTTAGTGTTTATCAAAATATAGAGTTATCATTTTCATTGTTTTTGAAAAATTCCAGCAGATGGAACTTTGGAATGGAAATAAATTACATTATCGAATTATTTTTGTCCACAACTGTACATGGTATATATTTCTCACGAAAATTTCTCTGCTGGCCACACAGGTTTACCTTTTTCCCAGGATGTATTCCCTTAAATATACTGTGCTCCACCACTTGAACAAACTGTATATTATCCCTATACAGGTTGTACCTCTCTAGTCCGGCAACCTCGGGACCTGACCGGTCCCGGACCATGGAAATTCACCCTTTTCCTGGAAAGATAGTGACTTGTGCTTATGCTTGGAAGCACTAGCACCACTTTCTCTGCATCATCTCTCTTTGAAAACATATTGAAGGGTAAAATGTCGTATAGTAGCTTCTCAAATTTCGCGAGTTTTTAATTCTTAACGTATTTTATTGGAACACACACACACACAAAAAAAAAATAAAAATTTTGACGGCGGAAACTTGAATTTATAATAATAATAATAATAATTAACGGTTATTGAAAGAGCTTGGCAGCCAGAAGGCTGAAAATATACAGTTACATATTTGGGGAATGGGTTTCGAATTACAAATAATATACAAGTAACATAAGTGATACAAATAAGATATATAATAACTAGATGGGGAAAAGCTCAAACTACAGTGCATTTCAACATAGTGACAGTGCAAGGAGTACTGTTTACTGGGAGTGAATACACTGGTTTATTACAGGTTATTGATAATTTTTACAATGGTTGGGACTGGGCTGTTCTTATAGCGATCAGTTCGTGCACGTATGGGCTGGATGCGGTTGTGGTGTCGAACAGCAATTCTCGGGCTAGGGATCTCAGGTGGTAGTAGGAGCCGGTGTCGAGGATGGTGTAGAAGCTTCTTACCAAATTTGCAGATGAGGTCGTGGTGATGGTCAGTGAGAGTAGAAAGGGTCAGTGTGTTGAGCGCTTCTTGATATGTGGAGTAGGAAGGGGAGAGAATAATCTTGCATGCCCTCTTTTGCACTTTTTCTAGGTGTTTACGTTGTGTGGCATTTAGGGAGGAAGACCAGGTAGGGCAGGCATAGGTGAGCTTGGGAAGTATGAATGTTGTGTAAACACTGAGGAGCTCGGGTGCAGGAACTCCGAGGGACTCGAGTCGGAAACTGGAGGATTTGACAACTTCACTGACGTGTGGTTTCCAATTTAGTTTGTTGTCTATGGTGATGCCGAGGAGCTTCGTGGAATCTACAACCTGGAGTGTGTTCGGACCTAGAGTAATGGAAGGAGGTGGGACAATGTCGGTGGAGAGGTTGATGTGCATAACCATGGTCTTGGTATGGTTGATGGTGACATGGTTGTTGGTGGCCCAGTTTTGGAGACTGTTCAATAAATCCTGAAGGGCGGTATAGTTGGGAGCAGAATTGTTGACGCTGATCCCAATGGTGGAGTCGTCGACATATTTCCAGCGAGCAGGGGTTTCTCTTAGGGCATCATTGATGAGCATAAGGAAGCAGAGTGGTCCCATCTTGGTGCCTTGGGGGACCCCACAGGTGAGTGACAAAGGTAGAGACAGCCCCTTGGAAGCGTACAGTGGCGTCGGTCACTGAGGAAGTCTGTAAGCCATGGTATAAGACTTCTCCGAAGCCCGAGGTCAGTAGCTTTGTTGATGATTATATTGTGGTCGACTAGGTCGAATGCTTTAGTGAAATCAATGAAGGCGACAGCTACAGACGTTTTTCGTTTCTCGAGATGGCGGTATATGTAATCGAGAAAGCTGACAAGACAGTGAGTGGTGGAGGAAGTTTTCATGATGCCAAACTGCTGAGGGTCTACGACTCCTGCAATATCAGCATAAGCCCAGTCGAACACAAAACTTTCACAGATTAGGCTAGGTATTGGGGTGATTGCAATAGGTCGTAGCTGATTTAAGGATTGTGGGCTGGTTGACTTGGGCACTGGTGATACATAAGAGGTCTTCCAGTCAGCTGGGCATCTGGCTTGACTGAGAGAAGCATTGATGATGGAGCATAGGGGTTTAGCAAGCTCCGGGGAGAACTCCTTGAAGAGTTTCATTGGTAAGTCAAAGGGGGTGGTAGAGCGATTAATTTTAGTTTGTCCAGGCGTTTTGCTACTTCGACGGGTTTGAACGGCCCGCCAACGTGCAGACGACATGCATAATCGTGTAAACAGCGTCATTTCTCTTATGTACAAAAGATTCATTATTGTTTATTACTGAATGTCTTTTTTATTGAATTAATGTTTATGTGTGCAAAATGAGCAATACAATTCATTAATAATATGTAGAATGTTAAAACACACGAGGAAATGACACAGCATTGTTTTCGTTGATTACAAAACCAGTGACTGACTGGTTCTACATATAAAACTGAAGAAAATAAGACCTTGGTTGTTGTGTGGGGTTATGTGGTATTGGTTCACACTCAGGATGGGATGGAGAAAGGAAACTCACAATGTGCTCACTGTATACATATTGTATTGGATGTACAATGCAGCTTGTTGCTGGGTAGGTAGCATGGTAATAAGCATTGAGTAGAGAGAGCTGGGTGGTGAGGGTGCCCAGAGGAGGGACACGCGGCTTGAGGGACGCCAAGGTCGCTGGCGGGAACGGTAGCCGCCAGGCTGGCGGGAACGGTAGCCGCCAGGCTGGCGCGGAGGAGGAGGTGTTGCTTGCTGGTGGCACGGAGTAGAAAGAGGCTGGTCGCAGCAGTGTCAGGCCTTATAAGGCGGGGGTAGGCGTGGGTTGATAGTTGACCCCCCGCTCCGTGGGCGGCGCAGGTTGAGGAATTCGAGAAGGTTCGGTGCTTGTAGGGGAGGAATCCACTACAATACTCCCCTTCCCCTCCTGGCGCGGCTGGAGGTTGGCAGAGTTGCGTGCCACATGTGAGGCAGAACGGCAAGGGCGTGGATGAGCCGGCCGCTAGGGGGGGGGGCAACTCTGTCTAGATACTCGGGATCTGTGGGAGAAAAGAGGGAGAAGGCGGGTTGTGGAGGCGATGAATGTTGTGCTTCCCTCGCGACAAGTACAGAGTCGTCAGATGCGCCTGCTGGGGTGTGTGGGCCTGGCTCAGGAGCAGGGGCTGCGTCAGCAGAAGCGGATGAGGGCTCGTGACAGCAGCTGAGTCCACGACAGCAGCAGGGTGCAGGACAGTAGCAGGAAGTACCCGAGGGAGAAAAGATGGGTGTGTGGGTCCGCGTCAGGAGCAGGTCCGCGTCAGGAGGAGCGGCAGGGGGTACTGCCGGGCAGGGGACGGCGTCTGAGGCAGGACGGGTGTGTTGGGGTCGGTAGGACGTGGTGCTTGGGGCAGTAAGAGGAGCTGGTGTCTGCTTAGAGTAGCAGAGCTGCTCTTGGGTGTCTATCCTGTGGTGTAGAGACAGTAGCTATAGAGTCGATGAGAGCTGCCTCTGCGTGGGTAAGCCAGTCTTCCATGTTGCTTGAAGACTGGGAGAGTGATCAGTTTCTCCTCCATCCTGTGTGAGTGTGAATCTCCGGGGGTCACCATTTGTGGGGTTAAGTGGTATTGGTTCACACTCAGGATGGGATGGAGAAAGGACACTCACAATGTGCTCACTGTATACATATTGTATTGGATGTACAATGCAGCTTGTTGCTGGGTAGGTAGCATGGTAATAAGCGTTGAGTAGAGAGAGCTGGGTGGTGAGGGTGCCCAGAGGGGCACGCGGCTTGACGGACGCCAAGGTCGCTAGCGGGAACGGCAGCCGCCAGGCTGGCGCGGAGGAGGTGGTATTGCTTGCTGGTGGCACTGAGTAGAAAGAGGCTGGTCGCAGCGGTGTCAGGCCTTATAAGGCGTGGGTTGATAGCTAGTTGATCCCCGCTCTGTGGACGGCGCTGGAGGCGTAGGCTGGGGAATTCGAGAAGGTTCGTTGCTTGTAGGGGAGGAATCCATTACAGTAGCTGTAGTAAAATTAATATGGTTGTTTTAAGTAATGTTATTTAATGTTAATAAATGGAACAATAGAAGTAGCTAACGATAATGGTAAAGAAAAAAAGAGAGATCGCGTATGTAAGTGCGCACACGTGAAAACATATCGTCATTACTTTACATAAGAACATGAAAGCAACACTTATTTACTGTTCATATATATTTTAATTAATGTTTATGAATTTGTTTTTATTGAATTAATGTTTGTGTGTGCAAAATTAACAATACAATTTATTAATAATACGTGGAATATTAGAGGAGACGAGATGGCTGCCGGCATTGTTTATGTTAAAGCTTACAAAACCAGTGACTGATTGGTTCTACATATAAAACTGAAGAAAATAAGACCCTGATTGTAGCTGTAGTAAAATTAATGTAAAAAAATTAATATGGTTGTTTGAAGTACCTGTACTGTTATTTAATGTTAATAAATGGAACAATATAAGTAGCTAACCATTAATGGTAAAATAAAGTGAGACTGCACGTATGTAAGTGCGCACATGTGAAAACATATCGTCATTACTCTACATAGGAATATGAAAGCAACACTTATTTACTGCTCATATATATTGAAGGGTTAAATGTTGTACTCTGTATAGACAAACAGAGAGAGAGAGCAGCCGAACTGCTGGATGTAAACAAACCTTAATTTCCCGCGGCTTTTTTTTTTTTACGGGGATTAGCCCACCTGGGCATAGGTCACTGACCCACATTGGGGCCTGAGGGGCAAAAATTTAATACTCCTGTAATAATAATAATAATTCAGATAAAAAAAAAAAAAGAGCTGCCTATCTACCTATTGGACAAACTAAAATCGTTCCGGACCATAGAATGCCGGACTAGAGGGGTACAACCTGTATTATGTACTGTAGTTCTAAAGCAGCTGATCTCAATACAACAATTATTTTTCTGCAAGTCTTTTCCACTCGGGCTTACTACAGTGGGGTATGCTATAACGAACGGATCCTACTACGAATATTCCTATAATGAACGGTTTTACCTATAAAATTGAGAATGCTATAACGAACGAAACTCCTACAACGAACATTATTTAAAAAATTTTTTTTTTTTTTTTAATTTATTGGTTTTGTATTACAAGTATTAATGATATTCTTTATTTCAGGGGTTTAGATGCATATTTATGCACTTTTTTTAAATTTTTCCAATTTTATATATTTTTCAGTGTTAAGTGGTTGTATTTGGGGGCCTGGAACGGATTAATCCTATAACGAACGAATGCTATAACGAACAAGGTTCTAGAACCAATTAGATTCGTTATAGCATACCCCACTGTATTGTCATTATCCAAGCACAGCCATTTCCAGAATCATTGATGTTGAGATCATTCTTTTTCATACCCCTCAGTCTAGATTCCCAGCTTCTAAGGGGTTTGGTATAAGTCAGGGATGCTTATGAAACTTTCAATTTTGTTGGACTGGAGCCCCTTGTACATTGAAACTGGTTGAGAGACCTTTAATGGATTTAGCTACAAGTACTGTATACAGGTATACAGACTGTCACTCCAGTGACAGTGTTCATCGCCCTTCCTAATGGTGGAATAGGTTGTATGTAGGAGATTGTGTCCTAGGGAAAGGGACAAGCTGATTTTCCACTCCCTACTTGGTCTGTGTAAGTCTCTCATAAACATTTATAAGGCCTCCCTAACCTGTTGCAGATAAAATATATTAATTCTTCAAAATCCATTCCTAGGTGATGATATGTATCCAGAAGACCCTGATTATCTAGGAGAAAAGGAAATCCTTCAAGTGGATTTCACAATGAAAGAAATGCGGGAAGCAGCAACACATTTAAACAGGCTAGAAACCATGTCCCTCTATGAAGTGTGTTGTTTTGTGAACATAGAACCAAAGTATGGACATGCTTCAGCTAAAAATTTTGCACAGGAACTATTGACATCACATATATAGTAGAATGTAAAATGTACTACCCAGCTATCACAGTATTGATCTCTGAAGGTTGTAGTATATGAGAATGGTCCATCAGTCTCAATCAGTATACTGTACCAGTAGGTGCAGAGTAGTGCTTGTCACATTAGTCACCAAAATTTATATACATGCAGTACATATTTTTCGAGATTTATTGTTTGATTAATCCCTCTAACCACATAAAAGGACCCCAATGGAAATAAGCTTATAATGGTTTTCTTGAGCACTTCATATCCAGGTCAACTTATTGCTTACTATATTGTGGGGTATACTGTTTCTGCACTATGTACATGTTGAACCAATATTAATATGAATGATAATTTTACTGAATAGACATCTAACTAACTGGACAGATTTCTTCTTCTGTATTATGTTGCCCAACATTATTGTCAAATGTTTTATAAAATATCACTTATTAATTTATTTATAGTGATCAATTTCTCTAAAAATAAATCATATCTGAAATACTTGTACTCCTATCCTTGGTAGTAATCTCTTTCTTTCAGTTGCAGTATTTATCTCTTCCAGAATTTTCCATGAAACTTACATTCATTCTCTTACTAAAATCCTCATCCACATTTTTTCTATAAATTTTGTTATCTTTTTATCTTCAAGTACTGAGACAGTACTCTTCCATCAAGCAGCCATCATACCAAGTAAAATACAGTATCCCAGAACCCTAAGCCTCTGGGAGGCCCAGAAGAGGGGAGATGACATTTAAAACACTATTAATTATCATCATTTACTAAAAAAAATTGTTTTTAACTCAGATCCTTAATCAGCATGTCTAAAAGTACTGGTAGCTTCCTTAAATAAAATATTGAAAAAATCATTTTGAAAAATTCTGGTGAAAAAGCAAGGTACTTACCTATTGTACAGGCATTCACCGATTTACAAAGGGGTTCCATTCCTAATAACCTTTCGTAAATTGGATCGCATTTTCCCTTCGACTTAAATTAAAAAGGTTGAGATATGTAACTATGAAAGAATACTTCCACAAAACATGTTTATAATAAAAAAATTTGGTGTACACAATTATTTGTACACCAATAATAAACATTAGGTAAGTGAAATACATACAGTACTGTAGTAATAATTTTGCACCTGTACTTATGGGAAAATATATTGGTGTAGTAATAGGGCTCAGTATGTAGCTTTCCATCCTATAATTGGATATGTTCTCTACTTAAAAATCCCAAGCTTGCTCCTTGATAAGTTATTGCATCATCCTATACAGTATTCCCGCTGCTTTGTTTACATGACTAAAACAATACCCGCAGCGGTTCATACTGATAATGTGGCAGCCGAGGCTAATGTAACACAAAATCTTCAAGGCGAGAGGAAAGAACAATTTGAAATAAACACAAGAAAACCTCATTATAAAGAATCTGGAGACAAAAACAGTTAGACAGATGCTGAGAAATATGGTTGCCTTTGTAGATGAGTTGCACATGACATATGTGGAAGACTTGATAAATGCATAGTGCAGATAGTTGGTGAGGATCACCAAACCTAAACAAGCACAAGAGGGATATCTTGAAGAAGGCATGGAACTTCAAACAAGAAACAGAGTATAGCAATGTCTACATCATCCCCAACCTAACAATTCATCAACAAAAAAACAAAGAGCTCAGAGACAAATTGAAAATTATGCAGTGACCTACAATTCAATTCAATTTCAAAAGTTTCTTCCATATTAGAGGAAAAGGGATCCTAGAGCTGTTACTAGTAGTAGACTAGGTACAGTCATGAGCCATAGTTTCTGGCCCAACCTGGTCGGAGGGGAGTCTTAGTTATGGGCCCTTTCTGGACGACGGCTCATTGCGTTGGGCGTGTGGCAACGCACACACTAACACCCTTGTCCACTGAGTTGAACAATATGTCGCCATCACTTTTTTACCAACCAGATTAGCATAAACATAAGAATCAGTAACAATTGTTATAAATCTTAATTCATACATGTGACCTCCACGTGTAATGGTCATGATAAGAGCTAACCTGAAAACCTTAAGGATTCATATTACGCTCAAATGTCCACAAAACCCTCTCGAGTCCCCCAGTGGAAACGTACTCCGTTTTCTCGGTTCCTTGGTGACGTCACCGATGAGCCGCCTTTGTCTCTGGGAGTAGACGCTGTATGTTGGGACCTGTTGCCATCCAACACTTTGTAATCAATTTAATTTTGCTTTTGATAGCTGAGTCAGAGCATTGTTAGTGAAGATAATAGTAGAGAATGAAAATGAGTTCATAGTCTCAATTTCAACGTCAGAGTGTACAGTAAATTAATTCATCGGAATAGGAGTAGGTGGACTCCCTGGTCTGTTTTGAGTGAGGGCGCCGCGGGCATTTCAACCGTTAGTAAGTGCCCGTCCCTTCATCCATACAGGTAGGCCAATCCACGCTGTGTGGTGATTTGCCCTTCTTTAAGTGATTTGACCCAATTAATAGTTGATTGTGCAAGTGTTACAGTAACGTAGTTGATATGCTCTGAGTGAAGTCATATTTACGTCTTTAACGTCCCCTGAAACGTGATGTTGTTGTCACAGTTAGTGAGTGCCCGTCCCTTCATCCATACAGGTCCCCTGACGCTGATTCCCGTTTGTCTCCCGATCCCATTGTGATTATTGAATCGCTCTACCATCCAACAACGGCCTCGGATGTATTAGATGTCCAGCCGGGATCACATATGAGAAGATGGCACCGATGCAGCCGGATTAATGTGCCCCAAGGCTTCGTTGGGCCAGACCCCAGACCCGCCATGTGTCTGGCTACCCCACAATAACAACAGCCCCAGTGCTCTACCCTGGGTTACTCCTTGGAAGTATATGTCCACAGAGAGTGTTGTAACATGTATGTTAGGGATAATTAGTTGGAAATAATTATCCCATGTTGGGTAGTGGACCCCTGCATATACTAGTGTCATTGTTTACGTGTATGTTGAATAATCTACAATGAGTGCCATGTAATGTACCACCAGTAATGTTGTGAGTAAGAGTAAAGAAGAAGGTACTGAGTTTGCACTAAGACCAGGAGTTGAGCCTGGTAGTTATATGTTAATAACATATATTTTCCCCTTTGATTGCATATTAATAAATTTGTTTTTAGAGTACTTTAGGAGTATTCATTTCTCCCACAGTATTTTACCTTTATTTCCATCCAAGTGACCTGATACCAAAATTACCATACTCACGTGCCTAGACCCTCGACCATGCTACCAAAAGAATGCCCAGGCTACCAAAGGAATGACCATGCTACCCTAGAATAGGTGATGGAACTGAGTAAGAGTAAGAACTAAGAGAAGTAAATAAGATGAGGGTGGTGTAGAAACAGAGAGGGAGTCAGGCGCCCTCACATTGGTGACAGACCGAGAATACGCCCCCTCACATTGGTGGCAGCTCAAGAACCCGCCCCCTTACACACGAAACTGGAAAACTATGAATACAGTATTGAATATTTCAGATTCAAAGCAGCTTCTTGGTGTTTGGTGAAACACATATTAGGCAGAATTGAATAGGAGTGCAGTAATATATCAGCAGCCGGAACAGGTTCAGCCATATTTTGACAAATAATTGGTAGATGTATCTCGACATGAGACACCTTGTGGTGATATTATAATTAGCTATAATTAAATGTGATAAGACACTAAAAGGCTACATTGTTTGAAGACCTTTATTTCAGAAGCTAATAAACCTCAGAATTTACAAGCACCAGACTGGTGCCTGCACTTCAGCACCTCAACTACCCTGAGAGATTGAAGTGCTTGAACTTGCCTAGCTTATACTACAGACGGGCAAGGGGCGACCTAACTGAGGTGTATAAGCATCTCAAGGGGCACTACTCGGTTGAGTGTCCTTACTTGGACCTGGCGGACGCTCACCCCACAAGGGGTCACAGCTCAAGATTGAAGAAGCCGCAAGTCCAGAAAACTGTGAGGGAAAACTTTTTCAGAGTGAGAGTTGTGAACTCTTGGAACAATCTGCTAGAAAGTGTTGTGACGGCACTGAGTGTAAGCTCTTTCAAGACAAGACTTGACCAACACTGGAGCGGGTTCAGGTTCATTCAGGAGCCGGTGCATGCCCAGTACTTGCCAACAGTGCGTAACAGAGATGTGACCGATTGCCCAAGCGGCTAATGAGCTGATCAGTGGTGAAGAGTATAAAAGTAAAAGTAATATCATCAATATCCCCATGCATGTGACCACCTTAATATATATCTTTAATGTAATGAAATATATGGAAAGATTGGGTGTGGTAGGTACTAGATGGACCTCCAGGAAGATGTGATGAGCACACAAGATTGGAAATACTATACCGTATATAGCATTGAAGGACCTTTGAGGACGGATGTGATGCACAGTTGTATGAGGTGAGACCATGATATGTGTTTTGAGGCTGTGTTACAGATGAGGAAAACCAAAATAGAGCACGTCTGTCTGGCAGCAAATGGAGTCTGTATTGCTCCTGACTGACAACTCTACATAACAGTAGGAAAAGTTTACAAGAGTGAAATATAACATTTTATGGCCATACTTCTCCTTTGTATATGTTGTATATCAGCAGTTTTACTTATGGATTGAGTCTTCATCAAGGCTTTGTATGAAGGCTCCTGGAATATTTTTATCTTAGCACTTTTTAGAAACCTTTTTTTATATTTGCCTTTCATTTCAATATTTATAAATAATGGTTCCTTATTTAACCTTTATTTATTTGTTACATATTTAGTAAAAAAATTTCACATTATTATGTAAATGGGTCATCCTTGTCTTCAAATAAGATTGTTGAACCAAATAATTGACAAAAAAAATTAATTCCTTTTGAATTCACGAGCATGTTACAATTTAGACTTTATTCTTTATTTCAAATTTGAAAAAAAAAGTCTCCCTTCCTAAGCACATTGTAGTTACAAGTAGTATGTCACTAACAGTATACAGCACAGTATGGTATTCTAATTGTATAATATATATGGTATATGTAAGCCAATATTGATCTACTACATTTATTGTTCCATTCAGCACAACAATATACAACCTTAAACATTAATATACATAGATTACATGTCTATATGTACAGTCATTCAGGTTATTAAAACTACATTTAAAATATGGAGACAGGTTTCCATATTTTGGCTAATATATACAGTTGAATCAAATAATTCTGCTGGTTGATTACACATTGTCCAGTTCAGTAAATAATTTTATAATTAAATCTGTACCATATTCTGTTCTTTAGCATTCAAATATATATGTACAGTACACTCAAAAGCTGCAGACATTAAACAGAGGAAAGAAACATTAGGACACAGTATGAGAAATATTTAGAATTCCTAAGAAATGCAATAACAATGTTATTGTCGAGAAATTAATGGTAATACTGTACGAACAATAGTGTTAGATAATAAAACATTACCCGAATAACTGAAGCCATTGAAAAATATAGGTAAAGTTTACACAAGACTGAATTTGCATGATCAGTGAAGTGTTAACAAAATACTGTACAGTATTGATTAAAAAAGCTTACAATACATATTTGTAATATATAACTGAAGTGAGATCTGTCATTTGAATAGTGAATTACATTAAAAAAGCTTTGAAATGCAGTACAGTACATGCACATTCAACCAAAGATGCATTGACCCCACCCTGGCTCTTGTACTTGTAATTTAACCTGGCAATACTAGGTGAAGTACAGTGTATTGTGATTGGAGGATCTATTTTCAGATGTACCACTGTTAGCATTAATATTGAACAATCCATCGGTAGCATTTTAACATTAATAAACTATTCATCGTTATTTAAGATCACGAGAAGTTTCCAAATATTAGTACATTTACTTAAATAATGAATTTATATTAATGGATTGGCAACTGAACTACAACCAGGGCTGCCAAAAGATTCTCACATCAAATTTTCTTTATCATTTAAGAAAATATACAAATATTTGAAAGCTTCTCATAACCTTAAATAATGCTGAATAGTTTATTATTATAACAATGCTACCTATGGATTGTTCAATATTTATGCTGACAGTGATACAGCCAAACAAATATCTGCCAAACACACAACCACCAATCATAATCCCCATTACATACAGCCTTACCTTACCAAGTACGTATTGTTAGGTAAAATTGCGAGTATGAGAGCCAGGGGTGGGGTCGATGCGTCTTTGGTTGACTGTACATATTAGCACTAAATGAGTGCAATATGTATTTGAGTTAGCTTGCTCAACAATGCAATTAGTGTACACAGTATGGTAGTACCAAATACAAGATTTTAATAATGTATTTAAGTTTGCTCAACATGAAAGGACCCAACACTTACTATAAGGTGGAGGAAAATCCTAGTCTCTGATCCTCATTATGTCTTAGATAAAAATCTCACTTTATCTGGGTCGAGGCTATAGACTTATCCGTTCCATCACACAGAGAAGAGTAGAGACATCGGTCTAGACCTTCTCGTGGTTACACATGAAACCTCTTGTTCCTTCCATATGTGTGAATACCTCATAGAGTGATCCTCCAGAAACACTCCTATACTGTATTGTCTATACTTCATGGATATTTTGTATGAGCAAACTGTTTACATAATTACCTGGCAAGTGGTGTTGATTGGCGCAAAATGAGGAGTGTTTTATTACCGTACTGGATGAGTAACTTGAAAGAAACAATGTCTTAAGTTTCCAAAATTATAGTACAGTATTCTAGTGTGTATGGATGCTTGCAAGCATAAACTCATAGATCATCTTATTAACATCATTGCCTCTCAATTTGCCATCCTGCTTATCAGATCACCTATTTAAGTAACTCTTTAGTTCAGGAGTGCTAACTTAACAGATGTTAGACCTCAATCAATCTTCAAATGGCACCCCTATCCCACCTCACTCAAGGATTTTGTAATACTATAAAGACCACATGAATCCTGACTGGCTAGTAAGCTGACTAGAGGCAAAGTATTTACTGAAGATTTATAAGGCCACATAAAGGGTATATTAATTTTGTAAACTCCAGTTACATTTGCAGTAAAATTTGCTAAATTAAGAGACAATGTTGTGAAACTTGTGATTTTATAATTTCATATATGAATTTATCTTTATAATATAACAGGAATAATCATTATAAAGCATAGTTCTCTTAGTGATTTCAATACAGATTACAGTACTTTAATAAATTTAAATAAGGATTATCAGTAATAAATTTATACAGATAAACTGACCTGAATGTTGCAACCATATACAAGGCAAATTTTTACATAAAAACAGTTAAAGTACTCTTATCGGGAAGTTTTAGAGTAATTTATACATAGAAACTTATCAGAAAGTTTAATGGAGACTAGAAAGGCACTGATCAAGTAGAGTATAATGCTCAGTTATAAGCAAGTGTGTACAGTATTTGAGTCAATGAGTATTTTGGTAATTGCTGTAAACTTATTAAACATGCTTTGTGACATGAAACATCAAATATAATTTTCAATGGTATTTGCATACTGACAAATGTACACATGTTAACTTTGATGGCATACAAATGTTAACTTTCAATCCAGGTGTTGTATATATACGAGGAAACTTCTCAAGCTCAATAACAGCCTGTATATATAAACAATTAACACTAACACTCATTAAAATTGGGAATTATTTATTTTAAATTAAACTTGCCTTTCACAATAAGAATTACATTAACAATGCTGCTTATCAAGTGAAGTGGCTCAAATTATAAGCCTATAAGTTACTTAAAGTTTGCACACATTTTCCATGGAATTACCGAGATAAAAGTTATGTGTGTACTTAAGAGCTATGACTTGCATCTCATACATTCTTCAGAATAACAAACATGTGTCAATGAATGCATCACACATAATCATAATCATTTCATTTTCATAAAAGAATCTTAGATTATTGTTTCCCAACAAATGTGACCTAGAAAGACTTACAGATATATGTTCTGTAGACAATCCCACTCAGTAACAATTTATACAAACTATCTCATGCCATAACAATAATACAGGGTATATAAAATTAACCAAATTTTGCCAATTGACGTGAAATTTAAAATATATTGGCTCATAAACTAAGTCTTTTGAACTGAAATCCAACAGGAAAAAATGGGGGCAAATAATGCAGCACCAATCACCCCACTTTCAGTAACCAACCCAGATGAATGCAAACACAAATGTACATGTTTTGTAACCAGGATTTCAATGATCTAGTTGAAGATATTGACTTCTTTCAGAATCTGTAGCAAGACTCACTGCCATCTATGACAAGAAATGGTTCAACCACTATAACAGGTAGTAATACATATATATATATACTGTATATATATATATGTATATGTATATATATATATATATATATATATATATATATATATATATATATATATATATATATATATATATATATATATATATATATATACACACAGTATACACACACACTTTACAGGTATACTGTATTGTTTTCTAAGTACAGTACTGTACCATGTTTTAACAGGAATATCTTTACAATATGATCTGAAATGCATGGCAGATGCCATTCAACTATGTATCATGAAAATATAAATGCATTTTGTGATTGACTGTGTTTCAGTGAATCACATTTAATGCTATTTTTATATACCTCTACTGTACTTGCAATAAATCCAAATAAAAGTATTTACATTAAACTTCTATAGCAAGCATCTTGCGATTTATTACAGCACTCTCAGTTTTATTTAGTGTACAGTAATACTGGAATACTGTACACTCAAGAGATAGAAGTAATTAAGTAAGACACTCAATATGTCTCGCTTCATCACTAAATGCTTGTAAAAGAAATGTTTCACTTTGTATATCGTAATGTTTGGTGCAAAGCAAGCAATATCATACAGCTTTCATGGCACATACTGTACTGTGTCTATTAAAAATTTTAAAATGTGATATTATATCTGGCTGCTTATGAGCAAACCCTTGTTCATAATGCTTATGTAAGAAGCCTGCATTAATTTCAAGTGGATTGGCATTGCTATATTCAATATTAGATGGTGCAACATAATTGGCACATCATGCACTTCTTGCTGAGATATGCATGTAAAGCATACGAGTAAGGTATTTTATATTCTGAATAATCTGTAATGTACAACTTAATGAGAGTGACATAGTGTATAATATACAGTGAATGCATGATTCTATAACTACATTATTTTAACTTTACTTTGCTCTAAACTCTGTCAAATTTAACCAAATTTTTGCTCATGGGTCAGAGATCTGTAATACTGTATTATTTTTTCCTCAGATTGTGTTAGTCTACTGTAAATTGTTAAAAAAAAGTTTCATAAGGTGATAATGAAGTGATAATTTTCTTTTCAGTTTTAAAAAATCTGAGGAAACTACAGTAATTTACACAAAGACTTCTCGTTTTGATCTAGGTGTTACCCTCGAAGATGTTCCCAGGCCCAAGTCACTGGAAAAACGAAAAGCATAACCATCACGAGTAACTCGTGCTCTCCGTGTCATGGTAGCTACACGAAAGATTCTTTCTGATTCTGTATTTTGTGTAACTCTTAAACTTAAGTTACCCTTCTTGGCTGTTTTGTGGTCATTGAGAACTTCTCTAGGTAATGGAATGTTTTCTGTGATTGTTTCACGAGGAGTTACCATGCCAGTGAAGGACCGAGTACGAAGTTTTTGTGACTTTAATGATTCCTGGGAATCTTCACACAGGTATGAATCAGGAACTGCAAGACTGATCTTACGTGTTAGTTGGTTTGTTGTACATGATTCTTTGTTGCATGTTCTGGTGTGGGGTGAAGGGTGTGGCTCTGATGATGAAAACGTGTTTTCTTTTATTGTTGTGATGATGTTGTCACCATAGTGATCACTACTTGGTACATAAAATGTGTTGCCAATTGTTGCACCTCCTTGTCTAAGGGAATCTAAATTACCATGATTCCAAGAGTCTTTAGTACATTCTATGTACTCCTCTGGTGTTGTGGTACTAACTGTCACAATATTTGTTGTTTTGAGAGAAGTTTGCAACTCTTCAGTTCTCACATTGACAATCTTAGCTTCATTATCAGCAGGTTCAGGACCATAATATTCATCATCAGGTTTTACATAAGCACCAAAATATGGCCTAGAATTAATAACCACACAGTCATCTGAAGATGCCTCATAAGAATTACTATCAGAAGCTGTCCCAGAGGTACTGGCAAACCTGGCTCGCAAAAACTCCATCTTACTCATTGCATTTTGTTGGTTATATCCTTTGTCCCTGTGGTAAGTTAGCTGATCTTCCCGCAGAGATGTCCTAGCAAAGTTCCTCCTTCCATTTTTCTTATGAGTTGGAGACTCTCTTAGAGATGCTCCAGCAAAGGATCTGGCCTTTAAGAGAACTCTAGTGTGGGTGGCCATATCTGAGGAAATCCTAAAGGATTCTGGACGGGCACTTCGATCTCTATTTCTTGCAGATGGAGGAATAGAAACTCTTGTGCGAACAAAACGCCGCCCTTCAGGAGGACAGAAGCTCCCGAGACTACCTCCAAATGTCTTATCCATTTCTAGGTCACAGGTGTTTGGATCAGTAGTGGAGATATAACAACTGCTCTTAGAGAGACAGGAGGTACTGATTGAGCGTTGAGTAGAAGAATTAGAGAAAGAGGACGAATCGTCAGTATTGATGGTAATATTGATGTTAAAATCCTCATTGGTAGTGATGCTATATCTTCTGCTCATCTTGTTACTGGTAAAGTTGGTGATGTTGGTCGTGCCACAGTCTTCATCATTTTCCTTTAGGTTGCTGCTGCTGCTGCTGCAGTTAATATATTTCATACTTGTGTCATTTGTGGTGCAGATGCTGTTGTTGGCAGTGGAAGTTTTGGTACTGGACTGACTGGCGTTGCTGGGAAGTTTGATAACATTGTGGTTTGGTTGGTGGTACTCAGTCTGCAAATACAGTTTGTAGTTATACAAAAATTAACATTGTGGTTCGGTTGGTGGTAACCAATCTGCAAATACAGTTTGTACTCTAGTTATAAAATGCTGAACACAAGTAATAATTATTGTAATACAGTACTGCAGTAAGAAAAATATTAATTAAAGATACTAGTTTACTGAATAGGTAATAATGAGAGGCCACAGTCTATTTGTTAAACTTAATTTCTATATGATCAATCTCATCAATCTAATGTATTATTTATCTTTAAAAATCAAATTCAGTGATGAGCAACAAGATAAAAATACTGTATATAAATTTGCTTACAAATCATGAACCCTACCACATATACAATGCAATATATACAGCATATGAATATTATCCAGACCCTGAAACACAGAGACTTTAGTCAAGGTGTGATCAATGTCGTCAACTTAAAAGTACTAGTCTTGGTTTGGCATAGGTCAGAGTAGACAGTAATGCAAAGGCAAATGATATGTACAGAAGAAAGAGCACACACTATGATAGGATAAACCAAGGACATATAAGGACAGTATATCATAAGAATTCAACCTCTCAAACCTTTAACATCCATACACTCATATCCAGTTTGTATATACTGAATATAAAACACAGTACTGTACAATATGTCTTTATCTTAACATGTTACAGTGAATAATCTCTATAATACTGTATGTTTCTTTTTACCAATTGTTTGCGAGTTTCTCCAATAGCTGTAATCTTCTTGATTCTTGGGGGATTTTAATGGTGAAGTCTCCTTAAGTCAGTGTTTTGTTCTACAGTGTATCTCTATGAGGACACACTGGTGAATGAAGCAGTCAGTACAGTACAGGTTTGCACAAAGTTCAGGAAGAGAAGAAATTTCATTATTCTACCAACCGCTTAACTGGAGTTACTCAAAAGACTCACAATGGGGCTGTAAACTCAATTATACTACACCAATACAGTATGTATTATATTATCTACTCTCACTGGTTATTTCACTAACCTGTAATGAAACTGTATCACTACTGAATACTGTACTGTCTGTCCTAATGGGAAAGGAAAAAAACTAAGAGTTTTAAGTTCTCACTGATAAAAAAAGCCTCAACAGGTATTTAGAAAAAAATCACATACAATTTATAAAGGAACATATACAGTATATCAAGGTTATTCATATATATATATATATATACAGCGCTGTACATCATTTTCTGCATTAAAAAAGATAATTTACATAAGTGAAGAAATAATTATAATCATATTAGTAAAAATAGTTCTTCACACTTGAAAATAATACAAGTACCACAGGAACAATGAAGTTTATAACATGATACAGATTGCAGTCAGGGATATCATTTCTCTTTAGTCCTCTACACTCCACTTATTATTAACACGTGTATGTGATCTTTTATATACATCACCACATTATTGTTTAAGTATTCAAGAGTGACTTTTAACTTCACCCAAAAAATATTCCACACTGAACATGGGATGGTTCGTAAAAACAGGGTACTAACTTGGTGCTCCACATGGCACAAACTGAACAGTACTGTACATTGACCTCACTGTACCAATGTACACTCCATGAAGCTGGGTAGTGTACACCATTACTTTTCGTTGGTAAGTAATATTTACTTGCAATGCTCTGGTAAATTTTAAGTTCCAACCCATAAAGCAAGCAAAATTAAATCAAAACTCACCATCCATTTGTTAATTGAAAATATAAATGGGTGTTTATTTAAATGAATCCTCTCTCTCTCTCAAATATTTCCATAATAATAAGCAGACAGATATACAGTACTCTACCTGCAGGGATGACTGTTTAATTGTCACGGGTAACCTCAGTCCATGGTTGGATAACTAATAGATTGTCAGTTAATTGAAAATATCCAAAGGAGGGTCACCACTACAGTCTCGGTTACCCAGAGAGATTGAAACGTATGCAGTTGTCTAGCTTATATTATAGGCGGACAAGGTGAATTAATTGAAGTCTGTAAACACCTCCGAGGTCATTACTCAGTCCAATGTTCATATCTGGAGCTGGCGGATGCCTGCCCCACTAGGGGTCACAGCTTAAGCTCGAACACGCCAAAGTTCAGAAAATTATCAGGGCAAACTTTTGGCGTGAGAGCTATAAACTCTTGGAACAATCTGTCAGAGTGCGTTGTGACGAACTGAGTGTGATCCCAATCATGACCATACTTGACAAGCTCTGGTGCAGGTACAGAGATATTCAGGAGTCAGTTCATGCCCAGTACTTGCCAACAGTGTGTAACAGACGTGACCAAGCAGCTAACGAGCCGATCAGCGGCGAAGAGGCTAAAAGTAACACTCAGATCATGGAAGGATAACTAATAACACTCAGATCATGGAAGGATAACTAATAACACTCAGATCATGGGAGGATAACTAATAACACTCACACCATGAGAGGATAATTGTTAACACACACACCAGGGGAGGATAGCTATAATTATCCCATTTTCTTTCGTACAAAATACCCACCATACTGTACCAGACACCGCGGTATCTTGATTGGATACATAACATTACACACATACACACTCAAATGTCTTAGGTGTGTACGTGATTTGACACAATTTCACACAGAACATTTACACTCAAGTTGCGAAATTTACACAGTTTTCACTTTGAAGGTTGTATACACTTTCACACTCATCCGTTCAGTGTTGTGAGAGGCGTGTTGTCCAGCGTGACTATCAAATACCGCTGTTTTTTTTTCCCCTGGTACTCCGATTTCCTCCTGTACTAACACTGGACAATGGAGGACGGGGAGAGATTAAACAAGCCACTGAATTCCTTTCTCCGTCAAATCGGTAGGCATAATTATATGACATAATATTATATAAATAGACATTTCTGATCTTCCAGTGATAAGAATCGAAATGTCTATCAAAATACTGTCAGTTGCTAAAGTTTGGATATCAATATAAAAGTTTCCGCTGTGAGTCAACAAACAGCGGGCGAGACACGTGCTGGTGGGGCGGGAGGAGGCCTTACACACGCTGGTAATAGGATAATGGTGGGCAGTGTTGATGCGTCTCACTACTGGAGTCTGGAGGCCGTGTCAGAGGTGCTGCTTCCTTCACAAAGTCACCCAACACACACGCACAAAGATTATTTCTATCATGCTCAGTTAAATAAACACGTATATACAATTAAGTGTTGTCTAAAGGAGTAAAGGGTAATCCTCAGAGCATAACACGTCAGAACCAGATGATGAACATGACCTGTGGGAGACGACTAGTATGGGCGAGTGTCTTTCTAGGGGTCCACCTCACCTCCCCTAACTACTACTGTAGAAGTGGGGCTCGTTAGGATTTGGGGTTTGTTAGGATTTGGGGTTCGTTAGAATTTGGGGTTCGTTAGGATTTGGGGCTCGTTAGGATTTGGGGCTCGTTAGGATTTGGGGCTCGTTAGGATTTGGGGCTCGTTAGGATTTAAAGCCCCCTTGAGAATGGGGCCCATAAAGACTGGACCCCAATTCCAGTAGTTAAGTACAGTCGGGGCCTAGTAATACAAGGGGGGGGGGGGGAGCTAGTACAACTAGTATGGTACAGTTAGGGTCTGGCTTCATGGTTTTCCACACTGATACTAACAAGACTCTTAAACACGTGGCGGTAAAAGTCATTAGATACGGCTGTCCTGGGAGGCTGAGTCACACAAACATACACGCCAAGAAATTTCTTAAAAAAAAAACTGAAACTGTGCAATTGTTTGTATAGTGAGAGTAGCCACCATAACTACTCCGTGCGTCAATATATGGTGATGGTGACGGAGGACTGGAGACGGGAGAGTGAAGGATAGTGACTGGGAAGACTTGAAGGAGGCTGGTTGGGACGTGTGGGTGGGGTCGTCTTGTGGTGGCCAGCTTGGGGGGGTCATGAACATACACCGTCGGTCACACAGTAAACAGGTAAAAGTGTACTAAACGTCCGACATATATGAGCACCTCCCACACCGTCATATCTTAGCTCTTACTTCCTGTACTTTTTGGTTCTGTTGTAAAGTTCCCTTCTATCTGTCGTGTAAAACCGTTGGTAGTTAGTCGAGAAGAAATTATGTATATGTGTGAATAGTCTGAGCAGAAACAGTGAAGACAATATACGACAGGGAATTTCTACAGCTTGCGAGTAGAAGATCCAATTCCTGTGTTATAGAGAAGAACGGTCTGAAGTGTGGTGTGGGTGAGCCAAGTCGTGTTCGTACTGGGTGGTGAGGAAACTTACGTGAGGTCGTGAGTGTGAAGGGAGAGAGAGGGAGTAATATTTATCATGGAGGTCAATAACTGCTAAGTATGAGGAGTAATGGGATATAAACAGTGGACTAGGAAGGAGAGGAAACAGGAGTTATGCTAAGGATCGGGCAGCAGTACCAAGTCACTCTAAAACCTCACGACGCAACACACACTTCAGTCACTCTGTACCAGGGAGCTCCTCAGACAGTCACGTCACCAAGGTCACTGATATGATGGGAATGTAAACAAAGTCAAGAGGAACTCCCTAAGTGGTGTCTCAGTCAGTGTACAGAAGAGTGAGGGAGGGAGCGAAGGCGTCTTTTGAACATACTCGTCCCTCCAAGGCTATCAGGTTAGTGTCTAGGTCCTGGACAACAGATGAGGTTGTCCTAAGTCCTCACATGCTTATTTCAAGACCGTCAGATCAGAGATAAAAAGCGTCAAACATGCACGTATAATGAACAAGATTAGATATCCCTTTCCCGGTTCATTACTTAGGACACAGTTGGTCTGTGTGGAGAAAAAGAGTCACCCAGAGGCAGATTATGAGAGTGTGGTAGTGGGGAAGTTCTCAGCAAGCAACACAGCGTCGGTCAACACGAGGGCAGAGGGAAGCCATGTGCGTGGTAGTTGATGATCTTATTGACAAGTTACCACACACTCGTTTCTTTTCCGGTGGTGAGAGCAAACAACGAAGCAGGTGTCTTTCAAAACCTACCATTCGGCTTTTCTATCATGGTTCAAAGCACACATGACAGGAATTATGACACAAGCTGATAATTAAAACTCTCAAAGACCTGCTCAGCCTGCAGCTCACATCACTGGTAGAATATGAAACGGGGGTGTGGGAGGGGAAGAGGTAGTGGGAAAGGAAGAGGTAGGACAGGGAGATCATGTCCTCTTCCACAGTAACAAACTAACACACACACACTGTCCTGTAACTTCTATGTCTTTCTTGTGTGTAATAGCAAACAACTAAAATATATGACCATGTTCACAGTTATTCGTATAACATCTATTTTCGTCTGTACAGGTAAATGTGTTCACCTTAAATAATTATGAACGTGTAATAAATAACATTACCTGCGATCAACAATTCATATGTTTCAGCTGTTAATGAGGAAAATGAAGAGAAATAAACAGAGGAGGGTAAGATAACACTGGCCAGCTGTAGTAGCGTGTGAACGAGGTGGCCACAGTCTGGGCGTCACAGTGATCACGTAGAGTCGTAGACAAAGGTACAAGAATGGCTCCCTACATATCCCCATAGTTTCGTCAATCAAATGAGAAATTAAGAATTATATATAAATAGCATAGAACATTAACATATAAACAAGAAAACACGATAAATTTCAAAAGCACCAATAGAGTAATATCAGAATATTAGTACAAATGTTTAAGGCATCATGATTTAGAATTACACAAACGTCAACAAAAAAAAAAAAATAGATTAGGCTCTCCCCGGGTCATTTAAATATATACAAACAGCATTAACATACAAACATCACCTACAAAATATCAATACCCATCAAGCATACTCTTAATCGCTAAGGCAAACACGAAAACAAAAATCATTAGTACATAACCATATAACGTTCCGCCCACATGTAAGCTCTAGTGTTTATTTTGGCTGAAGAATGAACCCAACATGCAGTATATGTTTACCTAAATCATCCACGAGATAAGGCACATGCATTGAACCAGGTTAGACAGAGGTTATAGAGATGTGAGTAAATGGTATAGAATTATAGATGCTGTACTCACACACACGCACACGCCTCCTATACCCGTGAGTAGCGTAAACATGTGTGAGGGAGGCGAGCATTTATAAGGTTTGATCCCCTCACTAACACGTAAGACTTTTATTACCATGCAACTTCCAAAATAACAAAAAGACTGTTCAATGAGACGTTCTGTGAAATGCAAATACTAGAACTATAGCCGGACCAATAATTAATGAACCGTTCTAGGAGCTGGTGGTAGTAGTAGCGTAAGCGGTGGTGATTTAGAGAACCACCAGCGTGTAGCACTTACCACTAAGAGGATCAAACCAACCATGCAGACACCCCTCTACCTGTCTTCTGCACGGTGTAATCCATCGTTAGGAGGGTAAAAATAACTACCTCACATACACCACGAGATCCCAAACATAACTGCACCAAAATAACGTGACAAGAGACCAATTGCATGACTAAAAAACGTGAAACATGCAAAAGAAAATATTGCTTCTACGTGAGCTAAGAGTCCCAGGCGTCCATCAATACAAAGCGTCATACCAAGAGGGCAACGACACACACACACACAGGGAAGACTGCATCATGCTGCGCGGGTCATACAATATCTTGCTAAAGCCTTCAGTCTTCCCTACAGTGCGGTGTGACGGTAAAAAGAAACGCACTGAATAGTTTCTCAAAGATTCCTACGTTACATTGTATCTTTTTTATCGTAATTAGATATTAATAATGATAAACGGTATCATGATATTGATGGCGGTCAAAACTATAGCAATAATTGTATTGGGTCTACAATAATTAATCTAGTAATATTATACATAGTTATAAAGGGTGGGAACATTTAATGTAGGAACCTTCAGGAATGCTAATACAGTGTCGGCAGTTAAGCACCACATTCTATACGGTGTTTCAGGAATGCCAGCTGAAGTGAACGTGTCAGCTGAAGTCCACTACCTGTAGTGAACTCCTTGAGACGCGAGGTCTGAGTGCCACAGAACTCTCTTCAGTGATACCACAACCATAAGGAGTTAAGTTGGGAGTTTACTGTGGTTAATAATATTTTAGAGGTGTAAGACGAAGCTGGTAACAGTGAGTGATTCCAAGACTGGTAGTGAGAGTTTTGTGAGAGTCATGCAAGTGATGTGTGAGTGTGTGTGTGTGAGGCTGTGCACTTATAAATTATAATAGATTAACAAGAAGTAGGATCATAATGAGTGATCAGTGGTGTGTTCAGTATCGGCTAACACAAGTAGTCGTGGGTAAATGTGTGAGGAGAGAGAGTGAGTGTGGGAACATTAATACTGAGTAGGGTGAGTTAGACTAGATACAACGGTGAGTATAACTGCACCACTACACGGTGAGTAGGCTGGTCCCGGTGCTTTAGTGATAGTAGTGGTGGTAGCGGTGGTCATACCGTTACATTATGAGTGCCTCGCGGTAGGGTGTGCGGACGAGGGGTCGGCTCGCCGCTGCTGTTGGTGGTGGTGGCGGCGGTTCTCGGGGTGGTGCTGATGGGGTCTTTCTGCAGTACACAGCCGCTGTAACCACAGTAGAGCTGGACCGTGGGCGGCCCACTGGAGTGTCCGGCTCCCACCTGTGGCCCGCACGACTTGGGGAGGGACCGCTCAGGGCCGCACTGCCCTCGAACACCCTCATATTGTTGGACTTTTGGGTATTAGTGCGACTCAGGGTGGCGGTGTGGTCACCCTCAGGCCGCCCTGACTGTCCAGTGAGGGCCTCGGAGTCAGGACGCCCCAACAGATGGGCCGAGGAAGACCGCCGTCTGTTACGAGCGTTTGGGGCGTATGACTTGCGTGACCGCATGAAGGCCAAATTGGCCATGCCATTATGGTCCCCCTGGCCATTCTGGGCCACGTGTGGACTGTTGGTGGCCCTCTGGAAGGCGTGGTGGGTAGCTCTGGAGGACTGGGTGGGGCTGGAGTCCGGACTAGTATGAGCGGCCTGGAAGGAAGCAAGCTACACTACCTGCACCTCCCTCACCCCCACCTGGACACACTCACTACCTGGCCAGGACCTAGCTGGAGACAGGACCTCCAGCTGAGTAGGACCTCCAACAAACTAGGGTGTCTACCTATCTAGGACTTCCACCTGGTTAAAGCCTCTACCTAGCTAGAGGTTTTATACAGCTAGGACTTTCGACTAACTAGGACCTCTTCCCACAGAGAGGCTTTACCTAGCTGGAGCCTGTACCTAGCCAAGCAAGTGGTTAACACAAAAGTTTATTATGGAAAGTCACTCTTTTTAATCTAAAGCTAAATTAGTATCTAAAGCACTATTAACACAGGAAGCTTCTACAGCACAGCTAGGAGTCAGAGCTACATGAAGGTTCTGTTCTGCTCATATTCACAGTAGCGGAAAGTGACATTGGCCATAAGGCTTAACAGTACCTACCATGGTGTTGATAAAGTCCCCTGATGTTGGTGTTTACAGAATCCCCCGAGAAAGTTACACGAAAAAAAAATCTTTCTGTTCTCCATCAGTTTCAGCACATAACTGGATTTCTCACCACATCCGCTGTGACTCTGGACTTGGAGGAGGCATTGCATTCCTACCTACAGGTCACAGCGGACAGTGAAGAAGACTATTATATACAGGAAACAGTGAAGTACATAATGATAGTTTGGATATGTAATTTCCTCAGGGGACTCCGTAAACACGTATATATATATATCAAGGGACTTTGTAAACACTCTAACAATTAATACAGTTATATTCATACAGTAATAACAATAAACAGTAATAAAGTCTTACCTTGAGGGAAGATCACCTGATGATTTTATAATTAATTAATCTACTCGAGGTGCAGATATGACACACATTGAGCGCTTATAGTACAGGTAAAGAACAACTGAACCTATAAACTACTGGTAAAGTCTCTGTCTGTCTGTTTGCCTGTCTATCTATCTTTTACCTCCCTCTCTCTCTCTCTCTCTCTCTCTCTCTCTCTCTCCCTCTGTCGTGAGGGTCGTTCACCACCATCACCCAGGGACGTATTACTCCTACAGACACTCCCTCAGCAGTACCTCCGTATCTAAGCAGTTACTCCGAGACTTCCTGCACCCCTTCGGGAGCACCACCACTAGAGGGGGGACGAGAGCGGCTACACCACTACACCTCCACAATATATCGGCCCTTCAACACCCAGCACGGGAGCCTAGAGACACGAGGCCGATGTAAACACAACAGCCAAGACACATGATTCTATTATCACGCCAGAAATGAACTCCACTTCAAGCGAACTTCCGCCTGGCTTAGCTTCAAAACTCGCGTTAGATGCTATCAAACCAAACCAAACCAAACCTAACCTAACCAAACCCAGCCACTTACCTTCTTACCATAGTGAAGAAATGAGTGAGATATCGTCTTAAGAACTGACTTGTCTACGATCTATAGCACACCACCTTTCCCTCCGGTCAGGGTGGAAGCAGGAGGCGTATAAGAGGTGATGGAACTCCTTACCTTGGAGGAGTACCGTGAGAACTGAGAGTCCCTGGAGGAGTTGGAGGAGAGAGTGGAGGTGGGGCTAGTGGAGTGGCTGGTGGAGTGGTCCAGTTCGAGGCCTTCGTCCACGTCAGATAAATTCTCTTCTCGCCCTCCACTCGTCTTCCCCCCCAGCCCGCCCACTCCCACCTGTGTGGCCATAAGCTTATTTATCACCTGTTGTATCCTTAAGCTTAGTTATCACCTAGTGTATCCTTAAGCTTAGTAATAACCTAGTGTATCCTTAAGCTTATCACCTGGTGTAGCCTTAAGCTTAGTTACCACCTGGTGTATACTTAAGCTTAGTTGTCACATGGTGTGTCCTTAAGCTTAGTTATCACCTGGTGCTTCTTTAAACTTAGTTATCACCTGGTGTGTTCTTAAGCTTAGTTATTACCTGATGTGTCCTTAAGCTTAGTTAACACCTGATATGTCCTTAAGCTTAGTTATCACCTGATATGTCTTTCAGCTTAGTTATCACCTGGTGTGTCCTTAAACTTAGTTATCACCTGGTGTGTCCTTAAGCTTAGTAATCACCGGGTGTATCCTTAAGCTTAGTTATCACCCGATGTGTCTTTAAGCTTAATTATCACTTGGTGTGTCCTTAAGCTTAGTAATCACCGGGTGTATCCTTAAGCTTAGTTATCACCCGATGTGTCTTTAAGCTTATCACCTGGTGTGTCCTTAAGCTTAGTTATCAGTTGATATGTCTTTAAGCTTACTTATCACCTGATGTGTCATAAAGCTTAGTTATCACTTGGTGCGTCCTTAAGCTTAGTTATCACCTGGTGTGCCTTAAGCTTAGTTATCAACTGGTGTCTTTAAGCCTAATTATCGCCTGGTGTGTCTTTAAGTTTAATTATCAGTTGGTGTGTCCTTAAGCTTAGTTATCACCTGGTGTGTCCTTAAGCTTAGTCTAAAGCTTAGTTATCACCCGGTGTGTCCTTAAGCTTAGTTATCACCTGGTGTGTTCTTAAGCTTAGTTATCAGTTGATGTGTCTTTAAGCTTAGTTATCACCCGGTGTGTTCTTAAGCTTAGTTATCACCTGGTGTGTTCTAAAGCTTAGTTATCACCCAATGTGTCCTTAATCTTAGTTATCACCTGTGTGGCCATAAGCTTGTATTACCGGTGTGGTCATAAGCTTAGTTATCACCTGTGTGGCCATAGGCTTGTATTACCTGTGTGGTCATAATCTTTTCACCTGTGTGTTCATAAGCTTAGTGTCAACCAACATAAGTTCTTACCGATGTTTACAAGCTTAATCGTCACCCGTATTCATAAGCATAATTTTAACCTGCATGTGTGTGTTCGCCAGCTTAAGCATTACCTGTACGTCAAAGCTTAATTACCCCCGTGTAAATCTGTTTGTCTTATCATCTAAGCGTTGGTCAGCTTGCAGCTTAAATTTGGTGTGCTAACCGCCATCACCAATGTCACCCAGATTAAACCCCTGAGTACGATGACTTAACCCCTTGACTTAACCCCTTGAGTACGATGACTGAATCTCACGAGTACGATGATTTAAAACCACTGTGACTTCCCTCCCTTCCCCAGTCTTTCCTCTTCACCAATATGTTTATCTCCCTTCCTTCCTTCATCCCTCCTTCCTTTCGTCTGTCTCTCCTTCATTATTTCCTTCCTTCCCTCCCTCCCTCCTCCTTCCTTCCTTCCTTCCCCCCTTCCTTCCCTCCCTCCCTCCTTCCTTCCTTCCCTCCCTCCTTCCTTCCTTCCCTCCCTCCTTCCTTCTTTCCTTCCCTCCCTCCTTCCTTCCCCCATCACACGTAAAACTGAACACATACTTGATCATCTTCATCATCATCTTCCTCATCCTCGTCTTCTTCCTCTTCCTCCTCGGTAAAGGAGTCGAGGGAGGTGGGCGAGGGAGCTCTGTGGGCGTGAGTGGGCGTGGTCTTGAGGGCGGAGATCGACTCGTGTAGGGTGAGGAGCTGCCGGAATAGGGCGTTGTCCTGGTTCATAAGCGACGCCTGTGGGAGGAAGGAGATGGTAGTGGTCAGCGGGGCGGGACTAGTGACACGTGAGGGAGGGACCAAAAGATTGATTGATAGTGTGAATATTACATATGTACATAATACCTAACTAGACAAGTGTACGTAAAACACCGACACACGTACACGCACACGCACACCGTAACACACACACACACACATATTTGCATACATCAAACACATAACTTATTTCTTATCATTATTCTATTAGTACATGTTTGACTAATTCATAACAATGACTGTGTGAAAATAGAGAACTAATAGTATGACAGAAAAAAACGAGTCTTTGTTTATTCTTGAGTAAATAAAAAAAAATACATTAATATTACTACTACTATTATTATTAAAAAAAAACGTTTAGGTATTTCCGTTGCATCTGAAATATTCTCAAGCATCCATTTAATTCTTCACTGTCATACAAAAAACTATAGAGAATTTTATTAATATTATTAAATTATACTTCGCTAAGTTTGTGGCTCGCTTGATCTGCTTTCCGTTAGTCCCGCTATTTCCCGGAAATTTCTTGTCGATTCGCAATTCAATACACTACAATATTTCTACTAGTGTTTGTTTAAGGGTTATTATTGTATTTTCGACATTTGAAGACGCAGACTGATAACCTATATTAACGTTATTACAATTTATATTTTTTGGTCGACGATGACTTGAAGCTTTCGTCAAATATTTCCACCCAAAAAAGGGTCCCAATATAAAGAAGCTGTAAATGTCTTTCTTTGGGGTTATTGGTTCAAATTGACTTTCTGTTTACTAATGTCTATACACATGAACCATATACAATGTACAGTATACTTGCGTGTACAGTATATAGACTCGGTGCACATGCTGAATCTATGTGAACGTATATGACGATTTTACGGATTCATGATGCAGGAAATCTGATGGTATATAATCAAACCTGTTTTAATGTCATACGTGGGTTTAAATCTACAATATGTTCATTACTGCCATCATTATCTGCAGATTTAAAATGTCAAAGATTCGAGTGTCAGTGTAGCGGCCATTCTCCCAGAGGACCTTACATATAACATAATAATGGTTACCCCTCGTGTAACGAGGATGGCCAGCCCAAGGACCACCAAGGGGTGAATTTGTTTAAGGTGTAGAAGCTGTCGCCAACACAACAACCACACCCTGAGTTAACGAGTTGAATGACCCAGTGTCAAGAAATAGTCTGAGAAGACCGGACAACTCGCCAACTGCACTGGCTAACCATTACACCGCAACACGATCCGCAAATCGATTAACATCCAGGTTCCCAATTACTGCTGGGTAGACAGAGGTATACATACTCCCTGTACAACAAAACACAATTATGTTTTTCAGGAATTTTTACTTATTAAAAGTTGGGAGATGATGGTTACGAAAATGTATTTTGGTGATAGTGTAAAGATATTAGAACTTTAATTTTGTTCATAATTTCGATATACCTGTAGGTAGTGAGAAAGAAGTGGAGCCGTGACTGAACATAGCTTTGGGCATCAGTGAAATATCGACATTATTTTTATCATTTGCTTTAAGCCACAGCTTAAGTAGGTCATTTAAAACCGTTCTCACATATTCATATAAGTGAACATGAAACTTAACCTTTGGAGGTAATTATGAGGTCACACCTTTCCCATATTTAATAAATAACTAACATTATTTTTTAAAGCATTATTTTACGAGTGTGAATTTTACACTCTGCTGCTAGGGAAGATGTTATGGATATATTATAAATATATTATTTTCTTTTTACGTTCCAGACAACGGAAGCATTTATTTATATGACTCGAATAATTCCCTCACATGATGGCGTCTTTATGTTGCTGTATGCAAGGTTTCTCATCATTATTATACTATTATTACCAGTAACATTATTAGTGCTACACTGCTGTATCTCTTTTTAAATTACATCTTAAGGTTAACAGATTCGTTTTGGAACTACCATCCTGATTTTACCTTCCCATAATTTACTACTTCGTCTGTAGCCTGAGAACGTTAACACACAGGGAACACAATTATTCAGTAAACATTGCCTACTCAGAGAACATTTTCAAGAGTAAACTTTATCTCTGCCATTATTTTTTATCAGCAACATCACCCTCCCAACCACTCAGAAAATTTCTATCAATAAACCCCATCCCCGAAAATCTGGAGGACATTTTACTCATTAAAACATTGATACAGAGACAAATACAGAACTTCCTGACTGAGAAGGATAAATATTCCTCTCACGTATAGCATTACAGCAAGCGGAAGTAAGAACCACTATACTTAAGTCCCCACCCTAGAACCAGCTAGCGATTAGTAACGCCAAGGAAGATCACACAGACAGACCATCACTGTGACGACAACGCCACCCACCATCAACGGTAAATGCTCTTTGGTTTACATAATTACCTAAAAACATCTTACACTCCCTACCGACTTATCCTGCTCTTAATAAACACACCAACACGTCATGGTAAATTATCACATGTTTGATACGTTCGACTTCTTTATGGTGAGTGTGTGGGAATGATGGAATGACCATTTGCGGAGTAATTTTGATTAAGAAATACTTGGAGATTAACCGACCGCCATCGAATATACGTGTGGTGAATGGAGAACGTTTCGGCCCGGATGATTGAGCCTCGCACCACAGGTTTATATTACCGGGTTATTATGATCTTCCCGATTTTAATCATTTATTACGAGAAAAACTAACAAAGCTATAACGAAGAGCAGTGTTTTATATTTCTCTCCATACTTAACTTCCCTAATAGCCTCACGTATCCTTTACAAAGTTGCTATAATTGATGGAACAAAAAATATTTCTGTCAGGTAGATGAAAAACTGTACATAGTCTGATCATCCCCCGCCCACCTGAGCAGCGGTGCGCCACTTGTCGATACAAATCTACGCCACTAACTGGGACACTTTGACACGGAACCTGATAGCCGCTATAATACAGCGTAAAGCACATTTCGGTACAAACCGTGTTAATCTTCCAGATCTAAATGAGAGCAAGGGCGGATCCAGGAAGGGGGGTCCTGGGGATCCGGACCCCCAGCCCCCCCCCCCCTTTTTACCAGAAAATTACAATACTTTTTATTTAATTCAGTATTATACTCAGGCATGTCTTCAAAATGGTCTCAAAATGCCCATGACATTGATCAAATAATAAAAAAAAATCTGGAGGTTACCAGCCCCCCCCCCCCCCACCCCCAGGCTGGGTGGGCTCGCTGCGCTGTTCCCCCATCCACAACTTCTTGGACCCCCCTTTTGATATTCCTGAATCCGCCCCTGGAGAGTGGTTTCTGTCTAAACTTACCATTACAAAGCCAATAGACCTGATAACTGTCTAACCCATCAGCATCAAGACAGCAATAAAATAAGCCAACGCATATTAACCCAATGTGTCAATTAGTGTAGCTTCAGAGGCACTATCACAGGGGGAGACATACCAAGTGTCCTTCTCTGTTGTTGGACCTGGATAAAAAAAAATAATGCGTCTCCGTGCAGGTGTAGTAAAGAAGAGGCTATAACCATATTTCTTCATTATCAGACAGGTAAATCTCTTCTAGCCTTTTACGGCATTTAAACTACTAGATATTTTCTATTTCGTGCTAAAATGATGTCAAAACCATTCATTTTTCCCCTTTTGATCAGTTAAGAAAGTACAAGAGAAAACAGCCAAATAAATAACGGAGCATCGTTGGTTGGCAATCCCGTACTTGAGGTACAGTAATGTCACCCTTACGGACACACTCATCTCTCTCTACCTGTTGTTGACGTCGTTTACTCTGCCAACACTCTTAGCTGGTCATACAAGGCGGCCGACCATATAGTTTATTGTTGTAAGCGACGCACTTTCCTTTATCCACAGCCTCACTATGTAGGGGTGATGGAGGGATAAGCGACTCACAACATGCAATACAGTATTACTAATTGTTTGTCTCATTATCTTGCACGCGGCAAATACATAATGTTGTCAATTAATGCATAAAAAATATTGCTTGGAAAAAATTAAGTAGTCTGTCTCCCCTAACCCCTTCATTACGAGGTAGACTAAATTTACTCACAAACAATACGAATTAAGTATTTATATGTACAGTATCACAATTATTAAAACAACCAGTAATTTTACAACTACCCTTTGTATTATAAACCTCAGATACTAATTATAAAAGTCACATACTGCTGACCGCAAATTTCGACTACTATCACTACATGATGCCTTAGACAGAGAGAAAACTTTTACAAGAAGATTATCCTACAGTTACAATTAATCGCTCCAATTCTCGCAGCCACAAATTTCTCTTCAAAACACAGGCAACAAAAGCTGGAGTCGTCAGGCCAGCGCAGGAGAGTTGTCAACGTTGGGCAAGCACAGCGTGGCGGGACCCAGGCAAATTTAAAGAGCTGGGTTCGTACTAAGACAGTTTTTCTCCCCAGAATTACGAAATTAACTGTAAAATATCACTGATTTCAAATAGCAAACTGAAATAAATATGTTACTGAGTTCCTGTAAAAATATTCAAAGTTTGTGTTGGAGTGAATGACAACTAAAATGCCTAGAATTTGACCAAAAGTCTCTCTCATATGCTACAAATTTTACCACGTTCTTCTAGAAATAATAATTAACTGTCTCTATACCATATTTTTGTCGGTAAAGAAGAACTGCATGGTCGAACACGTACTCTCCGTCTGTCACTTTTCCGAATGACTGTACAGTTGTGAGGTATTTAAACTGTAGCTTCATCTCTCGCCAACCATCTACACAACTCAAGACAGATTTCTCCAGTTATCACAAACACGCACACACACACACACACACACTACCTTTACATTTGACATTTGTTCACTATAGACTGTACAATCAGCGCAAGTACAGTGCATAAATAATGTATGTACTGTATAACCAATGCAGGTATACAAATAAGGGTAAAAAGGTACATCAAATTGACTAAGGATAGACCAAGAAAGTCATTAAAAGCTTCTAAAGTGATGTGTGTGTGTGTGTGTGTGTGTGTGTGTGTGTGTGTGTTCTAATTACACCGCACGTCTACCAGCTTAATAATAATAATAATAATAATAATAATAATAATAATAATATAATAATTTATTTTAGATTCAGATGTTCAACAGCCTCAAGTCATCAGGTAGAGGTAAGACAACTTCTTAACACCACTCTGGCAGCAAAACTCTCCAAGGAGCCACAAAGACCCGCTGAATGTGCAAATACCAGGAACATTTGACCGAGTCTTATAACCTTGACCACCAACACGCGGTCATGAATACCTGCACAAGAAACATCCCTTGATTACAGAACCCCGAGAGTGTACACGGAACTGTTGACGGACAGACAGGGGTGATTGCTATGAGACTCCCACTATGTTACGGGGTCTAAATAATACCTGATGTTGTGATGGTGGCGTTGGTAACATTATATAAACATTGACGTTGATGTTTACATGAACTATCAACACCAGAGAGAGAGAGAGAAACGTACTACTCATTCAAAGTAGTCAAAGAGAAACCTAATCTTGCACAGTACACAGTAAGAGTTATCCCCGCAGGACGGACGAGTGAGTGAGATCATTTTTGAGGATTGTGGGTGGTTGTACACACAGCTGTCGCCGGAAGTGGTGGCGCTCCAACAAGGCAATATCCTCGGCTCTACTTACCCTTGTGACGGTCCTGCCTGCCGCCTCTCACACACACACACACACACTACATATATAAAATGATAAGAAAAAACACGAAAATCGAAACAGTTTATTCAGCGATATGAATCTATATGAGTTACCCGAATCTGAACAGGTAATAAACAACGACTACCTGTACTACCTGTCCACATAGGTCCGATTAATTACGAAATGATCAAGACGACTCCTGCTATCTCAGTAAAGCTTATCAAAATCCATCGTCCGTTGCGTTATATTATTTCACACAAAGTCTAAATAGATACTTATTATCACCGTGTATACATAACAACGCAAAGAGATATAACTTAACTAGGTCAATTGTTAAGGTCACTATGCCAACACGACCTAGCCTGGAAACTGTGGCATATATGGTGACATGAAAACATATAGGTGAAGCTTATTGTAGTGTACACCTTTTCCTGTGGGAGGGGGGGGGGCTGCCGACACCACCTTAACAAGCTGAGGTAACAACAGGAGAGTGAGAGAGAGAGAGAGAGAGAGAGAGAGAGAGAGAGAGTCCCCCATCCTATCTCCCCAACACCTCAACACAGGGTCCAGCTAAGCTATCAACGTTACCTGCGTCATTAAGCTCCACCTGGCTCACACCTGGACTCATAAGAAGATAAATACCTCTTGTTCCTCCTCCTCCTCCCTCTCAGTCTCACCTCTTTTTCCTCCTCCTTCCTTTCTTCTTACTCCTCCCTCTCCTCTTCTTCCTCCTCTCCACCCCTCTCTCTTTTTATTCCATCCCCCTTCCTCTCTTCCTACACCTCCTCCTCTTCTTCCTCCTCCTCTTCCTCGATATAGTGAACCTTTATCGTAATCACAGTATAGGTTTGTACAGAGTTGACGGGGTATTCAGACAGACAGACAGAGAGTGTGTGTCTGTGCGTAGAGGGGGGGGGGGGGGGACAGGTGGTGGTGGTGAAGGAGCGCCTCTCATTGGCTCTCCTCCTGCAGGTGATCACCAACGACCATGCTAATGACTCAACCACCTCGTTACCCTTCACAAGCACCCTGCGGTTTGTAATCACTCCTCCAGCCGGTATCAAAAGTTCCAGTTGGGTAATGAAAGCTGGGTTCTAATTGGCTAACGAAATCTGGGTTCTAATTGGCTAACGAAAGCTGGACCCTAATTGGCTTAATATACCGAAGATTAAACAAGCTGGTGCTGAAGTGTGTGTGGTGATGGGAAGGTTGGAGGAGGGAAAGGAAGGAAAGGGGAGAGGGATGGGTAGGGAGAGGGATGGGTAGGGAAAGTGGGGAGAGGGATGGGTAGGGAAAGGGGAGAGGCATGGGTAGGGAAAGGGGAGAGGGATGGGTAGGGAAAGTGGGGAGGGGATGGGTAGGGAAAGTGGGGAAGGAAAGGTTGAAGGAAGGAGAGGAAAGTTGGGGAGAGGAAGGGTGGGAAAGGGAGAGGGGAAGTGAAGGTTGGAGAAGGGTAGGTTGGGAGAGGGGAGGAGAAGGGAAGGGGGAGAGCAAGGTTGGAGGAAGGGGGAGAATAAACCATACTGACGGTCCCCCCCCCCCCCCCCCCCCCCGGGCCAGAGTCACACGGGTTTCTCTCTTTAGTTTAAGAAAAGAAACCGTGAGTGGCCGCAAGGTGTCCCGGGGCGTCCACCTGCAGCCACTGTTGGTCAGGGGTCAGGCCGTCAACACTACCCTAACCCCACCAACACCGCCCCCCCTCTTCCCCGCTAAACCAACCCTCACCACCCCTCCCCCACCACAACCCTTTACCACCCCTCCTTCCCCACCAACACCGCCCCTCCCCACCAATACCACCCTGCTACCCCACCAACACCATCCTCTATCCCCCACCAAGACTCCCCCCTCCCCCACCAATACCACCCTCCTCCCCCACCAACACCATCCTCTACCCCCACCACTCACCGCAACCCTATACCCCCTACCCCACTACCCTCGTCTCAATTTATACAATTACATTAATATACAAACTAAAACAGCCACTTGGACCGGACCGGACCTGACCGGACCTGACCTAACCTAACCTAACCTGTCTGGCACAATAGAATGGACTTTAGTTTTTAATTCCACAAATTCTCCCAACTAACACACACACACACACACACACACTTACTTTCCAATACACCACCGCTAGTCTTCCTATGTTGTTTATGCAAAGGATCCGGGAAGATGGGTATCCCTCCCTCCAAACCTCCCGCAGGAGTTCGCTACCCACACTCACGGAAGCCCCCTGGCCCCACCACACATTACCTCCCTCACCCCTCTCTCCCCCCCCCCCCTCAGCCGGACCTTCGCAGCTTTCTTTCATTTTTCCCGTAACTTTCTTGTGTGTTGTTTGTATAGGTTAGGTTAGCGTTAGGTTAGGTTAGCGTTAGGTTAGCGTTAGGTTAGGTTAGCGTTAGGTTAGCGTTAGGTTAGGTTAGCGTTAGGTTAGGTTAGCGTTAGGTTAGCGTTAGGTTAGGTTAGCGTTAGGTTAGCGTTAGGTTAGGTTAGCGTTAGGTTAGGTTAGCGTTAGGTTAGCGTTAGGTTAGGTTAGCGTTAGGTTAGGTTAGCGTTAGGCTAGGTTAGCGTTAGGTTAGCGTTAGGTTAGGTTAGCGTTAGGTTAGCGTTAGGTTAGGTTAGCGTTAGGTTAGCGTTAGGTTAGGTTAGCGTTAGGTTAGGTTAGCGTTAGCGTTAGGTTAGGTTAGCGTTAGGTTAGGTTAGCGTTAGGCTATGTTAGCGTTAGGTTAGCGTTAGGTTAGGTTAGCGTTAGGTTAGCGTTAGCGTTAGGTTAGGTGCAGTTATCTAAGGGTGGTCTAATCTTCAGGTGATTCAACATTTTCCCCCAACTAAATATGGTGATAAGTTTCTTTTTTATAGTGAACCCCCTCAATACATCCAGTCATCCTCTCATCCGCCACCAACGTCATTATCATTCATCCTCTCATCCACCACCACCATCACCCTCATTCATCCTCTCATCCACCACCATCACCCTCATTCATCCTCTCATCCACCACCATCACCCTCATTCATCCTCTCATCCACCACCATCATCCTCAGTCATCCTCTCATCCACCGTCATTCTTAGTCATCCTCTCATCCACCACCACCATCACCCTCATTCATCCTCTCATCCACCACCATCATCCTCAGTCATCCTCTCCTCCACCACCATCACCCTCAGTCATCCTCTCATCCACCACCATCACCCTCATTCATCCTCTCATCCACCACCATCATCCTCAGTCATCCTCTCATCCACCACCATCATCCTCCAAACTCCAACAAAATCTCCAACAGGAAACACTAGAGGTCACTGACTCTCCATCTCAGACTATCCTCCAGCCATCCTTGCCTATCCCCCCCCCCCCTCCCCTCTGTTACCTGTCCAACCCTTTAGTAATCCAGGTGGTCTATCCCGAAGGAGGCTACTAGGGAGGAGGGGAAGGGGGTGTCACCTGAAGATTAACCCTCAGCTTATTTCACCTTAAGGCCTAACCTAACAAAGTACCTAAGTTATAGTCTAGTACCTAAGTTATAGTCTAGTACCTAAGTTATAGTCTAGTACCTAAGATATATCCTAGTACCTCCTCTCCTTAGGCTACCCCCTCCTTCACCCACGGCAGGAAACAAGAGCGGCCGGTCCCTTTTAACTCCTACACCATCAGAGTCACACCACCAATTGCACCAAGTTCGGGGACAAAAACCTCGGGAGAAGTTATAAGCGACCAGCCAAGCTCATCACGCGACACATGTCTTCCTGTGTGTGTTGGTTGGCGGGCCTGGACGTGACCACCAACACCTGTAGGAGGAGGAGGAGGAGGAAGGGAAGAACCCCATACACTACCTCGCAGGGTTTGGTTGGGTTGGGTTAATCTGATGATGAAACCAAAAACAAAATACGACACAAGAGAGAAAACTTACATGGGTTGCCCCCCCCCCCCTCTCTCTCTCTGACACACACACACACACACACACACACACACACACACACACACGCACACACACACACACACTTTATTTAATAATTTTAAGCTAAAGTAAAGAGAACGGATCCAATTTCAGTGTGGTTTAGATGTTGCCATTTTGAACCGGTCTGATAACTCTACTGATGAGAAAAACTGTGAGAATTTTACCTTTGTGTCGTAGCTTAATGAAATCACTTAGATATACAAGTTCCCATATCACCTGAAGTAAGAAAAAAATAACCTTCAAAGTTCTGAAAATTGTTCTTGAAGTCTTAAGTCAACAAAGACATTTAATTACGTTCTAATATCTCTTAGATGAAAATTTTATCGTAGCTTTAGAGCAAATTATCGTAGCTTAATGGAACCAAGGTAGAAGGGCGCTCTCACGTCTCTACCAATGAGGGTAAACTTGTGAGAATACTGTACTGAGGCACCCATGGGAGATAATGGTGTAGTGGGGAGGAAGGGGGAGGGTAGGGGGAGGGTGTGGGGAGGGAGGAGGGAAAGGGTGTGGGGAGGGAGGAGGGGAAGGGTGTGGGGAGGGAGGAGGGGAAGGGTGTGGGAGAAAGGGGGGGTAGATGGATGGAAGCATGGCAGGGGAAGGGGGAAAGGGTAGGTTGAGAGGGAGGAAAGTTGGAGTAGAGAGAGGAAGGGGTGGGGGAAGGGGTGAGGGAGGGAGAGGAAGGTAAGGAGATGGGGATGAAGAAAATAAGGTGAGAGGGAAGGAGGACTGGAGGAGAAAGATGAAAAGGGTGAAGGAGGGATAGATGGGAAGAAAAAATGAAATGGGGAGAAGGAGAGAGTGTAGGGGAAAGGGGAGGAGGAAGAAGATGATGATGATGATGATGGTGATGAGGCGGGTAGGTTGAGAGGGAAGGAGTAATGGTGGGAGAAGGAAGGATGGAAGGGGAGGAGGAGGGAGAAAGAGGATAAGCGAGGTGGAGGATGGAGGTGGAACTTAACAAGGAGAGGGAGGAAGAGGAGGACCAAAAGGAGGAGGAGGAGGAAGCAGTAGCGAGACAGATAAAGAAACAGCGTGGGTTATTTCACGGGGAGGTAAACCCTAATACACCAGCTGTTGAGGAAGATGGCGAGCGTCAACACAGGCTGGCGGACCTCCCTACATAATGGACTCTTTAACCCAACACAAAAATGGTTCCAAGTAGCTCCAATTACCGTGAATAAAACCACATAAAACACAAGGACACGCTCACACTCACGTATGTTAAGTGAATCAAGTGTTCTCTCGAGTGTAAAGTGCATAGCCTAGTCTCATTACTCTAAGAACCATACACAACAAACTATAAACACAATGTATATAAAATTTTCTATTTCTCTTTACTTACATCTTATCCCGTTTATATTATTGAGTTATTCAAGTAATAAAAAAAATCGTAAAATTGTCTTTCCTCTTCAGTCACTATTTTCAATTCAAATTTCGATTTAATTTTATCCATTAAAAGGTTAACCTAAAAAAAAAAAGGCCTTTCCTCAACTTGTTTCATTTACATTTTAATTCAATGTAATATTACGGTATTAAATATATAATGGTTAAAGTACAGGTATTAAATAGATAACTAAATTATTTAATGTATTATCAAGATATTCAATATACTGAGTCATTAAGTATTCAATATATCATTAAGGTACATAAGAGAAAGCTGTATCATCAACATTGTCAGGGCTGGCATAAAAATATATAAATGTTGCTTTAAGAGGCGATAACCCGACCTGATATCCTTGACGCCGCCAGACAACCAACGGCGCGCATCCACCCAGGCTTCCGCTCCACCCAGACTCCTGTTACACCCACGTCAGTACACTCGTTACACCCACGTTATTCCTGCTACACCCACTGGAGTACACACACTTAACGTCTCTTCTATCTCTTCTCATTACCACTCTTACTTCTTCGTGTTCACAGTCTTGCTCTCTCACTGATACTTTCCCTCCAATTTCTGTACAAGTCTCACGAACATTTCAGCAGCTGACGACGGCTGTGTTAATTAGATTTTTTCGCCAAGTTGATATTTTACAACATGGTTTTTACTTCCACGTCAACTACCAATACTATTTCTATTTTTGGTCAATAATCCAAGTGGTTAGGATAGATTAATTTTTTATAAGCCAACTTGGTAATAAACGAAGAATGAGGTAATGTGAGTATAATTCAGGATTGTAAGTTTTTTATTCTACACGAAGGATTTTCGTAACGAGTGAACGTCCTCGTGGGCAGGAAAGTGATGACAGCGGCTGAGCATCACTCGACCAAGCGACGTTACCTATGATGACAAAATTGATGCATTTACCTGAGACAACCAAGGACGACTGTCACTTACCATTACTAATAATATTCAACATTTCCTGTAACCAAAGCTATTGTTGGCAGCTAATCAATACAAAATTAACGAGTTTTATATGAAATTAGTAAATAAGCTCGTTTAATAAATGGAAGTAACATCGAGGAAACTTATTAGTACACGACACTCGACCAAGGGGTCACAGGGTTTACTTTAAAATAATTAACATTCGGGTTACGTACATCGTGTAGAACTGTTTATGTTTGTCTCGATATCTAATATACTATAGGACTAGGCGTGTGTCTGTCTGTCCTGGGCAGCCGAAACGGCACAATCGTTTTTCATCAAACTTGGTGGAAAAATCGCAAAAAATTCGTAGAGTGGAACAAACCTGGTCCCATGTCGATGGTTTCTTTAGGAAGGCATTAATTAATCATTTTATTTACGATGGAAAACGATGCAAGTCTATGGACTTGGCGCACCTTAATTAACCATGCAAGTCTACGGACTTGGTAAACCCTCATTCACTGTACGCTAGCCAAGCACGAGCGTTTAAACTTTCACTGGGCACGAACGTGCCCGCGATCACTTGCTAATTATTATTCTAGCTCACACTTCCTCATATTATTCCAGCAGTTAGGTCACCGGGACATACTGCACTGACCTACATCAGCATGAGATCATAACACACAGTCGCATGTCTAGTTCCAACTTACGACCAAACGTACTATAGTGACACACCCACCATCACTCTCACGACTTGTACGTAGATATTAACCTTATTGCCTGGAAAAATATGGGTGTTGGGTTAATAAGAAGGCAGAGAAAAATAAATCAGAAAGAATTACATTTCGTGAGGGATAATTCAAACAGGTAAAAATGCGCGGGGGTTCATAAATTCACCAGTTAAAAATAAGCCTTGTCACACGCGATGTAATTCAAAACATATCACTTTGATCTTTACATCGTATTTAGAGTTTATTGATAGTTACCAGAGAAATTCTTCCCTGGACATAAGGAAACCAGAGTATGTCTACATCTCGGTTACGGGTAAAATTTGCGTATATAAAGAGTCACGTGATCCTGTTTACGGTATGCGCGGTGGTGCCATCTATGAGTCGTGTGGCGGCTTACACGACCGCGAGGAGCCATAACATATTATGAACAAAGGAAGGGAAAGAGAAACTGTAACCGCTCTTGGTTTTACAAGTGGAGAAAGCTGAGGGAAGTGATCAGGAGCCCCACACTGCTGCCATTAGCTACTGTCAGTATAGTTCCCGTTGTTATTATGGCTGGTGGTTCATACACACACCGCTAGAGGCACTGCTGCTGCTATAGTTACGACTCTTACTACTACTACTACTTCTTTTGTGACTGATATCCATTATTTGTTAATTTCTGTTGTTGTAATTGCATTTCCATTTACTTAACAAGACAAATTCTATTAACATTATTACAATCAGTATCTGCATCTACCACAACTACCAACATTAATGAAGCAATCATCACAACCATCACAACCACAACTACTACTAACAGAAATTCACCACAACAACCAACAACACTACTACAATTACCTTAACTACCACCACCACTCCTAACCACCAGCTAACTTAATGACTAACTATGTCCTTGAGGTACCTAACAAGCCAACTACTCCATCCGCCACTCAACAGCCGGACGGACATTATAACAACCGGCCACTTGAGTCTACAAAAACCGGCTAGTCTGGTGATCCGCCGGTCAAGGTTATAGGACAAGACGTGCATCTATGACGTCACGTATTTTTAAGTGGATGGACATACATACATACATACATACACACATACATACATTGATTGGGTTAGGTTAGGTTAAGTAGGGTGAGATGGGATCAGTAACTGTATTATAATGACACTGCACACGACCGCCTTCACTGTCTCAACTGTAACGTGAGGTACCCATCCACAGCTGGGTGGACCAGGGTACCTAATCGCGAACCAGCGACTCTTACGACAAAAGACTAGTACTGTATCCACTCAACCACTACAACTCCTAAGCTGGAAGAGGGGGGGGGGGGGGGAGAGCAGTCTTCAGGAGGTCAAAAACAATAGATAATCTTGAATAAAAAAAACCTAAATTCAAGCTTAACCTTCCGTAAAAACTAAAGGAATTAAACTTTCTAAAAACAAAAACAAAATCGAGATGAGGATTAACATGAGGGTCTCTTAAAGTCATGTTACAACGTCGCTTCACAATACAACTTAAATAATAATAATAATAATAATAATAATAATAATAATAATGCAAAAATAATAATAAAACACAATTACACATTCAAACTGTATAAAAAAAAATGGAAAAGTAAAGAAACAAAATGAGATCATATATTTCTGAAGAGTTACGAGAGACACGGAAAGAAATACCTACTCCATCATCCATTATAGGAAGCTTCGTGTAGTACTGCGTCAGGAGGAGGAGGACCTGTCGACTCCATTATTTCTGTAACTTTATTCTTCTTTGTAATACTGTTTAAATGAGTGTGTTCTGTGCGTTGTTTTTAATGCTGGTATTATACTGGAAAAACACACACACACACACACACACACACACCAGAAACTGCAATGGCTTAAATTTATCTAAAAATGTCAACGGGATCACTTGAAGATTTGCCTCAGATATACCAATTTCACCTCAGATTAACCTACGCTCACTTAACCTAACCCTTCCAGGCAGCTTTAGAGTTGGTTACTCTTCACGTTATCCAACCATATACTAGTGAAGGATTCTGAAAGGTTATAAGAACGCACCAATATGTCTCTCTATTCAAAATGGCACCAGAATTCGACTATGACTACCTTAACTGAATACGATAACTTAAGCACCAGTTAGGGGATAATATTAATGTATATTATGTTCTTGTGTCTGGAAGGAGGAATGTACAGCGTGACGTGTTAATACAGTGTTACCATCTCGGGGAGCACTTGACCCGCTCCAGTGCCATACAGGACAAGTGAGACAGTAACCCGTGTACCGTGGCGAGGACCCCCGCATTACCTGTCATTACCACAACAAGTGGAATATCAACGCATTTCCCGCACGAAACCACCCAGATGACTACCATTTTGGCGGGATATAAGTGGTGACTACAGGTAAGGGATTGTCGGGAGTGCGCCTGAGCACGTTCACTAACTCCCATGTGAGGCGGAAGGTTCAAGGCTGAGGCCGCGAACGGAGCTGGAGGACGACATCACCAGCGACTATTATTGTTTGATGCTGCGAGACTGGCGAACACTATAGAGAGCATCAGACTGGCTCCTAACTACAGTAGGTTATTTTGAGCAAGAATTAACATATTATTTTTCTCAAAAGTTTGTACGAATATAAGGAAATTGAATATTATAAAAGAAGTAAGGCAAAAAAACTTACTCTTAATTAAATTTTTTATCAATTAATAAACAAATTTAAACCTTAAGATAAACTAATAAAAACAGTTTACATGTTCTTAAGGTACATTATCAAAGGCTCTATATAATAACAAATATATAAGGTGTTCAACTGTTCATTTCCTTACATTCACATCTACCTAGGGACTCAGGTGACAGGTGGAAGCAGTAAATAATACAACATTAATATTAACAGTTGAGGGAAATAACGTGTGGAGGAGGAGGAGGAGAGACAGTGTTACTCGTTACCACAAAGGCAGGTGTTGGCTATACTGTCCTCCACCATCATTGAGTTACTACGTGTATTAATCTTGTCAATATTACCTGAGAAAATCACAACTGTTAATTTCCTTCCTCACCTGGGGATACACCTTGGGACACACCTGCTACCTCGTGTGTACCTGCTGCTTCGTGTGTACCTGCTGCCTCGTGTGTACCTGCTGCCTCGTGTGTACCTTACTGCCTCGTGTGTACCTGCTGCTTCGTGTGTACCTGCTGCCTCGTGTGTACCTGCTGCCTCGTGTGCACCTGCTGCCTCGTGTGCACCTGCTGCCTCGTGTGCACCTGCTGCCTCGTGTGCACCTGCTGCCTCGTGTGTTCCTTCTACCTCGTGTGCACCTGCTGCCTCGTGGGTACCTGCTGCCTCGTGTGTACCTGCTGCTTCGTATGTTCCTTCTGCCTCGTGTGCACCTGTACCTCACTTGAGTACTCTGGCTCAAGGTCAGGTGCACACTTCAATACCTGCTGTAACTACCTATACATGGTAGTTAGTCATAGATTTCCGCACAAGTACTGAGTTTAAGCGACGGGGGGGAGGGGGGCTACAGCAGGGAGTTTAACCGACGGGGGGGGGGGTCGGGGTGGGGGGGGGGGGGCTACAGCAGGGAGTTTAACCGACGGTGGGGGGGGGCCACAGCAGGGAGTTTAACCGACGGGGGGGGGGGGCTACAGCAGGGAGTTTAACCGACGGGGGGGGGGGCTACAGCAGGGAGTTTAACCGACGGAGGGAGGGGGGCTACAGCAGGGAGTTTAACCGACGGGGGGGGGGGGGGGGCTACAACAGGGAGTTTAACCGACGGGGGAGCTACAATACAGAATTTAAGCGACGGGGGAGCCAACATCACCTACGCTGTACAGCCTTTCATCTCAGACGCACAATGGCGCACCAAAACGGCAGGAAGCGCCAACTGGGGTTCATTTCCAGCAGTCAATCAAATGGTGGTCTCTCCTCCTGGTCCATTAGTTCCATCATGGCCGGATACTTATGCTCTTCCTCCTCTTTCTTCTTTTCCTCCTTCTCCTCCTCCAACAACTCTTCCTCCTTCTCCTCCTCCAACAACTCTTCCTCCTTCTCCTCCTCCAACAACATTTCGTCTTTCTCCTCCTCCACCTTCATCTCTACCAACAACACTTTCTTCTCCTCCTCTTCTTCTCCTCCTCCAACTCTTCCTCCTCCCTCCTCCAACAACTCTTCCTCCTCCTCCTCCACCACCCCTTCCTCCTCCTCCAACAACACTCTGTTCATCACAGCATTATAGAGAAAGCTACCATTACTATAATACTCGGGCGGTGAAAGAGCAGCGGTGATACACAAGTGGTGGTAATCTCAGAGGATCAGTGTGTGTGTGTGTGTGTGTGTGTACGTGAGATGTATACCTGTTGAGGTGTATGAGCTTCGTCTTCCTCCTGTTTATCTTACATTAAAACCATTTTTCTTTAAGTTACGTCTCTACAATATCTTACTGGGTTCTACAACGTAATCTGTCGTCTTATTCTACAACCTCAATAATCTGTCGTTTCATCCTACATCAATAATCTGTCGTCTGTACTACACCAAGTTACTACATTCTACAACACAAGTCATCAAGCATTCCTCTCTGAACCACAATGCACTACAGTAGTTTCATGGCGAATAAACAGGAAAGTATCACACGTGTTCAAGAATTCCTTCGAGGTTTCAGCAATCTCAATGTGTAGTGACGCGCTGGTATCTTGACTGAGGCGTGAAGCAGACAGTCTATACGAGTGAACAGAGATAATATTTCTATACTTATAACTGTTGACTGGAATATGTGCACAGTTACTCAAAAAAAACTATTTATGCAAAATTATGTTGAAAAAATATGACACAACGTATGAAGGATTTTGACAACCCTACCGAGACAACAGGAGTCACAGTGTTCATTCTGAAATTCATCGATCAACCCGAGTACAGATAGTTTATTTGAGTGACTGTATACTGTACTGTTTACTAAGGCAAATCTCATTCCCATATAACACTCCGTTTGAGCTATTTTCCCCTTTACGAACGCATTAAAATAAGATAACGTTAACATCAGAACACAATAATATGGTTGTCCCCTCCCCCCTAACAGCACAACAAGAGTTACTACCTACTCCAGACATATTTATTATTCCACACGATGCTAATTACCCGCCGTTATCAGCGTGTGACCTAATTGCGTGACGTCGGGGCAGAATGTTATCGGGTAAAATCTTCCGTTAACCCGTCCACCACCTGCTGTCTTGGCTTGGACCCCTGACACTCCCGCCTCACCGCCGCCTCACGCAGTATTTGGTTTTGTTATGGTGGACACTTTTAAAACCAGATTTCTTTATTCGACATTCTTCTAATTCTCACTGCTGTCATTCTTGATTGTTTCATGGCGGTTACCTTTATTATAAAACACTTAAAATTTGTTTTAATATATTTTGCTACTTTTACACGAAACAGTTATATGAAGCTTTTAAAATATTCTTGCCATCATGATATCCTAAGTTAAGTGTTGTTCGTTATTTTATTCGTAAAACAATATTCTTCAACAAGTTATTAATTATAAGTTCTTGCTATCATATTATAACGTATATTTTTTTTGTATTTAGTAAATTTTCAACGCGTTTAATTAAGATTTCTTATGTTCATGTAATTCTGTTGTTATGTGGTCATTATTTAACCTGCTATATTTTTAATAGATGTTTTAACGCTGTTGCTATCACTTCATCATCCGGGCGGGGCGGGGCGGGGTGGGGTGGAGTGGGGTGCGGTGGGGTGGAGTGGGGTGCGGTGGGGTTGCATGGGACGGGGAAGTTGGTGTAGCCATAATAAATATAAAAAAAAAATACATAAAGTAGAAGAAAAAAAAAATAAAATTACAAAAAACAACTTTTTCAGCACATATGAAAGCCAGACGCACTAGACCATAAAGTTTGTGTTTGTGGCATAAACACAAACAAACATACACCTAGTCCGGCTGTCAGTCTTACAGTATATGGTAGAGAGAAAAAGACACTTAAAATAATAACATCAAACACAAGGAAACAGTAAGGCACTTCAAGACGCACTCCACAACGGTATTTATAGATGTACTTAATATACCTTCACACTCACTATACTTCCTGATATAGAAATATATAAACACAACTAAACATCTATATCTCCAACACAAAATGTATATAGTGTGTTTATGAAGTTTATATAATGAGTGTATATTACGTTGTCTGTTTATATACTCAATTTATTTACGAGTTATTCAAGCTGTAGATAGATAGATAGATAGATAGATAGATAGATAGATAGATAGATAGATAGATAGCGGATAAAAAATAATACAAACTACTTAGGCTAACATGAGCTAAAATCTATCAAAAATATCCCGAGGAAAAACACACACACACACACACACACACACACACACACACACACGACAAATTCCGAGAAAATATCAGATAAGAGAGTACGTGCTCTGTAATGATATAATTATGACATGAGATTTATTGTGACAGATGATGTAGGGTGAAGAGGTGGGGGGGGAGGAGTGGAGGATGTTGGGGAGGTGTTGGGGAAAGAGGTGGGAGTGGGGGGGGGGGTTAGAGGGAGTGGGGGGGGGGGGTTAGAGGGAGTGGGGAGGTGGGGGAGTCGAGGGGGGCCCACCACCATCACCATACTCTCTCCGTCACTACCCCCCTTCCATCATCACTATCCCAGTCCCCATACGTCCAGCCCCCATCACCCTCCCATCCCCAGAGAAAGGGTCCAGAAAACATCATCTCCACCTTCCTGAAAGACCCCCAGAACCCCAGATCATCCTAGAACCCCAGGAAAACCCCAGATCTCCATATCATCGTAGAACCTCCACAGACCCCAAAGAAACCCCCAGATCATCCTAGAACCCCCCAAAACCCCATAACATCCTAGAACCCCCAAAAGAAACCCCCCAGATCCCATAAATACCTCCAGATACCCCCCCCCCCCCAACCCTCTGGTGTAATATGGTGATTAGCCCATTAACTTTCTAAACAACAGAGGAGGCAGTAGGCCATGAATCACCCTCGGGAACTCCTGCTGGTTATGCCACAGTGTACGGGACGCCACCATCAGCCTATAACATATCACTTCCCAACTAGGCCTACTACATGTTAACATCAGTATCACAAATTTTTTCTATGCTTCCCAACTAGGCCTACTGCATGTTAACATCAGTATCACAATTTTTCTCTATGCTTGCCAAATAGGCCTATATGTTAACATCCATGTATAGGTTGACACTTCATAAACACGCGACAAAGTTAAAACTGTTCGGGATGTGTGTACTAGTTCCTTATACATGTTCCTGGTTCATGTGAAGGGGAGTTCGCTATACCTGTCCTCCTCTCTCTCTCTCCTGCTGTACGTACATGAGGTGCTCGTAATTTGTTAACACTATAACTCATAAAATAATAATGTCTTCTAGTAATCTTAGTTCGTGGACTCGCTCGCCTTTCCCGTTACCTCCCTTTTGTTTACCTATCTGCTACAATTCAATACTTCCATCAAAGTTTGTAAGGCAATTCTACGTACTGCATTGTTCACTGAGAAACGTATAACGGTATTCAGAGCACAGTAAGATAACGGAGCCTGGATTTTCTCTGTTAATTACGATTTAATCTTCCTCGTGGTTGGGATCTTACGAAACTTGAGAGCACAGTCTTACTTTAATCTCAACGTCATTTTGATAACCTTCTTTGTCTCTTCACTATACAATCAAACAGATACACTCCCACATTAACATTTCGGGGGGAAGAAAATTAATATAAGGTACCTTTGAGAATCCACCTTTGTGTCGCAGATAAAGTGAGTCAGTTAGATACGTTCCCACACCACCATTTGGGATGAAAACTTGATACACACTCAAATGAGAATCCACCTTTGTGAATCAGTAAGCAGCGTTCTCACATCAATCATAATCCTGCGGGGAAGAACTTAACATGCAATAGTTTTACGAATCCACCGTCTTTGTGTCGCCGCTAAAGTACAGAGTCAGACCGATGGGTTTGGCAGGATAATCTAGCGTGAGAACCTGTCAGCATCAGGACTGAGATGCAGACGCGACTGAAGCCACGAAACTGAAGCGACTGAAGCAGAACAATAACTATAGACACTGCTGGGGTGAGGGAGGGAAGAGGAGGGGGGGAGGTGTCCTTATAGTGACGTGATGGTGTGTATGTGGTCTCGGTCTCTCTCTCTCTCTCTCTCCCTCACTCACACTATAAGATACATCACGGTTTTATCTCTCTATCTCTCTCTGTGTGCTTGTTTCTGTCTCTCTCACCAAGATGGACCATGTCTCTCTACTCTCTTATCTCTGTGTGCTTGTATTTTTGCCTTACTAGAGAGATATAGGCCTACACAAGTTCTCTCTTCTCTGTCTCTCTCTTTTCCTTCTCCCTCCTCATCTAAGACATTATCTACCATTATTTCCTCTGTTACTAACTTCCATTATCTCTCTCTCTCTTCTTCTTCTCTTTCTTTCTTTCTCTCTCTATTCATTCATCTTTTCACACACCTTTCCTACTATTTCCTCACATTCCTGGACGAGTCACCGGTACCTCCCCCTTACCCCCCCCCCCTCCCACCACCCCTCCTCCTCGACCTCTTAGCCCGGGGGAAGGTCACTTAACGGGGTCCCTTCCTTCCCAACCCCCCTCTCTCTCTCTCTCTCTCTCTCTCTCTCTCTCTCTCTCTCTCTCACAGTTTCCTAAAAGTCTATCGAAATATAATCTTATCCAAACGGACTTATAAACTTGGACTCCAATCCCCCCTCCCCCTCTACCCCCCATACTATCTCGTCCCAGGCTTGTCACTCCCCTCCCTCGGATTCCTACACCCCCACCTTCTCCCCCAGGCCATCAAGAGGTAGGGAGGGGGAGCAGGGAGGGGAGGAGTCACGGCAATAGTGAACGCGGCCCCATATTAAGACTTATTTACGTTTTTTTTTTTTGTGAACGCGCACCTGTTGGCTGAAGCGTGTTATTAGTTCCCGTCTTGTCTGTACAGTCTGTCTCGTCTGTCTATACCGTCTGTTTGTCTCTGTCTGTGTCTGTCTGTGTGTTTTGAGATATTTAACTAACTAGGCAAATCCAAAACCATGACGTCATCAAAATCTTCAGGAACCAATAATATTTCACGATCCAGTAACCTATATCCAGACACTATGACGTCTTCAACCAATGATACTTCAAGGTGGAGCTTTATTTAGATGCTTAGAAGCCATCAAAATACGTCACAAATCAGGAATTAATCACATACTAGTCCTATGATAACAAAAACCTACAGTAACCCCCAAAAACACAACAACAGACAGAACAAACCAATCATATCCCACAATCCAGGTAAATCCACGAACGGCGGATGACTTCACGGATGTAAACACTGGGCTAGGTGGGCAGCGGAGTGTTGGTTTAGTGGCGGAAGTGGACGGTGGGCGGCAGCGAGCGACCCTGTGTTGTGTCGGTCAGGAGGAAATGACGGTGTTACTAGAGCATCATTTAACGGAATTTAATACAGTGTCTTTCTTTTTTTAATATGAGTCATTTATCCGCTTCCTTTCTTGGCTGGGTCGTGAACTCTGTGAGGCGGCGGCGGCGCTGGATCCGGATTCTCAAAAACGATCGTAAGATAATGTGAACGTAAACAACTCCCTCGGCTAAACCAAGACAATAAATTATTACCCCCAAACCCACTTCTAAAATTCAATAACAGTATCGTAATGTTATGTTTTTTTTTATTAATAAGTTACGCTGAAATATTGTTACGTAAGAATATTAGATAATCTCCCTCCCTCACCTCCCTGGTTGAGAGATAGAATGCTCGTCTTCCTTGAGCCATCACTGTTGGGTGGTAATTTTAGGTGTGTGTGTGTGTTTGATGTACAGGCACACTCATTCATTCTCTGTCTCTCTATTCTCTCCCCTCACACTCACATCATCTCCCCATACCATCTTCACCCTCACCATCTCCCCCACCCAACCATCCTTCCCCCCCACCATCCTCGACCCCCCCCCCTCCACACAATCGTGACCTCCCCACATTTCCTCTGACCTAATAACCACGCTTAATCATCCCTTCCCCTGCCGCATCCCACCACACCTAACAACCCAATTAGCCAATTAGACAATAACTCAGAACAGGCATTACCCAACAACCGGAGCCCAGGCGACAATAAAACAGACAGATGTGTTTATGTTCAGGTTCTCATGGCGGGGGAATAATAAGTATATGGTACAATTTGTTCTCTGTATATGTTGTGATATATTACACACACACACACACACACACACACCGCCCATCCATCATATACCACCCTCCACGCCCTCGTCACCCATCCGCCACGCCCAGATCCTCCATGACCCCGTGACCTCACCTGTGTCTTATGTCAATAAAAACTTTTGCATCAGGAGGATATGTGACAACACCTGGGGAGGGGGGGGAAGGGGGAGGGAGGGCCAGGGATAGAGAAATGGGGAAGATGGAATGGAAGTAAGGTGGGAAGGAAGGGAATCAGGAAGGAGGGAAGGACAGAGAAAGGGACAGGATAACAGGGAAAGGTAGGTAAGGAAAAAGGGGGAGAGAAAGAGGGAGAGGGAAGATGAACAGAAGGAGAAAAAAGGCGTGGGAGGGCGGGAATGAGGGAAGGTGGGGTTTTCCTTCCTGAGAACAAAAGAAGGAGAGTTATAACACATCCTTATTTATATCCCTCAGGTGTGGAAGGCAGGGAGAGGCCAGGCCCACAGGTGTAATGACTAATTAAGTGATGACTAATATCCGCAGGTGTGTTGAACTTACCTGTTTATGTATTAGATGGACACACACACACACACAATCTCTCTATCTATCTATCTATCTATCTCTCTCTCTCTCTCTCTCTCTCAGTATACTTATCATCAGCCAATGAGAACAGCACCAACGTACCTAGAAAGAGAAAAGAAACAACGATAAATACAAAATGAAATACAAAGAGCACCGTTAACAGATACAGTGAGTCAAGGATACAGGAATATTAACACATTACATACAAGTGGCTTAGTTGAGTGGTTAGGTAGACGAAACACACACACCGCAGGGGGTAGGGGGTGTGAAGGGTGCGTGAGACGTGAATGAAGGAGTGTGAGGGTGTGCGAAGGTGCGTGAGAAGGGTGTGTGAAGGGTGTGTGAAGATCTGTGAATAGTGAGTGTGTGAAGGAAGGTACGTGAAGGTCTGAGAAGGGTGTGAGAGGATGTACTAAGGGTGTGTGAAGGTGCGTGAGGGTGCGTGTGCCTGTGTGTGTGTGTACTGGAGGCCTGCGGAGCTCATCAATGCCTTCACCCACGACCTGACAAGAGGAAACACATCTCCAAACTCCTAATCACCACTAACGTTGTCAGGTCGTGGCGTGAGGGCGTGACGAACTGCAGACGGGGTGATACTTGGGGGTGGGGGTGTAGGTGGGGGGAGGGAGGTGTAGGTGGGGGGAGGAAGGTGTAGGTGGGGGGAGGGAGGTGTAGGTGGGGGGAGGGAGGTGTAGGTGGGGGAGGGGGTGACCAACAGCAGAGGGGTGATGTTGGTGTTGAAGATGGAGGTCGTGGTAGGGGGTGGAGAGGGGTAGGGGGTGAGGGGAGAAGGAAAGACTCAGGGACTGGGGTATGTGACAAGGGTTGTGGGGTGAACTGGGGGTGGGACGAGGGGAATGTGGGAGGGGAGAAGAAAAATCGGGTGGTTGTGGAAGGGGGTTTCTGGGATAGGTGGAAGGGTGGGGAGGAGTGGGTGGAGGGGTGGGTGAGTGGTGGAGTGAGAGGGAGGAGAACGATAAAGGGGGAAGGGGCACCGTGGGAAGGAAGGGAGGGGGAGGAGATAGGGGCACAGTGGGAGGGGGAAGACGGAGCACAGTGGAAGGGGGAAGAAGGGGCACAGTGGGAGGGGGAAGAAGGGGCACAGTGGGAGGGGCGGGGGAAGAAGGGGCACTGTGGGAGGGGAAAGAAGGGGGCGCTGTGGGAGGGGGAAGAAGGGGCGCTGTGGGAGGGGGACGAAGGGGCACTGTGGGAGGGGGACGAAGGGGCACTGTGGGAGGGGCGGGGGAAGAAGGGGCACTGTGGGAGGGGCGGGGGAAGAAGGGGCACAGTGGGAGGGGGAAGAAGATGCACTATGGGAGGGGAAGAAGGGGCACTGTGGGAGGGGCGGGCGGGGCAGTAGCTGGGGGCAAGAGGCGTCATCAGGTACAGGGAGGGCGTGGGGGGGGGGGTTGAACCTCAGTGTGTCAGTGGAACAGTCAGGGCACAGCTCTCTCTCTCTCTCTCCCTCTCATCACTCCAGTCTCTCTCTCTCTCTCTCTCTCTCTCTCTCTCTCTCTCTCCAGACATGTTTTGCTCTTTATCTCCTCCTATTTATTTCCATTCCGTTTACCTCTCCTTCTCTCACTGTCTCTCCCTCTCTCTATCACTTCTCTCTTTCGTGTACCTCCAGCATCCCGTTTTCTATACACAGCAACATGCCAGCAATACTATACAAGACAAGTCCCTCTATGCTAACTCATGCTCCTAATACAATCACTATCTCACTATCACCACCATCTCACTATCACCACCATCTCACCATAATCACCATCTCACTATCACCACCATCTCACTATCACCACCATCTCACTATCACCACCATCTCACCATAATCACTATCTTACTATCACCACCATCTCACTATCTCACTATCACCACCATCTCACTATCACCACTATCTCACTATCACCACGATCTCACCATAATCACTATCTCACTATCACCACGATCTCACCATAATCACTATCTTACTATCACCACCATCTCACTATCACCACCATCTCACTATCACCACTATCTCACTATCACCACCATCTCACTATCACCACCATCTCACTATCACCACTATCTCACTATCACCACCATCTCACCATAATCACTATCTCACTATCACCACCATCTCACTATCACCACCATCTCACTATCACCACCATCTCACTATCACCACTATCTCACTATCACCACCATCTCACCATAATCACTATCTCACTATCACCACCATCTCACTATCACCACCATCTCACTATCACCACCATCTCACTATCACCACTATCTCACTATCACCACCATCTCACTATCACCACCATCTCACTATCACCACCATCTCACTATCACCACCATCTCACTCTCACCACCATCTCACTATCACCACCATCTCACTATCACCACTATCACCACCATCTCACCATAATCACTATCTCACTATCACCACTATCACCACCATCTCACTATCACCACCATCTCACTATCACCACTATCTCACTATCACCACCATCTCACCATAATCACTATCTCACTATCACCACCATCTCACTATCACACAAGAACAGTAAAATTATAACATGTTGAAGATAAGTTAAGGATACGGAGTAAAAATAAATAAATAAAGTAAATAGGAGAATAAAGAAGTAAAATTAAAATAAGTTTGTTGAGCTAATTCTCTCACCTCCCGTACGACACCTCCCCCCCCACCCACCACAGGTCAGATCCTCTCACCCGTGTCTCTAACCTTCGTCTCGTGTCTTAAATCATCGTTCATAACACACACACCATTACAGTGATTACAGTGTCATTCATCTTTCTCATCTTTAATTTTACAACACTTAAAAATATAGCAATAATATGAGCTAAAGTCATTAAATAATAGATGAATCGTTGCTATTATATAGAAATTATTAATCTAGTAATATGTAGAGCACCGGAGTGTAACCGATGTAAAGAGGTGAAAAAAAAAATTGGCGCGAAATTTTATGAATTAATGGTGGGTAAAACCTCACCCCAAGTGGCGGGAAAGTGAGGGTTGGGTCAGGCTGAACAATTTTAACTCACGCCCACCACCAGGACCCTCCCCGGCCACTAGGACCCTCCCCCGGCCACCAGGACCCTCCCCGGCCACTAGGACCCTCCCCCGGCCAGCCAGCACATCTGTTGCCTGCCTCGTGAAGAAATATATTACGGTATTGAAATATATTATGATAAATAAAAAGCCACAGTAAGACAATAACAGAATCAACAATAACAAAGAACATCAATAACACCAACAATAACATAAATAACACCAAACAACAACAATCAATCCAAACAAAAATAACAATAATCAACAGCACTACCACCATCCTCAGAAGGGTCGACCAAGGCCCCAAGACGATAGACACTTCCACCAATCTGTCATGGCGGAAACAAACTCACAACAAAAATAAAGTCCTCACTGATGAGCTCCCCCTTCAATCACTTAATTACTCAATCATCCACCTAATTGAATAAACAACTCTTCCCTACGTCAACAACCACGATGGTAAGGGACTCTGAGCCTTAAAACAGGTAGACACAAGGGCGGCGTCTCTTGTATAAACACCTGCAGGTAATAATTAATAAGTTACTTACAGCCTTTATGCTCTAGGACAGGTAAGCCAGGCTAATGGTAATTACCCGACGCACCTCTCACACTCTCGTTACCCGACGCACCTCTCGCACTCTCGTTACCCGACGCACCTCTCGCACTCTCGTTACCCGACGCACCTCTCGCACTCTCGTTACCCGACGCACCTCTCGCACTCTCGTTACCCGACGCACCTCTCGCACTCTCGTTACCTGGCGCACCTCTCGCACTCTCGTATAATGCTAAGGTAAAGAGGCTGTAAAGATAAACTCTTCATTGGTATACCATGTAGCAGGACGTGCTGAGAATGACACACACACACACACACACACACACACACACACACACACTATAAAACAATCATAGAACATTCTATTTAAGATTAAAGTCGAGTTTAAAAAATAACCTAACGCCCCAAGGTAGCGTTAGACAGGTGAAGGGGATACTAATCTTCAGGTGATACCTTGCTTAACATCATAAATAAGAAGAGAGTTAACTGTACTAGACAGAGCGGCGGCGATATTATCATCAGGAAGTCGTCCGTTACTCCTGAGGGCTCTTTATAAACGGATCAAGAACACAGTAATAGTCCCCAAAAACGGACATTCGATATAACGGACACTCGATATAACTGTTACTCGATACAACTGTCACTCGATGTAACGGTCAAATGATATAACGGACTTCTCTTTCCATAAAGACCGTTAGATACAGATTTCATATCTTACGGCCCTTGATATAACGGATTTTCTTCTCCATAAGTCCGTTAGATAGAGGTGTCCTAGGGCTTATCTCAGCTATCGTCTCAGCGGTGTCCTAGATCAGATTGGTTGAAAGTCCTATAGTTGGGAGTCCTAGGGAAGGCTGGGTTTCAGACCTTGGAGGACCACATTAGTTCTGGCCATCGTGTCCCGGGCATAAACCTGTACCAACAATGGGTCTGTCTGTCTGTCTGTCTCTTGGTTTGTATGGCACGGACGCAGCCCAGACCCGCCCACACGGCACTGTTATACCCCTTACACCATTATACGCCCCGCGCCATTATACTACTCAATGGTAAAAACTGATGCGGGGTGAGATAGCATCTTATTGACCCGCTTTGTACGGTCAGGCGAGTCAGGCCGGCCCTCGAACCGGGATAACAAAGGTTCTTTTAAGTTAACATTTGTCTATTCTGTCCCTTAACTGGTGCTAATTTACTAGTTAAAATAGCCAGTGTAATTCTGTCTCTTAACTGGTGCTAAGTTAACGTATCTAGTTAAGGAAGAGTCTCTGTGTATATTTTATCCCTTAACTGGTGCTAAGTTAACGTATCTAGTTAAGGTGAAACTCTTAAGCTATCGTAAAAATATTCCAAGTTATCTAACGAGGCTATAAGGCCCTTCAGGATCCCTCACGGGTGTAGTGTTTACATGTTCACAAAAGCCACTAAGGTCTTGTGGACACAGCCCCTCCTGCCATTGTTCTCTGTAAGGGTATACGGCACAGCTCTGGGCCTAATGAGGTACTTTAGTGGTCCTCGTGCTATGGGGACGTGTGTGTGTTTAAGTGTTTGAGTGAAAAGGTGTGTTTGTGTCGGTGCGTGTGCTTTTTGTTCGTGAAAGTGTGTGTGTGTGTGTGTGTGTTCCTGTAGGTTTTCTGTATAAACGTTTCCTTGTGTGTGAGTGCGTGAGTGAACTGACGAGAATCTACGTGCGTTTCCTTGTGTGTGTGTATGCCTTCATGTGCATGTTTGTGCGTAGCTGCGTGAGTGTGTTTTTTTTTGCATTTATCTTGAAGCCATTGTAAGCGTTTCTTTACATGTACATTTCTACATGTGGCTGCGTACACTACCAACACACACACACACACACACACACACACACACCATAACATAACAAAAAGCCGTTCAAAGTCTATACCAACAGCACTGTACCATTATCCCGGGTAATATATATAATACAACCACGATCACTGTGCTTCCGTGGCCACCTCCCTCCGCTCCACCATTAAGGGCCAAGTCCATCTGGGGGTCAAGTGACTTCCTGGGGAGGTCACCACACAATTTGGGGTCGACTTGAGACAGTTAAACCACCGCCGGGTCATGAGAAATGGTTTAGTCTCCGTTAGTTTGGGAAAATAATGCTATTTCTTGTGTTTCCATTACTGGTGTGTGTGTGTGTGTGTGTGGTGATATTTTTCCAACTTTTATATATCTGAAAATAACTTAAATAAACTCAAAATTAAAAATAAAAACACTTAAAAAATCTATAAAAAAAAGGGACATGAATAATTTGGATGAACCTATTCCTGAAGGTCAGAGGTCAAGGTCAACTCTCATCTTCAACAGGTATTCTTCGGTGTTAATGTAAGCACAAGTTTTTAATATAAATTCAAAGATAATATTCCGTAACTCTCAAGACACCGTTCATTAAAAGTGTCATATGTGGCCTTACTCTCACCTGTGTGCTCCTACCTGTGAGTTAACTTAGTATAAGAGTGTAGCGTATAGTGTTGGTGTACCTCCTCTTCCACCCCTCGCCACACTTACTTCCCTGAGGCTAGGTGGTGGTGGTCGTGGTGTGATGTGACTCTCAAAGTGCTTTACAAACGATCAATGGCCCGCCAGCCTTCATGTATAAGTAGTATGTGATCTGGAAACAAATGTGATCAATATATTGTGTGGATTCGATTGGCCAGTAAAAATATTGACCTTGACCTATCTAACGAAGAAATTATGAATATATGAATTAAAATAGTAAACTCTGATCTAGAAGAACTGAGAAATGCATAGAGGTGATAATTGTAGCATTAGTCAATATGTCAAACTTTGTACTCAAGACTTTACACCACCTAGCGTATTGTATCATTAACTATATAACTACTATATTTAACAAGGAGACCATGAAGATATTTTACCAGTCTAACCAAAATGTGCCAAGTCTATACTGGTTTGTCGTCATTTTATAATATGACCTATCTTATTATCTCCTTTTGTGTATGAACCTCTGTCCTGTGTGGCAGTGAACAGTGATACACCTACTCGGATTAGGCGGAATTGTATCTCAATCTTGTCAGTAAAGTTGTTTAACTAAATTCCTATCTCACCCCACTTCCCTTCCTCCCTCACCTCGCTTCTCTTCCTCCATCAGCTCACTTCCCTCCTTCCCTCGACTCATTTCCTTTCCTCTTTCACCTCACTTATCCTCCTTGCGCCTCACTCCCCTTCCACCTTCACCTCCTTCATCTCACTTCCCTCCCTCACCTCACTTCCCATCCATCCTCACCTCCTTCTTCTCACTTCTCTCCCTCCCTCCCTGACAACAGAAGGTCACATAACTAGGAGTCCTGCCCGACGTATCCTTCACAGCACAACAATTAACCGGGTATAACTGGCTGGGGATCACACACCCACCGATCCTATTACACCATCCACTATCTAACAAAGGAGTTGTGATTGGCTGCGGTTAGCTGAGGGTACTTGTGATTGGTCGCACGAGGGCTGGCGGCAACGTGACCTCACCAACAGCTGGTTTTTCGGGGAGGAGGAGTGAGAGGGAGTGGGAGGGGGGTATTAATTTCCCACGAATCTGGAAGTAAACATTCCAGGGTGGTCATGGCTCACTACCCCCTCCCCCTGCTGCACTGGACGACCCCCTCCCTCCTGTTGTATTGGACGACCCCCTCCCTCCTGTTGTATTGGACGACCCCCTCCCTACGCTGTACTGGACGACCCCCTCCCCTGCTGCACTAGACGACCCCCTTCCCCTGCTGTACTGGACGACTCCCTCCCCCAGGGCCGTCCCTAGGAGGGCGAGGGGCCCGGGGCAACTCAGCCACTGCGGAACCCCACAAAACTCAGAAGGCAGGAGTCACAGCTCACAGGACAGGACACAACCTGATCTCACTGGTTACTGACCCTGGTGGACTGGCTGTGTGGAGTGGAGTGCAATGGATTATGGAGTCAGATTATGCGGTCAGAGGAACCCACCCCCACCAACCCCCATGGGACTGTCGCTATGGATGGTAAGGTCACGGTTGCAATGGTGGCGTAAGCCGTCAGGTCAGTTTAACCAGTCAACAGGTAATGTGTCCAAAGTCACTGGGTCTAGTGCTGGGCCCTGTGGGGCCCCCACACGCGAGGGGCCCCGGGCGGTCGCCCCTGTTCGCCCCCCCCTTCTGTACTGGGCGACCTAACCTAACCCAATCTAACGCCACTTCCTCAAACTGTAAACTTAGGTACCCATTTACAGCTGCGAGATCTGGGAGCGCCTAGTAGTCGAACTATCGACCCCTGGAACAGTAGGTGAGCACTGTATCCACTAGTTCACCAAGTTCCTAATGCTGTGATAAACTTGTGCTTAACAACAGGGGGAAGATACTATGTGTGTGTGTGTGTGTTGCTGCATACTTCTGCCAACCAGCGTCATATGAAGAAATAGAGTGACAAGAGTTGAAGAAAACATAATATTTAAATTGTGGTTTTCAGTTTCTTTTTCAGGAAGAATATTACGAAATAGTTGTTGTTGTTGTTGTTGAAGGTAAGGAACAAGTTTTGACCTCCAGAACACCTGAAAGACTCTCATTGCCACAAGACACTGAAAAAATATTTGACTTCGAAACCACAAGTGGGTCTGGATGAGTGTGGGTGTGGGTGAAAGTGAGTGAGTGTGGGTGGGCGTGAGTGAGTGTGGGTGGGCGAGTTTGTTTGTGTGCGAATGACTGCGGGGTAAGTGTGGATAAGCACATGTGTGTGTGTGTGTAAGAGGACCCACCAACAGTAACTTAGACAGATAAAGAGTTTAAAAAAAAAGTGACGCCTCTGTCTTGGTCATAACAATATGCCTCTCCTCTTACGTCCAGACCCCGGGGACCACCACAAGAATGCCCGTCCCGTCCCCACTCCCGTCTCATCGCCACTACAAACTACACAAAACCAAACACAACAACTACGGGTACATTACAACACCCACTTGACCACCAGGAACCACCCATTACACACAAGACGGCTCTTAACTACCCCCTAGAGAAAGGAACAGGAGTGAATATCGAAATCACCAGAGACCTCGAAGGGTTAGGTTAGGTGAGGTTATGAAGGAGAAGGAAGACAAACACACACGCGCACGCGCACATATACTGTACACACGCACACGCACACGCGCACACACACACACACACACACACCTCGACCAGGTAAAATTGTCGATCCGGATACTGGCAGGTGAGTGAGGGGAGGGGGGAACTACGTCTACATATGAACAGGTACACCGTGTAGTAATTAGTCAGGGGGCCAGGTAATGTGGCTCTGTTGTTTGGTAAATGAGGGAAATACATCAGTGCCATAGTGGTTACTCCTCTGTGTGGTGCCATAATGGTTGTCCTGTTTGACGCCAGTGTGACCGCCTGCCTGCCGTCACACTCCATCATGGTGCCATCACGCCCCGCTCCCTCCATCATGGGGCGGTGAAGATAACCTTGGCTGTGGTTAGTGTGGCTGTGGTTAGTGTGTGGGTGTGTGTGTGTGTACATGTGTGATAATGTATACTTGGAGATTGGAACCCACGTTGTGTAGCATCAGAACCTGTCTTCGCCTTAAGTCACGGGCCTGTCGGAACATGATACAAGGAGGGGGAGAGAGAGAGAGAGAGAGAGAGAGAGAGAGAGAGAGCTGACTTGACACACGGCAGGTCGGTTATGCTCCATCTCCTGTACCTTATAATCATGGGTAATAATAAAGAAGCTGCCGCAGATCTCAGAGATGTGTGTCAATGTGAGATCTACTGTACAGTGTCTTGACCACTTCACAATAAATTTCACTGAACTATAAAAACCGTCTTGTAATGTGATGTAAAAATCCTGAAATAACTTAGAAATCTATTGGGTAATTTTTTTTAATGGCGCGAAAACCATCTATCTAGAGTATAGTCTATTAAAATTTATTAATACAGTAAGGGCCTCTATAACTTCTCCGGGCAGCGATATACAACACCAAAAACACCACCACCTTCATCATCAACACCAACACTACAAACAACAACACCACCACCACCACAAACAACACCACCACCAACAACACCACCAACACCACCACCACCAACAACAACAATAGTCCAGGAAATGTGTATGTGTGGGTTTGATCACATACACAGGAATGAGGTTAATGCAGCGCTGGGTGACAGGATTCTCTCTCTCCCACAATGCATCGCGGCAATGTTTACTAACACAATAATCCCACCCCACTGGCCGGCCGCTGGAGGTCCATCACACCCCCCCCCCCCTGCAGTGACCGCCTTGTTTACTGCACCTAACCTAACCCTACCCTACCTAACCTAATCTAACCAAACCTAACAATCTAACCTAATCTAACCTAATCTAACCTAACATAATCTAATCTAATCTAATTTAACCTAACCTAACCTAACCTACTCCTACCCTACCTAACCTAATCTAACCAAACCTAACATAATCTAATCTAACCTAATCTAATCTAACCAAACCTAACCTAACCTAACCTAACCTAACCCAACTAATGGACTGCCTCACCCCTATACGCCAGAGACAGAATCCAGCACCAACATCACATACAAGTGTTTAGGGTTTGTGGAGACGGGTGAATTCGTCTCTATAACTCACAAACGGTACACCTCCTCCTGTCGGATCATTTGTCAACACGACCACAGGAGCTGAGGTTCTGTGGGCTGGCTGTACTGGCTGGCGTCAAGTTCGCACCACTAACACGTTCACCACTGTAATATGATCACCACTACAAGTCACCACTCCCATGTTATCACTACTATAATACAAGTCACCACTCAGGTATGTATACTAATACTGTCTCTACCCATAGATGTTTCCTTCACCTGTGTGTGTGTGTAACTGGTGTGTGTGTGTAATTGGTGTGTGTGTTTCGTAATGGATTGAGGGAGAGACGCTAGTAAGTAATGACACACACACACACACACACACACACACACAAAAGAGCAACACCTGACCCCACTTCCTCTAATTACCAAAGCCTGTAAACACTCCCCCACCTTCCCCTCCTCTCCCCAACCCCTCCCCTCCCTCATAATAACAGGCACCTCGACCCATGATGAACGACCCATGCTGCCACCTGACAGTACACCTCCCTCACCCTCTTACCCTCACCTACCCCTCACTCCCTCATCTCCCCCCTTCCCCCTCACCTCATCTCCCCCCCTACCCTTCACCTCATCTCACACTCTCAAATTCCCTCACCCCTCCTACACCCTGACTTTTCTTTACACCCTCATCCCTCTCTTACACCCTCACCTTCCCCTACCCCTCACCCCTACCCTACTTCTGCCCTCCTCTACCTCACCTCACTTCCCCCTCACCCCCCTCCCTTCCCTCACCCCCCTCCCTTCCCTCACCCCCCCCCTTCACTTACTAATGAATAACAAGCGAGACGTGAGCCCCATCAGGACAGACAGGCGTACAGACATACAAACTAACAGAGAGACAGATAGACAGGCAGACGACACACACAGCTAGGTATCGACCCCTATCACCCACTGTGGACAGGAACATGATAGTATATGGAACAGGGCGCGCCTCTCCTTAGTACAGTATATCTACCTCCACCTAGTGTACCTGTCTAGTGTCTACCTCTCACCTACTGTCTACCTGTTATTTACCTGTCATCTACTATCACCATATTATCTGTCTACCTGCTACCTATCCTCCTATACGTGATACTAAGAGGGAGGGAAGGAGTGGAGTGGAGGAGTATCTAATTAATTACCTGTTATTATACGACACAGGTGTAATTATTTAGCTACCTGGATATATAATTTATACAGTATCTAATCTATACATCAATATATAATCTGAATTAATAATATATCATTCTATATATGGTACAGACAAGGAGGTGATTAACTGTGTCCGTAGTCGTGTTAGTCTATATGTTATGACGAGTGTTGAGACAGACAGACAGACAGACAGACAGACAGATACGGAAGTTAGAGCTCTACCAGCCCCCACCACCAGCAGGGTTTTCTTCCTTCCATAATACCTTCCTGCTGCCCTTCTGAGAGGTTACCTGACGGGGGAAGTGCCACAGGTGAGGGAGTGCCACAGGTGAAGGGGTACATACATACATACATACATACATACATACACATTATTCAACTATTCGCCATTACATCTCAACAACAGTCCTCCAACCTTGACAGTATTACGACAGAGAGACACACCGTAAACACAAATACTATAGACTACTGTACTTGGGGGAGAGAGAGAGAGAGAGAGAGAGAGAGAGAGAGAGAGAGAGAGAGAGAGAGAGAGAGAGAGAGAGAGTAATATACCATGACCCTCCACCTACACATATCATATAGCTCCTGCGTCCCGTTAGCCCTCAGTCACAGATATCCCTCACAGTCACAAATATCCCTCACAGTTACAGATATCCCTCACAGTCACAAATATCCCTCACAGTTACAAATATCCCTCACAGTCACAAATATCCCTCACAGTCACAAATATCCCTCACAGTCACAAATATCCCTCACAGTCACAAATATCCCTCACAGTTACAAATATCCCTCACAGTTACAAATATCCCTCACAGTTACAAATATCCCTCACAGTCACAGATATCCCTCACACAATATCCCTCCACCCTAAAAACAGTAATCCTCACCTGCATCTAAAATAACTCGTACCTGTCCTTGCCCTCAACCCTCATTTGCATACGCTTTGGACCAATTCCTCCTCTATCATTCACAAAGTTTTATCTAAATCTTCAGAATATAAACATCTATTATTATCTTACCGCGTGAAAGCTCAGGACACGTGTATATATACCCTTGCCCTCCTTGCCCTCTGTCTCATTTGCATATACACTCAAATTTGCCCCTTTACCTGAGTCAATAAAAAGGGTTTAATACTGTCTAAAAACAATAGAAGGATTTTTAACATCAATTTACATATGAAAGTGAGAAGAATATCAAATGATTCTGTGATCGATGCTCATATATTTTCTTTTTTTCCATAAGACGTAAAAGTGTTCTCGTCTATATTCAATCGTCTTACATCATCTATACAGGTCAATGTTTTTTTTATTAGTCACAGAAAACGCCTACAATTTACTCCCCCAAAAAGATCTTTAAATAATAACTTTCAACATGTGAGTGATAGGCTGACACATGATCCCTCGCCGCCTCCCACATCAATCTACACTAATTACCCCTTGAATATGTCATAGAAAACGGGTTAAAAATGTAGTATAACCTCTATATAACGAACTATATGGAGAAAACAGTCCGTTATATCGAGGGTTCAGATGTGAAACCTCCATCTAACGGACTGAATAGAGATAAAAATCCGTTATACAGAAGATCCATTAAATATGCCGCCGCCATCTAACGGATTACATAGAGATAAAAGTCCGCTATATGGAGGTTTCACTGTATCTGCAAACACAATACAAAATACTGTCAATATAACTACGAAAAACTTACCATTACCTCTGAAGTCTTTCCCTACGTGATAATACACTAACTACCATCGTCTTAGCTACCATCATGTCACCTACCATCGTCTCACCTACCATCGTCTCACCTACCATCGTCTTACCTACCATCGTCTCAGTTACCATCGTCTTACCTACCATCTATCCATCTACCATCGTCATCCCTAATCCACAACACCCCTTCCCTCTTACAAGTCACAGAAAAACTTAAAAAAAAACAAAAACATTAACAAACATTAAATTCAAACCCTTATCTTAAATATGAGTCACGTTATCCTTGCTCTCTGTAACACCTTATGTACCGTACACCTTCCTCTTACGACGTCACAGGTATCATTTAAAATATATATATACAGAAAAATACAATATTATCCAATGCTATATTTATGTAGATATGAATCATGTATAGTGCCTTGGCGACCCACTTACCATAACCCTCTACAGATGACAACACAAAAGGCGTCTAGGATATACATATACAAACTCCAGGATGTATTAATGTATGCCATAGGAAATGTTACAAGAATACCCCAGGAACACATATATATATTGAATAATAATCATGTATACGAAATCATAAAACACGAACCTTTGCCCCTCCGCCACATTTATATACAACATGTACCAATTCTCCTCCGTCGGTAAGTCATAGAAATATTCAGATTTCAAATAAAATAAATGTACCGTATATACACGAGTGCCTCCTTGCGTAAGTCACAGAAAACGTGTCATATTGGTGGTGGCTGGAGGCGGAGTGTACTTGACATACAACCGACCCTCATGTCCTTCCACCCCTCACTTCCACCTAGTCATTTTACAGTCACTGGGGAAGCTTGAAAAAGAAAAAAATATACGACGCGGTTTGAAAAAAAAAGAAATATTGGAGGGGTTGGGCGAGGCTTCAAGGGCAGGTGTGTGACGGTAATGGTAGCAACACCTGGTGACTGAGGCGCCCCTAGCGGGAGAAAGTGTCGTAGTGGTGAGGTCTTGGTGGTAATGGTGGGGTGGTGTAGGTCGCCTCCCCAGCTCACGAATGGGACGCTCTATGCTCTGGAGGCTGGATGGACACACACGCACACAGCTGACTAGGGAGTGGGTGTTGCAAATGTTGAGAAGTTGAATGGATAGAGGAATTGAATTGAATAGACAGTTAATGGATAGATTGCAATATCATCACACCACTGAACCACCATCACCACCCGCATCACCATCACCACCCTCATCACCATCACCACCCGCATCACCATTAAGATGAAGTGATGTTGACAGCTGAATGACGATGCAGAAGAAGCACGTAAGAGGCACTGATAATGATGAGAAGAAGTACACAGATGACAAAAATGGATGGATAGATGAACATAGAGACAACAATTGACACCTAAATAGACGAGTGGATGGATGAAAAGTTGAATCCACATGGCCAAACAATTGACAGACGATAAAACAATGACTAAGAGAAGAATAGAACGGATAGACAGGATTAAAGGGTCGAGCAGAATGGATAGAGACGTGACTGGGAGAAACAACACGTCTATCGTAGTTGTAAGAGGTAAACTACGATAGACAGAAACTACGATAGAGAGATGTGAGTAAATGAGAGCAGCGTCCTTGTCGTCACTGCTATTATGCGTCTCTGGTAAAATGGTCAGTAAGTAGTGATGATTGTTGACGTAGATGTGAAAGTAGGAGGGAGGGAGGGAGGGAGGGAAGTAGTGAATAGAAGGAGGGAGTGAAGAGGGAGTGGAGAGGGAGGGAGGGAGGGATGTTTAACAATACTTGTAATCAACTTGTTCCACACGCTGGGGGAGGGGAGGGGTGGGGAGAGGAGGAGGGGTGGGGAGAGGGGGAGGAGAGAGGGGGAGGAGGAGGGGAGGGGGGGAGGGGAGGGGCCATTATAAGCAACACATTGAACCTAGAGCCACGACTGACCCAAGGGTAATGTACACACACACACACACAGTAAACAACAACAATGCCATAACTGAATCAAATGAGAGTCTGAACCCTCTTAGCGTCACCTGATATATACTGTACATTATAATCAGGGAATTATTATAATATAACATTTAGTATCGTCTAAATTTATAACAATATAATATAGTGTTAGTAAATACATATAAGAATATTTACCACCTTGATAATATTCCGTTTCTATAAGACTTTCAACACAATGTTTACTAATTTTATAATATTTAATTTGATCATTTTTAGGAATAAATTAAAAAAAATGAAGATTAATTAAGACTTAATGTTAACTATAATGATAAAAATAATGAAGTCTTATCATGCCTTAGGTAAAAGTATTATTATTATTATGTTTATTCTTACTTACTTGTTATTGATGTTTACTTAGAGAAAAACAAGAGATAATACAGACAGACAGACAGAGATAGATAGATAGATAGATAGATAGATAGATAGACACAAAGAAGACGGTAATCCATAAACAAACACAAAAAAAACAAATCGTAACAAACACAAACACCAATAAGACCACAACAGACAAACACAGACATCAAGTGTAATCGTGCGGGGGGGAAAGTCATTGAAGTACCGCCTGGGGAAGGGGGATGGGGGGGGGGATTAGAGGGGTGAAGGGAGAGGAAAAAGGGTGAAGGGGGTAAGGAAACGGGAAGGGAGAGTGAAAAGGGAAGGGAGAAAGGAGAGGGAGTGTGAAGGGGAGGGGAGGGGAGAGGAGGTTGGGGAAGGGAGAGAGGGGAGGGGAGGGGAAGGAGGAGGGGGGGGAATAATATATGATTGCAGAGAGTCATTGTTGGTTGTTGCAGAGTCACCTTGCAACAACATGTGCAAAACTCTATGCAACACTGGCGCTTAATGACAACTGATGCGTTTACTCTCTCTCTCTCTCTCTCTCTCTCTCTCTCTCTCTCTCTCTCTGTGGGTCTGTGTTGTGTATATGTATGTGCTGTGTGTGTCTGTATGTCTTGTGTTATGTATGTATGTATATATGTACGTATAACAAGGACATAAACCAACACCAATATCACAACAAGACACTCCCTAGTTAGCCTCCCCCTTCACCTGACCCCGGAATTGACCCAGGACAAGCACCGTAACAACGAGGTCAACTCCCACGTAATTACTCCTAATAACTGTCTGTATTAATAACGATTGGTGGGGGGGGGACCGGGGGGGGGACACGCACACCAAGGAGAAAGGGTTAGGGAAGGTGGAGTGGGGGGGGGGAGAGGGGAGAATGAGGCAGGGGAGAGATGGTCATAGCAGGAAGGAGGGAAGGAACAGGAGGAAGAGGGAAGGGGAGAGGAGGTAAAGGTGGTGAGAGAATGGGTTTGGAGAAGGGAAGGGACAGGAAGGATTGTGGAGGGAGGAGATGGAGGAGGTCTTACTCACGGCAGCGTTGAGAGGCTTCCAAGGTGCAGCTACACTTACCTGCAAAAACAGAAAGGTATCATTAGCACAAGTTTGCACCCCCCCCCCCCCCCCACACACACACACACAGTCAAAATAATCATAAAACAGGAGTGATAAATTAAAATAAGTTACAGAAACAAACCTCGTGTTGTTTCTACCACAATTAATAACAATTTCGCCCGCCAGGTTTTGTTTTGACTGCATCTCTTATTGGTTAACGAGTCAACCAATCAGCAGATATCGTTCCAGTATACCTGTTGTGGGTGAGTGTATGTCAACAGGTGGAGTGGAGAGCTCTAACACATAGCGGCCTCCAGTAAGTTACACCTCCAGTACACAGAGTCAAGGACGAGAGACCTAACCTAACGTAACGTAACCTAACCTAACCTATTAATGGTGTTACTGTATTTTTCTTCCACATTACTTAAGTATTTCGGGTGTATGTATGTCTTAAGAGGTGTGTGTGTGTGTGTGTGTGTGTCAAGGTAATTGTTACGTCATATAAATTCATTATTCGGCCTCATTATTTATACACCCGGTTATCATGGTACTATAAGTCCCTCAGTCTGGGCGGGCGGGATGGAGGGAGTAGAGGGAGGGAGTGGAGGGAGTAGAGGAAGAGGGAAGGGAGGGGGAAAGAAAGAGGAGTGATGAAGAGAAGGTAGAGAAGAAAGGAGGGAGGACGAGAACAGGAGGAGGTGGAAGAGACCATGACAAAAACTTTCCTACTAGCCGTCTCCCAATAGCAGTGTCGCTCTCCATCCATTACGCGGCTGTGATTGGTCCATTACAGTGACTGATAAAGCGTTATTGCCCCGTGATTGGTGGATATTTGGAGTGGCATCCCTCTAGGCGAACCCTGCATTAATGTTTGTGTTTCTTACAAGGAGTCACAATTCTGGTCTCAGGTTATCAGAGTTTTCCTAAGTTGAATATTTCATAAATTTTCCTCATAACTGTATTAGAATGATCCTGATTGGCTGAATTAAACTACAACACGAATATTACAACGATCCTGATTGGCTGAATTAAACTACAACACGAATATTACAACGATCCTGATTGGCTGAATTAAACCACAACACGAAAATAAAATGAACAATTAAAAGCCTTGTAAATTAAGACTCTTCAGAACATATTTACTTGAATTTACTTTTCAGAGCCTCCCCCCCAAACACAGAGCCTCCCACCCAAACACAGAGCCTCCCCCCCAAACACAGAGCCTCCCACCCAAACACAGAGCCTCCCACCCAAACACAGAGCCTCCCCCCCAAACACAGAGCCTCCCACCCAAACACAGAGCCTCCCCCCCAAACACAGAGCCTCCCACCCAAACACGGAGCCTCCCACCCAAACACGGAGCCTCCCCCCAAACACGGAGCCTCCCACCCAAACACAGAGCCTCCCACCCAAACACAGAGCCTCCCACCCAAACACAGAGCCTCCCCCCAAACACAGAGCCTCCCCCCGAAACACAGAGCCTCCCCCCGAAACACAGAGCCTCCCACCCAAACACAGAGCCTCCCACCCAAACACAGAGCCTCCCCCTACAGACACACATATCTCCCCCATGAAAAAGACAGGCAGACACATAAACCACCCCCCCCCCCCCCACACACACACAGACGGTCAAGTAACGGGGTAGACGATCAAGCCTGGAGGAGACAGAAGGGGGAGGGGTTAGGTAGGTAGGGGGTGGGTAGGTAGGTAGGGGGTAGGTACTATGTGAACCGTGTCTAGTGGTGTATGGGAGAGACTCAACCAAGCAACCAAGTAACCACCCATTATGGCTTTGTTTACGACACGGGGAGGGGGAGGGAAGGGGAAGGGAGAGGAGGGGAAGGGAAGGGGGGAAGAGGGAAGGGGGGAAGAGGGAAGGGGGAGGGTGGAGGAGGAGGGAAGGGGGAGGGTGGAGGAGGAGGGAAGGGAAGGGGAGGAGGGAGGAGGGAAGGGAGAGGAAGGGGGGGGAGGGGCTATTATAAGCAACACATTGAAGAAGGTCTGTATTTGAAGGTGTGTAAGTCTATGGTTCATCGTCATCCCACTAATTTATTTACAATCTAGTTTTTATTTTTATTAATATTGTCCTCATGACCTTTGACCTCGAGTAATAGGGGGTCATTAAATTATTTCTCAGTCTTAAGCGTTTATATATATATATTATAATTGTTGGTAATAATCTCTCCTAATTCTGAGGATGACACACACACACACACACACACACACACACACACACACACACACACACACACACACACACACACACACACATTCCAATAACAATACTAATAAAAAAAATATACCTTACGTAATAAACATCATTTTTTTTCGTTCACTCTTCATTATGCAGCTCAAGATAACACCTGTACCTTAATTAATAAATCTCTTTTTGTATCGTTCACCCTCGTAGATTACATCAAGACCAGAGTTGTTGTTGTTGTTGTTCTTCTTCTTCTTCTTCCTCCTCCTCGTCGTCTTCTTCTTCTCCTCTTCCTCCTCCTCTTCTTCTTCTTCCTCCTCTTCTTCTTCCTCCTCCTCTTCTTCCTTTTCTTCTTCTTCCTCCTCCTCCTCGTCTTCTTCTTCTCTTCTTCCTCCTCGTCTTCTTCTTCCTCCTCCTCTTCTTCTTCTTCTTCCTCCTCCTCGTCTTTTTCTTCTCCTCGTCCTCCTCCTCCTCTTCCTCTTCTTCTTCTTCCTCCTCCTCCTCGTCTTCTCCTCCTCCTCCTCTTCCTCCTCCTTCAAAGTCTTGTGGTGTCGAGGGCACAGTGACCTCCAGCCCAGCCATCAATAGGGTCGAGGCAGTGAGTGACCCGGGCATCAGGGGTGAGATCGGGTCAGGAGTTAGCGGGTCAGGTCGTGGGTGTGTAATGGCGAGTCAGGGTGGCGAGGGAGTGGGGGGAGGGTTGGAGGAGGAGTGTGTGGAGTGAGGGTGTTGGAGGAGGAGTGTGTGGAGTGAGGGTGTTGGAGGAGGAGGGTGTTGGAGTGAGAGCGGTGGAGCTTCATGACCCACTCCACCCACTGTCTACCCCCAGAGCAAGGCATAACGACCCCAGAGCCTCCCCCCCCCCTCTGTCGACCCCAGAGCCTTCCCTCCCCCCCTCCCTGTCGACCCCAGAGCCTTCCCTCCCCCCTTCCTGTCGACCCCAGAGCCTTCCCTCCCCCCTCCCTGTCGACCCCAGAGCCTTCCCTCCCCCCCCCCTCTGTCGACCCAGAGCCTTCCCTCCCCCCTCCCTGTCGACCCCAGAGCCTTCCCTCCCCCCCTCTGTCGACCCCAGAGCCTTCCCTCCCCCCTTCGTGACGACCCCAAACCCCTCCCTTCCTCCTCCCTGTCGACCCCAGAGCCTTCCCTCCCTCCTCCGTGACGACCCCAAACCCCTCCCTTCCTCCTCCCTGTCGATCCCAGAGCCTTCCCTCCCTCCCTGACGACCCCAGACCCCTCCCCCCCTCTCCCTCCCTGTGGACCCCAAACCCCTCCCTTCCTCCTCCCTGTCGACCCCAGACCCCTCCCCCCCCCCTCTCCCTCCCTGTGGACCCCAGACCCCTCCCCCCTCCCCCCTCCCTGTGGACCCCAAAACCCTCCCTTCCACAAACCTGACAACGAGACACACACACACAGTAACCGCGTCATGTCCCGTCACGGCGGACACTCACAAAACAACTCGCTTAATATAAAATTTCATATTTCTCCCCCCAAAAAGTAATTACACTTTACTACAATTAATTACTCTCGGTGAATCTGCAAATTTTATTGATAACTTATAATCACTTTACACGGAAAATATATTAGGCTTGGCGACCAGTGTGGAGGTATTTAAATTATTGCTTAAGATGACCAGAAAAATTATTATTAACATTATCACTATTATCTTAACAAACGCATTATTTTACAGTTTAATTATTATACCACGACAATCAATTATATTTTAAAAGGTTATAAAATCTAATGAAAAACAACACGATATATTTTGTTTTATTTATTTCTGAATATTTCGAGTTATATAGTCTTCATAATTTTATCTATATCATCCTTATAATAACAATATACACTAATAAATATAACAAAATTAATAATCATATATGAAAGTGAAAAAAATGCGAAATATTACCGTTTATAAAAGAAAATGGATAGGGCCATGATGTCAGCAGTCGTTGTCCGTTTCGCCTGAGTGGTCTAGGACTTGGGCTTTGTGGAGTAAGTGAAGGTCCGCGTAAATCACACGATCATTCACGCGTTCGGTCGTGTTCAAATTGCGCTATTTGGTCATGCTCTGCTCCTTGATGCTCAGAAAAATCTTACGTTAAATATTTACGAGTAACTGAAGGCACACTAAGTGAATTTAACTAGTTCACTAAAAATACGATATAAGGATAAATTCTCAAGGGATCTTAAGTTCAATTTTCCACCTAAGAGGGAAAAAATGATGTAAGATACTCTGATAATTTCTCTTGGTGTCGTAACTTGGCAATTAATCACTTAACTGCGTTCTTATGTTTCCAGTCACGGGGGAAACTTAATGAAGGAATTGTTGAAAATGAGGAGAGTTGTAAACACTTTCCGTCGGTCATGGGGCGGGGGCAGGGGGGAGGGGGGGGGACACACACACACACACACACTTACATAATCACAGACAGACAGACAGACTAAAAGTTAAGATAATATTGTAAGTGAGACCAGCCATCACGTGTGTGTGTGTTTGTGTGACCGAGGTGTTATTGAGATGATACTTACATACTACTACTACTACTACTACTACTACTACTACTAATAATAATAATAGTAATAACAACAACACCCTGGACACAAGCCCTCAACTTCTCAGTCATTACAGAGGCTGGTGACCGTGTACACTAATGACGTCAACACACACACCTGGTGCCTCCCTACACAACACACCCAGGGTCATGAACTCCATTAGTGACCTCCAACACGGTTACCTGGACATCCGGGGAACTGAATTCATCATTAGTTCAATCATCCGGGAAGCTTCATCTCATCATACAATCATCCGGGAAGCTTCATCTCATAATACAATCATCCGGGAAGCTTCATCTCATCATACAATCACCCGGGAAGCCTCATATCATCATACAATCATCCGGGAAGCTAAATTTACACACAATCATCCTAAGAAGCCAAATTTACACACACAATCATCCTAAGAAGCTAAATTTACACACACACAATCATCCGAGACTTGTATAACCTCCCCGTATGATTGTTTACATTACTCATAGCCTTCCACCCACAACATCATTGAAGAAGTTGGGTGTTTTTACAAGGTCTCGCGTCTTACACCTAAACACAAGAGGCTCTTAAGTCCGTCTGTTTGTTGCTCAGTCACGTATTGGTTCTGTATGTGTGTGTGTATGCTGTATGTTTGTGTAGGTATGCTGTATGTGTGGGTGTTTGGGTGTTTCTCTCAGTACCCAGAATACCTTAGAGTTCTGGGTATCTTCGAGTGTGGCTATCTTACAGTCTGGGGACCTCATTCATTAATCAGATACCAACACATACTACAATTACCACACACGCACACAAAGGTAACTATAGACAACAAACTAAATTGGAAACCACACGTCAATGAAGTTGTCAAATCCTCCAGTTTCCGTCTCCACCTCCTCCGCCGACTCAAGTCCCTCGGAGTTCCTGCACACGAGCTCCTCAGTGTTTACACAACATTCATACTTCCCAAGCTCACCTATGCCTCCCCCACCTGGTCTTCCTCCCTAAATGCCACACAACGTAAACACCTAGAAAAAGTGCAAAAGAGGGCATGCAAGATTATTCTCTCCTCCTCCTACTCCACATATCAAGAAGCGCTCAACACACTGACCCTTTCGACTCTCACTGACCATCACCACGACCTCATCTGCAAATTTGGTAAGAAGCTTCTACACCATCCCCGACACCGGCTCCTACTACCACCCGAGGTCCCTTGTCCGAGAATTGCTGTTCGACACCACAACCGCATCCAGCCCATACGTGCACGAACTGATCGCTATAAGAACAGCCCAGTCCCAACCATTGTAAAAATTATCAATAACTTGTAATACTGTAACACTGTCACTATGTTGAATTGAACTGTAGTTTGAGCTTTTCCCCATCTAAGTTATTATATGTCTTATTTGTGTCACTTATGTTACTTGTATATTATTTGTAATTCGTAACCCACTCCCCAAATATGTAACTGTATATTTTCAGCCTTCTGGCTGCCAAGCTCTTTCAATAAACCGTTAATTATTATTATTATTATTATTATTATTACTACCTATACCATGGTACCTACAGTATGGTACCTATCTGGGTATGGCATTGACTGATATAATGACTGGTACCTCATTCTCCCCCTCCCCACCCCCCTCTTCTCCCTTCCCTTCCTCCCCTCCCTGGTGCCTCCCTCCTCCTTTCCCCTCCTAAAACCCATTGTAACCCCCCCCTATCACCCTTCCATAACCCCTTCTATCCCTTTTCCCCTTCCTCCAACCCTCCATTCCCCCTTACTGAAACCCTCCTCCAAACGAACCCCTGAAACCTCTAATGAACCCTCAAAACGAACCCCTCCCCCCCTAAAGAAGCCCTCAATTGACCTCCACCCCCCATCTCCCTCTCTCTCTCCCCTCCTCACCCCCCTCCCCCTCCTCACCCCCACTCCCCCTCCTCACCCCCACCCCCCCTCGCTCACCTTCTAAAGTTCCCACGGTAGGAGAAATTTTCCCAGGAGTCTAAAGAGTCCAGGATATTAACACCTGCTGAGGCTATTGGTGGTGGTGGTGGTTGTAGTAGTGGTAGTGGTGGTGGTGGTGGTTGTAGTAGTGGTAGTGGTGGTGGTGGTGGTGTTAGTGGTGGTAGTAGTGGTTAGTAGTGGGAGTGGTGGTTAGTAGTAGTGGTGGTGGTGCTGATGGTAGTGGTGATGGTAGTGGTGGTTAGTAGTGGTAGTGGTGGTTAGTAGTGGTAGTGGTGGTTAGTGGTGGTAGTAGTAGTGATGGTGGTGGGTGGTGGTGGTGGTGGTTCTTCCGTCTCCTGAGTGTAGGGCCTTGGTGGCTCACGTTTTTATCATGACCTTTATGTTATCGTCCTTGCCTTCTTCCTCCTCCTCTTCCTGTTCATCCTTCCCCCCTCTTCTTTTTCTTCCTTCCTCCTCTTCTTCCTTCTTTTCCTCTTTTTTCCCCCTTCCTCCTACGTCCTCTTCTTCCTTCTCCTCTTCCTATTTTTGCCATATTCCTGCTTGTTTTTGCTTTTTTCTTATTTTGTTGTTTTCATTATGATTATTTCCCAGTTTCTTCTTCTCTTCGTCCTATTTCTTCTTTCATCTCATTCTCTTTACACTTGTCTTTCTATTTGGTTCTCGTGTTGTCTTCACTTCTCTCTATGTCTTGTTTCTCTTCAATTAACTCTATATATACCTTGTCTTCATCTAATTACTTCCTATTCTTCGCTTTATCTTTCATTTTCTTCCCATCTTCTTTATCTAACTTTATCTTGTTATTCTGTTGTGTTAATCCGACCCTGTTCTGTGTATTTACAAGTGACGTCACAACAGGTCGGTTAGTGTCCCATTCTCTTATAGACAAGTGACGTCACAGCAGGTCGGTTAGTGTCCCATTCTCTTATAGACAAGTGACGTCACAGCAGGTCGGTTAGTGTCCCATTCTCTTATAGACAAGTGACGTCACAACAGGGGTAGCAAAGTTTGTTTACATATGACGTCAGAACAGAAATAAAAGGTCTATATTAGTTAATTATTTTTTTTCTCTCTCTCTCTCTCTCTCTCTCTCTCTCTCTCTCTCTTTTATTCACTCAACAGGTAAAAATGTAAGCTGGCATTGCACTCACTCATGCACATAAATGCACGCAAGCATAAACAACCCGTTCAGACACGCACGCAGTCAATCCCATTACACGCAGGCAAGACACCCCCAATTTTTTTTAACACAATTATTTAATATATATATAAAAAAAATAATATTAAGAAACTAAAATAAAAAATAAAATTATCGTCGTAAATAATAACAAACAAATGAATAAAATAATAACAAAATTTATAAATAAAACACACACACACACACACACACACAGTCTATCTATCGTGCGGTGAATCATGATAAGGTTAAGCTAAGTAGAAATATCTCCAAAAAGTATATATAAGTATTTGTAAGTATATCTGAGTATGTCTAAGTGTATATCAGTATTAAGTGTCATGTGAAGTGTGTCATTAAGTAGGTGCAGAAGGTGTTAAAAGTAATTACGTGTTATTAATGGTGTGTGTGTGTGTGTGTGTGTGTGAGAGGAAGTGGAAAGAGTGACGATTGAGTAACGAGGAAATGAATTGACATCAGTGACCGTAACATGTACTAGGAGGGCCGTGAGTGACAGCAGTGACCGTAACATGTACTAGGAAGGCCGTGAGTGACAGCAGTGACCGTAACATGAACTAGGAGGGCCGTGAGTGACAGCAGTGACCGTAACATGTACTAGGAAGGTCGTGAGTGACAGCAGTGACCGTAATATGTACTAGGAGAGCCGTGAGTGACAGCAGTGACCGTAACATGAGCTAGGAGGGCCGTGAGTGACAGCAGTGACCATAACATGTACTAGGAAGGTCGTGAGTGACAGCAGTGACCGTAACATGTACTAGGAAGGTCGTGAGTGACAGCAGTGACCGTAACATGTACTAGGAAGGCCGTGAGTGACAGCAGTGACCGTAACATGAACTAGGAAGGCCGTGAGTGACAGCAGTGACCGTAACATGTACTAGGAGAGCCGTGAGTGACAGCAGTGACCGTAACATGTACTAGGAAGGCCGTGAGTGACAGCAGTGACCGAAATATGTACTAGGAGAGCCGTGAGTGACAGCAGTGACCGTAACATGAACTAGGAAGGCCGTGAGTGACAGCAGTGACCATAACATGTACTAGGAAGGTCGTGAGTGACAGCAGTGACCGTAACATGTACTAGGAAGGTCGTGAGTGACAGCAGTGACCGTAACATGAACTAGGAAGGTCGTGAGTGACAGCAGTGACCGTAACATGTACTAGGAAGGCCGTGAGTGACAGCAGTGACCGTAACATGTACTAGGAAGGCCGTGAGTGACAGCAGTGACCGAAATATGTACTAGGAGAGTTGCATCATGTCGTAACTTGTCTTCACTTGTTGTATCACCTAGCACTATGTCTGTCTGTCTGTCTGTCTGCTTGCCTGTCTGCCTGCCTGCCTGCCTGCCTGTCTGTCTGCTTGCCTGCATTTCTGTTTGCCTGTCCGTAGTGTCAATGATTGTCTTTTTCTGTCTCTTTGCCTCTTTGTCTGTCTGTCTGTCTGCCTGTCCGTAGTGTCAATGATTGTCTTTTTCTGTCTCTTTGCCTCTTTGTCTGTCTGTCTGTCTGCCTGTCCGTAGTGTCAATGATTGTCTTTTTCTGTCTCTTTGCCTCTTTGTCTGTCTGTCTGTCTGCCTGTCTGTCTGTCCGTAGTGTCAATGATTGTCTTTTTCTGTCTCTTTGCCTCTTTGTCTGTCTGTCTGTCTGCCTGTCTGTCTGTCCGTAGTGTCAATGATTGTCTTTTTCTGTCTCTTTGCCTCTTTGTCTGTCTGTCTGTCTGCCTGTCTGTCTGTCCGTAGTGTCAATGATTGTCTTTTTCTGTCTCTTTGCCTCTTTGTCTGTCTGTCTGTCTGCCTGTCTGTCTGTCCGTAGTGTCAATGATTGTCTTTTTCTGTCTCTTTGCCTCTTTGTCTGTCTGTCTGACTGCCTGTCTGTCTGTCCGTAGTGTCAATGATTGTCTTTTTCTGTCTCTTTGCCTCTTTGTCTGTCTGTCTGACCTTTTATAACCTAACCTAACCTATACGCCAGGAATCGAGGAAACGTAAAACTCAAACCCGAAAACTTTCTACGCCAAACGAGTTGAAACGTATCAAGTTACAGAGGTGGGAACGCTACACCCACCCACCTGCCTGCCCTCTAGTACCCAAACGTCCTCAAGGAGCACGATCAACCATGAAATATTCTCGGCTAAAATGTCCACATACATACATACTGTACATACATCTAATAAATAATGGTTGTCCTTCATGTGCGAGGATGGCCGGCCCAAGGACCTCCTAGGCGTGAATTTGTTTAAGGTGTAGAAGCTGTCGCCAACACAACAACCACACCTGAGTTGACGAGCTGCATGACCCAGTGTCAAGGAATAGTCCGAGAAGACCGGACAACTAGCCAACTGCACTGGCTAATCATTATCCCCGAACACGATCCGCAAATCGATTAACATCCAGGTCCCGAATTACTGCTGGGTACACACACACACACAATGCACTACGTTAACCGAGTAGTTATTCTTGGGAACACCTAAAGATTCATCCCAGCTTATTTTACCTCAAAATTAACCATCCTAACGCTGACCTAACTTAATCCATCCCTAATCTAACGCTAACCTAACTTAACCCATCCCTAACTTTTAGCTAACGTAACTAAAACCATTCATAACCTAACTTGACACTAACCTAACGTTAAAGTAACCTGGGGGGTCAAATCTTCAGGTGATCCTTAGTACCTGTGTCATGTATGACTGAATAAATTGTCTTAATTATCATCATCATCTTTACTCTCCTCATTATTAAAGCGTCAATGGCCTCAACGCCTTAGGTTCCCCGCCAGGCCACCTCACGACCACCACCGGGAGCTGAAGAAACTGGTGGATTGACAAGGTCGAGTGCGCGCCAGCTCTCTACCTCCACACAAACAAAGACGCAGCGTCAAGCGCGGCCCTTCACCCTCAACCACCACTGTTACCAATATCAGCCCCAGCACGTCCTTGTTGTAACACTGCTTCCTAATTGTTATCGATACAAGTACAAGTTATAATATCTTACGAGAGAGACAGAGAGAGAGAGAGAGAGAGTTTGTGTATATGTTGTCAATTTTTAGTTTTCCCTGTAATTACCGGAGAAATGCAACATTTACTCGGGATTCCAATTACTTTTTGTATGAAGTCTGCCGTAAATATCAACGCCAGGGATTTTTACAATTATCATCATTAATCTTAAATAATTTCGACAACTTATATTTAATTTCGACCATCAGACAGACAGAAAAAAATCAGGATTATTAAAAAAAAAAAATACATCCAAAATTAATACGTAATAAATCAGATGTATTTTTGGGCGTCCTCACCAACTGTCACAACTCGGCATTGATTTAAACACAATAACTACCCCGAACTTATAACCAAACCTCCCCCCTTTAGGGCCTTCTGAGGGGTGAGTAAAAGAGTAAACTGCTTCCTACAGACCCACAACATACACTTGGTTTAGTAGTTACTGAGAAGGAACGGACGGACGGACAGACAGACAGACGAGTGAAGAATATTGTAATCACTCAAAAAAACTATCAATACCAAACTGTGTTGAAACAATATGACACAACGGACGAAGGACTTTGACAACCCTACCGAGACAACAGGAGTCACAGTGTTCATTCTGTAATACATCGATCAACCCGAGTACAAACAGTTTATTGGAGTGACTGTACCAACACTAAATAGACCCAGTGACATAAAACAAATACAAACATAATAATAATAATAATAATAATAATAATAATAATAATACAACTACTACTAATAATAATTTCATACAGGTAGAGGCTAATGACTCTCAAGAAGATGACAATAATGATAAAAAAATAATACCCTGTGCCCAGAGGTCATCACTAAGGAGTAAATAAGTATTATTAAAGGAGATAAAATACTTGAAAATTATTAAATGACGAGAGAATATTTATGACGAAAAAATTCCCTGATATTTCGTCAATTCTTCCAAAAAAAAATTCCCCCAGACTTCCGCTCGTTTTTTAAGGGATTATCTGAAATTCCCTGACATTTCCAGGGTTTATAGTGTGTGTGTGTGTGTGTGTGTGTGCCACTTGATACCCTGTAAGAGGAATAAGTCGACCCTCCTGCCCCGGCAACCACCAGAACCACACACACGCTAGATAGCTGTCAAACGCAGATTTTTACAAACATTACCACTACTGCCGCCGTCATCACCATTACTACCACCACCATCATCACCACCACCACCACCTCAACACTCGTCTTTCCTCAGGCTAATGGTGATTAAAGTAACCTTGACCTTCCACTCTTAAGATCCACCTCCTCCTTCCTTCCTTCCCTTCCTCATTCACCTATTTTTCTCCCTCCCTCCTTCCCTCCCAATCCTCCTACCTCCTCTCTCCCTTCCACCCTTCTCCCCCTCTTCCTTCCACGCCCGCACTGAACCTTCCCTCCCTCTAAGGATGACTATAGTGACCTTGACCTTCCATCCCTGAGATTCCTTCCCCCTCCCTCACCCCCCCCCCCTGATAACATCTGGCCAACATGTTAAAAATGAGAGAGAGAAAAACATAAAATGTGTAGAGTAGACCAGACACGCTCCACCGCCCACACGCCCGCCCACCCACCGACCCTCCACATACCCCACCGCCCACACGCCCCTCCACCCCACCCACCCTCCACATACCCCACCGCCCACACGCCCCTCCACCCCACCCACCCTCCACATACCCCACCGCCCACACACCCTCCACCATTCACACACCCTCACCAGCACTCTCCGCTACCCCCCCCCCTTACCTCACTAAACCCCCACTGGTAGGGGTGACGGAGAGAAGGAGGCAAGAAGGGGAAGACAGGTGGAACAGGAGGAGATTGGGAAGGAGGGACGAGAAGGAAAGAGTGGGGAAGGAGAGGAAGAAGGGGAAGAAGAGAGTGAGGAGGGAGGGGTGGGTGGGAGAGGAGGAGAGAGGGGGAGAGAGGGAAGAAGGAAGTGGTGAGGTGGGGTTGAGGAAGAAGAGGAAAGCGTGAAAAGGAGGAAGAGAGGAGAGCAAGAGAGACAAAAGAGGAATGAGAGAAAACAGAATTACCACCACTACCACCCCCACCCCACCACTACCCCATCATTACCACCACCCTCACTCTCCATCACCACCACCCCTCTTACCACCACTATCACCACCCTGCCATAACCACCACTACCTCCCCAAGCTCGACTCCTAACACCCCCCCCCCACCTTCCGCCTCCCCCATCTCTAGTATCCTGCAAATGCTCTAACGACTGGAGGTAACCTAACCTAACCTGAACCTAACCTAACCTACCCTGAACCTAACCTACCCTGAACCTAACCTACCCTGAACCTAACCCAACGTGAACCTAACCCAACCTGAACCTAACCCAACCTGAACCTAACCTAACCTACCCTGAACCTAACTTACCCTGAACCTAACCTAACCTAACCTGAACCTATCCAAGCGTCTATGAACACAATCATTTATGACCAAAACAAAACACAAACACACCTGTCTGACGTACGATCAATCACCTGCAATTTACATACGTGTGTGAGTGTATGAGGCATTATATACACTTACTGGCTTATGTAGGTTAAGGAGACACTGTCACTAATATATGGAGGAGTGTTTTGGTGTTTATATCGAGGTTAAGGTTGGGTTGGGTTGGGTTAGGTTACGTTAGGTTAGGTTAGGATGCCGTCGCCTGGTGGGTTAGGTTAGGTTAAGGTACACCCTCCTACAGGATGCCGTCACCTGGTGGTTTAGGTTAGGTTAAGGTACACCCTCCTACAGGATGCCGTCACCTGGTGGGTTAAGGTACACCCTCCTACAGGATGCCGTCACCTGGTGGGTTAGGTTAAGGTACTCCCTCCTACAGGATGCCGTCACCTGGTGGGTTAGGTTAAGGTACTCCCTCCTACAGGATGCCATCACCTGGTGGGTTAGGTTAAGGTACACCCTCCTACAGGATGCCGTCACCTGGTGGGTTAGGTTAAGGTACTCCCTCCTACAGGATGCCATCACCTGGTGGGTTAGGTTAGGTTAAGGTACTCCCTCCTACAGGATGCCGTCACCTGGTGGGTTAGGTTAAGGTACTCCCTCCTACAGGATGCCGTCACCTGGTGGGTTAGGTTAGGTTAAGGTACTCCCTCCTACAGGATGCCGTCACCTGGTGGGTTAGGTTAGGTTAAGGTACTCCCTCCTACAGGATGCCGTCACCTGGTGGTTTAGGTTAAGGTACACCCTCCTACAGGATGCCGTCACCTGGTGGGTTAGGTTAGGTTAAGGTACTCCCTCCTACAGGATGCCGTCACCTGGTGGGTTAGGTTAAGGTACTCCCTCCTACAGGATGCCGTCACCTGGTGGTTTAGGTTAAGGTACACCCTCCTACAGGATGCCGTCACCTGGTGGGTTAGGTTAAGGTACTCCCTCCTACAGGATGCCATCACCTAGTGGGTTAGGTTAAGGTACTCCCTCCTACAGGATGCCGTCACCTGGTGGGTTAGGTTAAGGTACTCCCTCCTACAGGATGCCGTCACCTGGTGGGTTAGGTTAGGTTAAGGTACTCCCTCCTACAGGATGCCATCACCTGGTGGGTTAGGTTAAGGTACTCCCTCCTACAGGATGCCGTCACCTGGTGGGTTAGGTTAAGGTACACCCTCCTACAGGATGCCATCACCTTTTGGGAAGTATCGTACCTGTATTTCTGGATAAACTCTCTGGGTTCTCATGGTGAATACTGCCGCAGGCGATGACGATGACCGCTAGAGACGGTGGCTGCAGCCTTCCTTCTCTCGCAGCCACAGCAGCTGGGCCGCAACCACCCCACCAATAATGCTATCCCACACCGCCACAAGGCCCTCACTCCTGGGTTATTGTGCCCTAAAGTAAGCCTTATGGAGGTGTGTGCCGGGGAGGGGGGGGGGGGTCCTTGTTTTGAGAGAGAGAGAGAGAGAGAGAGAGAGAGAGAGAGAGAGAGAGAGAGAGATGGGAGGTAGCAGGGAGAGGCATATGAGAGAAGGGAAGTAGGAAGAAGAGAAGGAGGCAGGGAGATGAGAGGAGGGAGGCAGAGAGAAAGACAGGGAGAGGAGAGAGACAGGGAGAGGGAGACGAGAAGAAGGGAAATAGGGAGAGGTAGACGAGAGGAGGTAAATAGGGGGAGGAAGGGAGAGGAACGGAGGGAGGCAGGGAGAGGAAGGGAGGGAGGCAGGGAGTGAAGGGGATGTCGATATGATTTGACTGAGTGATCTTGCCCCACTAAACACACACACACACACACACACACACACACACACAGAAAAACAAAGGGAAAAACAACAGCAAAATTAAGGCCAAAAAAGGACAAAAACAAAACAAAACAACCAAAACAATTTACTCCCAACAAAAACAAACAAACAAACAAACAAACAAACTATACAAAACAAATAAAATATATATATAGTGGTTTCTAAAATATATCTATAAACGTTTCATATAATAGACCCTAATAGATATAAGTATAAGTGTGTTTTATAAGTAAGTTAAAGAATGTTGATGAGGGGTTTAAGTAGATGTTTGTGTAGGGGTTATAGTAGTGACGGGCGAGTGACTTTCTATTCTGTGTTTGTTTTTTGTTGTTGTTGTGGCTAAAATTGACTGTGGGAATGTAATCTCTCTCTCTCTCTCTCTCTCTCTCTCTCTCGTACTAAAACCTACTAGCAACTAACACCTACTAGTACCATAGGACCCACTACACCTGTACCTATGTAACGTGAGACTAGAGCCACATGTAAACCCCCTCCCCCACTACCCCAGGGCAATGTTATGATACCACCACGGACGGACCAAGAGAACGCATTCACCTACCCAGTGAGTCTCAGTGTCTGATGTTGATACCACAGTGAACGAACACCTCGAGTGAAACAATTTAAATGAGTCGATGGAAATGTATTGAAATATCTCATAAATGGGTAAAATATCTCATAAATGGGTAAAATATCTCATAAATGGGTAAAATATCTCATAAATGGGTTAAATATCTCATAAATGGGTTAAATATCCAATAAATGGATAAAATATCTCACAAATGGGTTAAATATCTCATAAATGGGTTAAATATCTCATAAATGGGTTAAATATCTCATAAATGGATAAAATATCTCACAAATGGGTTAAATATCTCATAAATGGGTTAAATATCTCATAAATGGGTTAAATATCTCATAAATGGGTGAAATATCTCAACTTTACGAGTTTCTGTGAATTGACCTTAAGTGAGTCAGTACGATAAGTGTTCAGATCTAAAGATAAATTTTAACGTAAGAATCCTGAAACTCAATCATCATGTCGTAGCTTATGTATGTGGGTGGGTGAGTGAGTGAATGAATGAGTGAGTGATAGAGTGAATCGGATAGGTTCTCTTGTTGGGAGAATATTAACATATGAATCTTTTTAACAATCAGAGACTTGTGTGGTGTGGTGGTAGTGTGGTGGTGTGGTGTAGAAGTCGAGTAATGTGGTAGTATGGTTGTGTGGTGGTGTGGTAGTGTAGTGGTAGTGTGGTGTGGTAGCGTAGTGGCATGGTGTAGTGGTAGTGTGGTAGTGTGGGTGCCGCTAGCTACCCTGGGGACGCGGCGGTCACCCTCATACCTGGATAGTACCTGCATTTCCCTGGTTAGGTACTGGTCCCAGGTACTTGATGGTACACCTGGACGGTACACCTTGACAGTACACTTTAACAGTACACCTTGACAGTACACCTTGGCAGTACTCCTTAACAGTACACCTTGACAGTACACCTTGACAGTACACCTTGGAAGTACACCTTAACAGTACACCTTGGCAGTACACCTTAACAGCACACCTTGGCAGTACACCTTAACAGCACACTTTGACAGTACACCTTGGTAGTACACCTTAACAGCACACTTTGACAGTACACCTTGGCAGCACACCTTGACAGCACACCTTGGCAGAACACCTTAACAGTACAACTTGACAGCACACCTTGGCAGTACACCTTAACAGTACACCTTGACAGCATACCTTGACGGTACGGTACACCTGCACGGTACAGCGCCAGATTACAGGTTGTGTGGGTCAGGCAATATTGATGATTACCCTGGAAGCTGTGTCTTATCTCAACCATCTCTGGCTGTAGGGCCTTACTGGTGCTCTCTGTCTCTCTCTTTTAGTTTCTATCTCTCTCAATCTTTCTCTCTCTCTCTCTCTCTCTCTCTCTCTCTCTCTCTCTCAACTCCACTAGCACAAAATTCAAGTTCAGTCCCACTTACAAAATTACTTTACTAGTGAGGTAGATTACTAGTGAGGTAGATTACTAGTGAGGTAAATTACTAGTGAGGTAGATTACTAGTGAGGTAGATTACTAGTGAGGTAGATTACGAGTGAGGTAAATTACTAGTGAGGTAGATTACTAGTGAGGTAGATTACTAGTGAGGTAAATTACTAGTGAGGTAGATTACTAGTGAGGTAGATTACTAGTGAGGTAGATTACGAGTGAGGTAAATTACTAGTGAGGTAGATTACTAGTGAGGTAGATTACTAGTGAGGTAAATTACTATTGAAGTAGATTACTAGTGAGGTAGATTACTAGTGAGGTAGATTACTAGTGAAGTAGATTACTAGTGAAGTAGATTACTAGTGAGGTAGATTACTAGTATCTTACATGACAGTGAAAGTTAGTGGGTCATTCACTTCCAGAACGACACACACACACACACACACACATTAGATTAAACTGTTATGCTCTGTCATTATTTTGAGTTAAATTGTTATTGTTTTATACGTGAGCGAAACTATTGTTAACACGTTTAATACCTGATATGTTGACAGCTGGTAAGAGGGAGTGTCAAGTGGTGGTGACAATAGGTGATAGTGAGTGGTGGTGACAGTAAGAGTGATGGTGACAGTAAGAGTGATGGTGGCAGTGAGAGTGATGGTGACAGTGGTGACAGTGATGACAGTGGCTGAGTGAAAACATGTGCTAGTCATAAAACACCTGGTTGTACTCTAATTTCAGGAGATGTGTTTCACTTCTGTGGCCTCATCCCCTCCCCTCACCCCCTTCCCTCTCCCACCCTCACCCCCTCACCCTCCACCCCCCCCCCCCACCCTCACCCCCCCCCCCCCCCCAGCGTTTCACTGACCACCACTAACACCTTCTTTTCCCTACCACACTCTCACTTACTACCGGGGAGGTGGGGGGAGGAGGGGGGAGGGGGGGTGGGGGGAGGAGAGAGAAGCAGGAGGGAAAGAGATAGAAGGGAAGATAAAAAGGAGAAAGTGATAGAGAAAGGGGAAAAGAAAGGCGAACGGGGGAAGAGAGAAGGAGGAAGATAAGACAGAGAAAGTATTCAAGGACCCATCAACCACAGGTGTATGAGTCACACAGACCGTCACGACCAAACACACACATCATCATCATCTACTCAAGACCCCAACTACACCACCACCCTCGACGTCCCCTGCAGGAACCAGCTGCTGCCCTTGGGGGATGACAACCTCAACCTCCCCAGGGGGCGTGTTAGACTCTCCTCACCGCAGCAGAAGGCGCCGCAGGAGATCTTGCAATCACCAGATACAACAATAAAAAGATTTGTGTAGGATTCAGGTGGACGCCTTGGGGGAATGACAAACTATACCTCCCGCGGGGTTGCAGTGGTCGGGCTCTACTCACAACGCTGCAGAAGTCGCTGCTAGGGGAACACCAAGCACCAGGGTCCTATGTAAAGGCCAGCTGCTACCCTTAAGGAGCATCAAAACTTCAACCTCCCCAGGGCCCATGGCGATCATACCCTCCTAGGCCACCGCCGCCTGAGTACGATTACGGTGGTGGTGGTGGTGATAGTAGTAGTAGTAGTAGTAGTAGTAGTAACTCTAGAGAGGTAAAACTTTCACTGGCCAACGAAAGTACAAGGTGGTGAAGAAGTGAATGAGTGAGTGAGGTCAGATCATACACTTAACGACCACAACACGGTGTCAGGGGATCACTTTATGGCAGGGCCTGAGGAACACTGCAACACGTAGAAGGAAAACTGGAAGTGATTATATTCTGTAGGGGGCGTCGTCACTTTCACCCCCGCACCACACGTCTCGTACGGCAATTACGCTGACGGGGTCTCTCTCTCTCTCTCTCTCTCTCTCTCTCTCTCTCTCTCTCTCTCACCCAGAAGCAAGGGGAACACTGCAATGACAACAGAGAGGAAAATATCTGTTTGTTGCAACTGGAACTCATATGCAACTCACGCTGAGAGAGAGAGAGAGAGAGAGAGAGAGAGAGAGAGAGAGAGTCTTCCATCATTTCATCTTTGCGACACACATCCGGTTTTAAACTAGTGACAAAAGACAACACACACACACACACACACACACACACACAGAGTCTCACCCCCTCCATCACTCACTAACAAACCCACCCACCAATTATACACCCTCCTCCTAAACTGATGAACAAACCAGTAATTATACACCACGTATATTTTATTCTCTTCCAATTCCAATTATAGAATCTTCAATTAAACAATCATCTCTATAACACTCCAATATAATCCCCTGAGAGTCTCTATGTTAAACTTTAATTATACAACCCAATTATACGAGTCAAAAATATTCTTTCTCGGTGGTCACAAAGGCATATAATTTGATCATATCCACTATATACCTATAATTCCCTATATTAATGATCAATACCTGTAATTATGCCTCTATAATATTAAAAATAATTATATCACCTATAACAACTAATAGCCATCTCTATACTAATTAACAAAATTATAATTATATGTTCTTAAATATTTTATATGCTAATTCTATTTAATTATACCAACCACCAATGACATTATATACCTGTAGTTATATCATCGGTGGGATATATAACAGTAATTATATTCACTGATAATCCAAACAGCAATTATAGTCGCCTTCCTATATAAACCACATTAATTATTATACCAGCCTATATAATTATACCAACTGTTTAATAAAGTTACTGAATATAGAAATTATAGAAGCATCTACCTATAAAGAGAAGACTAATTATAGGATTATAGGATTATTATATGAAGCAAATTATATTATAGAACCGTATGTAACCTGACGATTATACACGTTGAAACTGATAACAAATATGATAATTATACTCCCAGTTATCTGCTTAATCCCTTGAGTACGATGCCTGAACTCAAGAAGAAAAAATAACAATGACAAGAAAAAGAACAAGAACAACAACAAAGACAAGAACAAAAACAACAAAGACAAGAACAAGAACAACAAAGACAAGAACAACAACACCAAGAAAAGAAGTTTAACAAGAAGGCAACACACTAATAACAACAAACACAATATTAGAAAGTAATATAATGGCCTGACTATATGGGGAGTGATACCTGATTATAGTGCCAAGTAAATAATACACGGTGAATTAACTGTGTATTAACTCTCTCTCTCTCTCTGTATGTATGTATGTATGACTAGCTATCACATGGAACAGAGCCAAGCAACACCGTGAGAAGCGTAAACGAAGAAGAAAAACGATAAAATATATATAAAACACACAAACACACACACACACACACACATACATACATACACACACACACACACACACACACACACACACGAAGAGACGAACCGGAGATAACTGTTAAATTTATGAACTGGGAAACTGCTACGAGACATCAACGTTAATTGATCGAGACCTCAATGTGTGTAGTAAACATCCGAGTCCTCACGAGCGGGTGTGTGTGTGAAGGAGGGGGGTGAAGGAGGGGGTGTGAGGGAGGGGTGTGAGGGAGGGGGGTGAGGGAGGGAGGGGGGTGAGGGAGGGGGTGTGAGGGAGGGGGTGTGAGGGAGGGGGTGTGAGGGAGGGGGGTGAGGGAAGGGGTGAAGGAGAAGGTGGGAGAAGGGGTAGTTCGTTATATGTTCCACCTGGTCTTTGTTGAGTATCTCCAGGTGAGGGGGGTGTTGGGGGGGTCAGGGGGGGTGTTGGGGGGTCTCTGATACATATACTCCCCATGTAGGTGAAAGAAGGGAAGGTGCGAGAGAGGGAAGGAAGGAGGGAGGGGAAGGAGGGTCTCTGAACACAGCTATGAGAGACAGTCATAGTAAGTGTAGGAGGCAGGACAGTACAAAGTATACAAAACATCAAGGAATAACAACGATTAATTATATTGCTAATTATTACAGGTACACAGGGCGTTCTTGATCTCTCTCACACACACACACACACACACACACACACACACACACACACACACACACAGTACCGTATATTGGGAAGGGGGAACTGCGGTTTCATGTTCAAGCACTTCCAGGTGGGCGGTGGAGGGGGTGGGGTCATTCTGATACATGTCTTCAACAGGAGTGAGTTGTGTGAATTGGGATCACCTGAAGATTCGTCCCCCTCACTTATTTCACCTGAAGACTCACCACCCTAACGCTAATGTAACCTAACATAACATTAACCTAACACCCACCCCCACCCCCCCGAAAGGTAGCGTCAGGGTGATTAATCTTCAAGTGAAATAAGCTGGGGGTGGAGAGGTGGGGGGGGAGGGGGAAAGACTCATCAGGTGACCTGTGACCTTCGCTTGTGACAAACACCAACAAAACAGACACAGAGATTTTTACAAACACAGACAGAGAAGAACCTCAGGCCAGGTGGTTTCGTGACTGCTACATCATCGACCATCAGCAGGTGTGTGTTGTGAAGGAGCACAGGTAGATGCACTCAACAGGTGTGAGTTGCACCAATCATTAATGCACTCTGACGCTGACATATAAATGCATGAACAAATAGAGCGAGCCTTCAGCAATGTGACTACTTTTTGTTGAGGCTCGGCGTGGGAGTGAAGACAGGTGTTGGTCAATAGTCCCCAGCAGGTGTGAACTGTGAAAGATCTAACAGTATATTAACACACAAACTAACGTGAAGACTAACATACGTACATGCACGAATACAGACATACACACGTACATGCACGAATACAGACATACACACGTACATGCACGAATACAGACATACACACGTACATGCACGAATACAGACATACACACGTACATGCACGAATACAGACATACACACGTACATGCACGAATACAGACATACACACGTACATGCACGAATACAGACATACACACGTACATGCACGAATACAGACATACACACGTACATGCACGAATGCAGACATACACACGTATATGCACGAAAACAGACATACACACGTACATACACGAATACAGACATACATACGTACATTTTGACTAATACTCAAAATAAAATACACGTAAGAGGGTTGAAGCTGTTCCTTGATGGCCGTCATGAGGATGAACACTGGTGAACAGGATCCACTTTAGCTCAAGAGGCTGTGAGAAGAGATGAACAGAGGCGATAGACAACAGTTCCGAGGGTCAATAAGGACCTTCTAATGGGTGTCAACAGCTGTTATGGCCGAGACAAGACAAACTAGAGAGACAACGAGAGATTTTTACCACATCTCTCTCTTACATCAACATTGTATGAACCTAACCTAACCCGAACCTAACCTAAACCGAACCTAACCTAACCTAAACCGAACCGAACCGAACCTAACCTAACCTTCTTGCTAAACGTCACCATATGCAAATTACTAAACCAATAAACTTAAAATACGTGAGGCTCCATTCGTCGTGGTATTTCTCAATAAACTTTTTGATATTGTACAAGACACTACCTTAACGATACTGTCAATACCTGGTCATTAGCCCCCCCCCCCCCCCCACCACCTCATATCTACACCTTTACTTTTATTCATATTACACAGCACAACTTCCTGACCACCTAGGAGCCCCCTTTATGAAGCCGTCTCTCACCTGGTAATTACTGTCTTACCTCACCCCCTACCTATGATTCCGGGATGCCAGGTCTAACCCAGGACATTGACCTCTCCCCTCCCTCCCTGACACCAGACACCGTGTAGTGGCCGCAGCCTCACCACCCTTGAGCAAGTCTCTAATTTTCTCCTGATGGTGCAGAATGTCAGGTCCAGGAGGGTGGTAGTGGTTGTGTTTAGTACTGCTAGGGGTGTTCAGGGGTCGTCACTCTGGGGGTGGTTCAGGGGGTCGTCACTCTGGGGGTGGTACGCTCAGGGTCTGTATTCACCCCTCATGAAGTTGACACAAGCTAACCCCAGCTATTCTAAGAGCCCTTTGCTTAACACACACACACACACGTGATCACATAAGCATCAACAGGTGAACTTGTCATATGAACAATCAGGTGATCTTGACACAGGTGCTATCAGGTGATCTTGGTACAGTAGGGGGTGGGGGGGGGGGAGAGGTGGCAGGTGTAGTACTTAGGCGTGTATACCTGTCAGGGTGTCATTCAAACTCTTAATGACGGTAATATTATAAACTTTCTAAGGCTTTGCTGGAGCTCTCGTGTGTGTGTGTGTGTGTGTGTGTGTGTACGTACGCAGACACGCCTACAAACAAACACGAACACAGAGGTCAATATAAACACTACACCCTAGAAAGCAGCACACAACAACATAATCTTTGCTGAACAGAATATCAATGAACATGAACACCCTGAACTGGAGCACACAGCAACCACAAGTCCCGCGCCTGCCTCTATCTATCTATCTATCTATCTATCTATCTATTTAAGCACAATAACAATAGTATATCAGTGTGGTTGAGAGAGAGAGAGAGAGAGATGCTTGATCCCTTTCTTCGGCACCCAGGGAATAAGGTCACGGAGAGAGAGATGATATGGCCCCAGAGGTCAGGACGGGGTCACGGGGCGGCCGGAAAACGGGGTCACCGATATCCTGGTACACCCGAAACGCAGTTGTGAGAGAGAGAGAGAGAGACGACACACACACACACACACACACACCTATATCAACTGTTCTGCAGGAAGTTACTCACAGAACAAAACCAAACTATAACACATCCTGCTGCCACAAATGTTCTACACTTAACAGAAAGAACAACCCCTCCCCCCCATCCCTCACTTACACATATGAACCGGAACAATAGCGAGGAAGTCATAAGGCTCTCAAATCAACGTCAAAAGGGGAAGAGACTTGACCGAGATTCCTTCATTGAGACACAATTGGGACCGAGATTATACATACACTGGTAAACTCCAGCTTATTACTAACACATTATACTGACGATAAGGTGAAGCAAGGTAAACCAAGGTGAAGCAAGGGAAACAAGGGTGAAGCAAGGGAAACCAAGGTGAAGCAAGGGAACCAAGGTGAAGCAAGGAAAACAAGGGTGAAGCAAGGGAAACCAAGGTGAAGCAAGGAAAACAATGGTGAAGCAAGGAAAACAATGGTGAAGCAAGGGAAACCAAGGTGAAGCAAGGGAAACAATGGTGAAGCAAGGAAAACAATGGTGAAGCAAGGGAAACAATGGTGAAGCAAGGGAAACAATGGTGAAGCAAGGAAAACCAAGGTGAAGCAAGGTAAACAAAGGTGAAGCAAGGAAAACCAAGGTGAAGCAAGGAAAACCAAGGTGAAGCAAGGTAAACAAAGGTGAAGCAAGGAAAACCAAGGTGAAGCAAGGGAAACAATGGTGAAGCAAGGAAAACAATGGTGAAGCAAGGGAAACAATGGTGAAGCAAGGGAAACAATGAAGCAAGGAAAACAATGGTGAAGCAAGGAAAACCAAGGTGAAGCAAGGCAAACAAAGGTGAAGCAAGGTATTCCTAGTATGACACGGGTATCCATTATGGTCAAAACAAACACGGGGTCATTACCATACACACATAAACAACCTTAAAGGCAAATTGGTAGTGTGAGAAAGTGTTGAGGAAGGTGAGACGCGGAGAACAAGAGCGAGGTATATAATTAACCCCGCCCACTAAGTACTCAGGTAAGATCCTCACGCCACACCTCCATTCATCACGCTAATTAGACGCCAGGTGCAACACAGGTAATTCTGACAATAAACCAGGAGATAAACACAGAGAGGAGGCGAGGAGGATTGTGTTGGAGGAGGAGGAAGAGCTCTTGGAGGTTGACTTACGTCGAGGAAGACCTACTGGAGGAAGAACCACCTGGAGAATAAGATACCCTAAGGAGGGACACCTGAATGAGGACCTCCCTGTAGCAAGATCTACCTGGAGGAGGAATCACATGAAGGGAAGACATACTTGAAGAAGCAACAGCCCGAAGAAGGACCCACCTGGAGGAGGCCCACCTGGAGAGTCAGATGGCAGAGTATTGATCTCACAGGCCAGTTACTCCGGTACATAAAACGGACAAATCCCAGTTAACCATCAGCAGCTGACACCCACCATGACGAACACCTACTGTGACGTGACTCCTCTCTCTCTCTCTCTCTCTCTCTCTCTCTCTCTCTCTAATCCAGCTACCTGCCTCACCACACACACTAAACCACCCATCACTACCAACCACTATCACCACCATCAATAAAGACGGGACTACTACCACCATTATCACCACCACCACCACCACCACCATCACACCTTCCTAGATGACTGTCACATAAATGTTCTTCATCTCATCCGCTATGTACGGTCATAAATATACAATACACGCCATCTTGAAACGTTACTGTCAAGGTTTAATTACCCGAGGAAAACAATCGCCCTTAACCGAACCACCCTAACAAGACCCCCACCCCATCCCACCCCACCCCGACACCCATCCCCGTCAGTCATTAGCCCCAGGTGGTCGTTCATCAGGTAAAATAACTACCAGGTAAGTTATGGTGTCTCCTTAACTGTTTCCTCTTCCTGTCTCATCGTTAAGTGACAGTCGACGTGTTTATGTGTTTTAGTTTTAATGTGTTTTGTTAGTGAGGTAATTCTCTCTCTCTCTCTCTCTCTCTCTCTCTCTCTCTCTCCATTATTCGTGTCTACCCTCCTTCTTTCCTACCCTCCCTCTCTCCTTCCCTCCATCCCCCTACAATTCTAACCCTTCCTTCCTTTCCCTCCCCTACTCTTTTTTTCCTTCTTCCACTCCTCCCTTTCTTCTTCTTTTACTCCTTCACCTAGTTTTTCCTCCTTTCCCTTCCTTTCTTTCCACCCTTTCCTTCCCTCTCTCTTCTCCATCCACTCCCTTTTCTCTCCTTCTTCTCTCCACTCCCCTTCTTCCTTCCCCACCTCCTACACTCTTCTTTCAATCTCCCCTTATCCCCACCCCTCCCTCCCTCCCTCCCTCCCTCCCTCCCTTCCTTCCCTTCCTTCCCTCCCCTTCCCTTCCCTTCCCTCCCCCAGGTCAACACCCACCACCATCTCCGGGAAAGGCAACAGGAAGGTGAAAGATCAAGACTCCAGTTTCACTTCTACGCCTCCTACAGATCCGCGATGGTGACTGATGGTGTGTGTGAGGGGGGGGGGGGTATAATGAAGATGATAGTGACGCCCTGATAGTGATTGAATTGTGAGGTGAGTAATGGGGGGGGGGGGAGGTCACGCCTTTAATCTTTATGACAGGGTTATTATTATTGATCTGTCTGTCTGTCTGTCTGTCTGTCTGTGTCTGTCTGTCTGTCTGTCTGTCTGTTTCCACTCCACCTCTCTCTCTGTCTCTCATTACTTAATCGAGGACAAACACGTCAGATCAACATACCTAACCCAATCTAACCTAACCTAACCTAATCTAATCTAACCTAACCTAACCTAACACGACAGGACAGCGAGGTCTTTTTAACTCCTTCGGTACACGCCTTCAGGACTCACAACCCACGACCTACCACACTGAGGCTGACCCACCCCCTTCTGCCCCTCCTTCACACACACACACACACACACACACACAGGTACACGCTACTCACTGCACTTAACAACTACTAAAGTCACCACATAATGGTTTAAATCTCTCTCTGATGTGACCAGCTGCTCTACACCGTCTTAACAACACAGCGAGACACATTAATAGCCTAAATAGCATCACCAAGATCAACGAGATATCTTCAACACGTTTCTGAGTCACCCGGAAGACACTTAAGATAATATATTCCCAAAGGTATTCCCAAAACGTCTTAGACATCTTAGAAAATGCTGATGTTCGTGAAGACATCTTGAAAGAATTCTTGAACGATATCTTAAAGCACCCCGAAGACGTGACGTGACAATGACCACCACAACGACACACACACACACACAAACACATTTTCCTATTACAGAATTAATGTGAAAGTGACAACACGTTTTATCTCTACACCAACACCTGCTAAACTTTCCTCTCATCATAATCCGGGTTTAGCGTTCACCACCTCCGTTACCAGCAGCTGTGTGTGTGTGTGTAAGCGTCACATAATCATACACATGTTCCTTAAAATATATACAGTACTCGTCTGTATGGACTGTAATAATAATAATAATAATAATAATAATAATAATAATAATAAAAATTATTCTCATTATTATTATCATTATTTGCCTTATTAAAATCATTACCATTATTATACCATTTCTTAACATTTTTATAACGAAATAAGCTTTCTTCAGCTTCTAGATAAAATACTAAGCTTTAAATCCAGCTTATACACACGAGCCAACTTAGTCAGCCGGTAGAAGGTAGCAATTCTCCGGCATTAGTGGAGAATTTACTTTTAATATCTGACATTAACAAGGACCCAACCAGCTGTGGGGGCAGGTGGTTGGGCTTAGTCCAGATGGTGACTCGCCAGGGGGAGGGGGAGGTAGGAATGGTGACTCGCCAGGGGGAGGGGGGAGGTAGGAATGGTGACTCGCCAGGGGGAGGGGGGAGGTAGGAATGGTGACTCGCCAGGGGGAGGGGGAGGTAGGAATGGTGACTCGCCAGGGGGAGGGGGAGATAGGAATGGTGACTCACCAGGGGGAGGGGGGAGATAGGAATGGTGACTCGCCAGGGGGAGGGGGGAGGTAGGAATGGTGACTCGCCAGGGGGAGGGGGGAGGTAGGAATGGTGACTCGCCAGGGGGAGGGGGGAGGTAGGAATGGTGACTCGCCAGGGGGAGGGGGGAGGTAGGAAAAGTGACTCGCCAGGGGGAGGGGGGAGGTAGGAATGGTGACTCGCCAGGGGGAGGGGGAGGTAGGAATGGTGACTCGCCAGGGGGAGGGGGGAGGTAGGAATGGTGACTCGCCAGGGGGAGGGGGGAGGTAGGAATGGTGACTCGCCAGGGGGAGGGGGGAGGTAGGAATGGTGACTCGCCAGGGGGAGGGGGGAGGTAGGAAAAGTGACTCGCCAGGGGGAGGGGGGAGGTAGGAATGGTGACTCGCCAGGGGGAGGGGGGAGGTAGGAATGGTGACTCGCCAGGGGGAGGGGGGGGAGGTAGGAATGGTGACTCGCCAGGGGGAGGGGGGAGGTAGGAAAGGTGACTCGCCAGGGGGAGGGGGAAGGCAGGAAAGGTGACTCGCTAAGGGGGTAAGGGTGGTGACTTGCTAAGGGGTAGAGATGGTGACTCGCTAAGGGGGGTAGGAAATGGTGACTTGCTAAGGGGGACAGGGAAGGTGACTCGTTAAAGGGGGGGGGTAAGGGGGGTAGGGGGAGACGAGGGGCTGCTGGTCACTTTCCAAATCCATTCAACATCAAGACGTGAGGCACAAGTCGGGAGTCATAATGGGTTGAGATTCGGGTTGCCGGATGTGAGTTCTCGGGTTCGGGTTCACGGATTCGGATTCTCGGGTTCGGGTTCTTGGTTTCGGGTTCTAATTCTCGGGTTCGCGTTCTTGGATTCAGGTTCTAGGATTCACAAATACTTCACATACGTTAACCATTGTCTCTTAAATGGTGACTGAGTGAACGTATATTTTGGCACTGATCAAGTCATGCGTTAACGGTGATCTACCATGCGCTGATCACCTCTAACTACCCACACTACCTAAAAACTAAAAAATAACATCCACCACATAATAACTTTCAAACGCTGTACATGCACCTTGACTTTTCAACAGCTTAAAAACTAAACTAAACTAAACTAAACTAAACTAACCTAACCTATCCTAAACTAAACTAACCTAACCTAACCTAAACTAACCTAAACTAACCTAACCTTACCTAACCTAACCTAACCTATCCTAAACTAAACTAAACTAAACTAACCTAACCTAACCTAAACTAAACTAACCTAAACTAAACTAACCTAAACTAACCTAACCTATCCTATCCTATCCTAAACTAAACTAAACTAAACTAAACTAAACTAACCTAACCTAACCTAACCAACAATAAATAGCATACGGTTTAAACTTAAGGAAACTGTTAGGTGATAGTTATGCGTCACTGACTTCGTTACAGAGAGTACTTGAGAAATACATGGTGTTATGATGTGTTATGGTGTTATGATGTTATATTGTATTATGGTGTTAGTGTTACAGTGTTATGGTGTTATTGTGTTATGATGTTATATTGTGTTATGGTGTTATATTATGTTAAGGCGTTATGGTATATTGTGTTATTGGTGACTCGCGCGTGCACCATAACGGGTCCTTTTCCTTCCAGCACTGACAGCATTCAAACGAGCGCCCGTGTTATGTAGTCAAGCGAAGATCCGTTCACTCACAAACACTTCAAAGACACACACACACACACACACACACTAAACAAGTAAATCAGATATGAAAATAAATCACAAACATAATACAATAAAACACGAAAACAAATAAAAAAGAAAAAAAACTACCTGAGAAACAACTACTTTTCCCAATCTCTCGTAATCAGGACTGGTATCTAACAGGACTAAAACCCAATCATTAAGTGACGTCAGAGCCAGTCACCTAATCACCCGGCGACGGACCAGTGATTAGGATGACGAAGAGGCTAACATCTACGACCGTAAACTGAGCAAAGTGAGAAAAAAAAAATCGACCTAAAACGTATATGCAATGTGTGAATAAAGTGAATAATTACTTAAATACTTATATTACCTCGAGTTAAGTGGGTAAATAATTATACGTGTACTTACAGTATGCCTTGGTGATGGAGGCTGACTCACACACACAGAGACACTTACCTGGAGAAAGAAAATTTTATTAATAACATATTACTTCTACTACTACTACGATTAATAGTACGATGATGATAATAATAATAATAATAATAATAATAATAATAATAATAATAATAATAATAATAAGCAACAACAACAGCAACAACAAAAACAATAATAATACCTTACTAATACTGATGACTAATACTAATAAAAGAGAGAGAGAGAGAGAGTGTGTAGGCAGTAGACAGGTGAGATGAGAGGACGTCATTACACACAGGTGATACCATACATATGGGTATCGGGGTCCTCACCTGAATACAGCCGTCACTCACCTGTCTATATACTGTACGTTACCTGTCTGTTACTGTCTACGAGTTCTGTATGTGCTTAGGGAAGGGGGTAGTAGGAGAGGGGTAAAGGAGGGGTAGCAGGAGGAGGGAGGTAAGGAAGAGGGAGGGAGGGAATGGAGGAGGCAAGAGGAGGAGGGAGATAAAGGAGTGGGATAGAAGAAGGAATGGGGGAAATGTGGGAGAAAGGGAAATGAAAGTTGTGGGGAAGGAAGAAGGAGGTGGAGAGGAGAAGCAAGAAAGAAAGAAAGAAGTGGAGGGACAAGAAAAGAGATCAAGGGTAAGGTAGAGAGCGAAAGGAGAGAAGCAAGTGAAGAAGATAAACGAGGTGGAGAACAAAGACGAAAGAGAAAAGGGGGAAGCAAAACGTGAAAATGAGAGAGAGAGAGAGAGAGAGAGAGAGAGAGAGAGGTGAAAGCATCAAGGCGGTGACACCTATCTCCCACCCACGAGGTTCTTCTGTCACGCGCGCGGGATCAACTCGACTCTCTTTTGTTTAGGATATATCAACCCGCTGACGCACATTCCCGAGCTGCCTGGACGGTAAATATATATATATATCATTAACCCTCTCACCCGGTGGATAATAATATGCTCATGATTATTTATCGCGAAATATATCCAAAATTTCTCGTTTTATCTCCGTAGTAAGAACGAGTAAATAATCAAGTCTGGTATTTTGGGGCTGTAAGAGGAATTAACATACCTCGATGCTCTTTTGTCAGCAACCTATAAACACCGATGCTCTTTTGTCAGGAACCTATAAACACCGATGTTCTTTTGTCAGCAACCTATAAACACCGATGTTCTTTTATCGGGACCTTATAAACACGGACGTTCCAGCGTGGATGAGCGGGTGACGTGCGGCGATCCGCGGCTCAACACGTCCAACTTTCTAAACGGAACAGAAGAATAGCAATTAACGGCGAGATGACCAACGACTCCATGATATTGTCAACCACGACACACACGCTGGTGGTGGAGGAGGAGGTGGAGGAGGTGGTTTTGAAGGAAAAGAAGAGAGGAAGAATAAAAGATAAATATACAAAGATAAATAAGTAAACAGAAAGAAAACGAAGATGAATTACACACACACACCGAAACAGGAGGTAAATAAGGAAATGTGTTGGAGTGATTGTGGGTAATCCAACAAGGAGTGACGTCATTCAAGAAGGGATTACCTTAAACACACGTAATGTCACTATAATTATCAACTGTGACATCATGACAGTGGGGTGACGTCATATCTTAAGATCGTGACATGATTTTAATGGGATCGTGACGTCACCATAGTGGGTGTAGTAGCATCATATCGTGCAATCGTGACGTCATAATTTCAGCTGGATATGACGTCATAAATCCAGCTGGAGATGACGTCATGAATCCAGCGGGAGATGACGTCATATTATCAGCTGACGAGGTGAAAGTTTACTATTGGTTATATCACACAGCCCATGACTCGCCACACTCATTCACCAGCTTTTAATCAAGTCAATTAACTCTAGTTCATAATACACGGTGGGTTTCTTATAAATAAACTCACATTAATTGCCGTACAATCTCCTCCAATCAGCGTAATCCTGCTAATTTTATGACCCAATCAGCGTAAACCTGCTAATTTTATGACCCAATCAACGTAGAGATACACTATCACCCAATCATGAGACATATCATTCCTCCAATCAGAGTAGGGAACGAACCTGGGGAAGCAGCTCACACCATTAAACGCTAAGATAAAGAATTTCACTTTAATCCCCGCGTGTAATAACTCGTGTGTGTGTGTGTGTGTGTGTGTGTGTGTGTGTGGGTGGGTGTGTGTGTGTGTGTGGGTGGGTGTGTGTGTGGGTGGGTGGGTGTGTGTGTGTGTGTGTGTGGGTGTGTGTGTGTGGGTGTGTGGGGGTGTGTGTGTGTGTGTGTGGGGGGGGGGGGGGGGGTGTGTGTGTGTGGGTGGGTGTCGTGAGGCGTATATCCCCAACCTCACAACAATGGGCAAGGATCCAGAATCACCTTGGCAACGGGCCCAAGCGAGGCGGATCTCTTGCCCTCTCTCCAGCCCTCTCTTTCTCCCTCTATTCCACCCCTCCTTCCTACCTTCTTTTCTTACATTCCTCTATCCCTCCTCCCTCCCCTACTTCCATCCTACCCTCCCTCCTTCTTACCATCCACTTCTTCTCCTTCTTACCCTTCCCCCCTCTCTACGCCTCTACCCCCCCACCCCCTCTCTACCCCCCCACCCCCTCTCTACCCCCCACCCCCTCTCTACCCCCACCCCCTCTCTACCCCCCCACCCCCTCTCTACCCCCCACCCCCTCTCTACCCCCCACCCAATCTCTACCCCCCCACCCCCTCTCTACCCCCACCCCCTCTCTACCCCCCACCCCCTCTCTACCCCCCACCCCCTCTCTACGCCCCTCCCCCCTCTCTACCCCCCACCCCCTCTCTACCCCCCTCCCCCTCTCTACCCCCCACCCCCTCTCTACCTCCCTCCCCATCTATACCCTCACCCCCTCTCTACCCCCACCCCCTCTCTACCCCCACCCCCTCTATACCCCCACCCCCTCTATACCCCCTCCCCCCCCTCTCTATACCCCTCTATACCCCCACCCCCTCTATACCCCCCTCCCCCTCCTCCCCCCATCTCTACCCCATTCCCCCCTCTCTCCTGAACTTTCCTTGGTATTAAAATCTCTTGTTTGGGACGGGACAAAAAAGAGAGCCGGACTCTCCCTGTCTCTTGGGTCTTTCTGAAAGGAGTAAACCTTTCTCCTCGGTGTGACAACCAGCAGCAGCTTTCACTCGAGTCCCTGGGCTGGGCTGGGCTGACTCGGTACCCCACGTGAGGAGGAGGATGGCGACGACTACGATGAGAGCAAGGAAAAGGAGGAAGAGGAGGAGGAGGAGGAAGAAGAGGAGGAGGAGGAGGGAGAGGAGGAGGAGGAGGAGGAAGAGAAACGTGATAGGAGGAGGAGAAACATGATAGGAGCGGAAACAGACACTAGTGAGGGTGTGTGTAGATCTCCAGTACATTAACTTGGAGAAGATACTGTTTACTGTCGCTGTAACTTGGGTAGGTCAGGGTGAAGCAATTCTGATGGTGAGATGCTCTCTCTCTCTCTCTCAGTGTGTGTGTGAGAGAGAGAAAGAAAGAAAGAAAGAAAGACATCATTCAATCATCACCCTCACTTTATTACCACTTTTAAAACTCCACAAAAAAAAATAAAAGAGATATTACGTCACGTCAATGTGGTGTGTTTGGTAAGAGTGATATGTCGGTATATTCCACACACACACACACACACACACACACCCCTCTCTTCCCTCCCCTCCCCCTCACCCCTATATCTCTCCCCCCCCCTCCCCTCCTTTTTTCCTTGTCTCTCTCCCCTCCCCTCCCTTTCTCCCCTCCCCTCTCTCCCCCTCCCCAAGTACGACATCAAAACACGACACATCATGATAATTAATCGACACAGAGGAACAGTCACACAATACTACACCTTGGTTCGTATTACAGGTGTCCACATTACAGGTGTTTAGTACGTGTGTTAAGCCCCCCGTACTGTCTAACCAGCTACACATGTTCCACACTACTGCTAGCCCCCCCCCCCCCCCCCCCCACGAGGCACACAGGAGCCAGTGATCGAAGTAACTGCATTCCTAACCTCGCCTTACCTGGTACTAGTAAAGCCTACCTGTGACCTGGTACTGTACTGGGAGGTAAGGTATAATAAAGAGGGGTGTAGGAAGGTGATGACACAGAGAGAGAGAGAGAGAGAGAGAGAGCGCGAGTCAGGACGAGGTGATAAATAAATACAATAAACATAATAAAATAAAAGTAAACAAATAAAAATAAAATAGATACAAAATAAAAAGTAAAACAGAATAAATATATAAATAACGGGGTATAATCGTCTACCAAACTGCCTCCTCCACCCCCTCCAGCACCACTGTCTGCCACCATCGTCTTCCAGGGACATGCCGGGGAGGGAGGGAGGGAGGGTTAGGTTAGGTTAGGTTGGTGACGTATAATTTACGGAGTGCTGGCGACCACGTATCTGATTGGTACTGGATGAGAGAGAGAGAGAGAGAGAGTCTGTTTGTCTGTCTCTCTCTCTCTCTCTCTCGCAGCAGGTGAGTGTGTCTCACCTTGATCTCCGTGCCCCGGGTCAGCACGCAGGAAGGAGCAGCATATAGCGGACTACCTGTGTGTTATTACCTGTCTTAACACACACACACACACACACACACACCACAACGATAACAATAATAATAAGAACAGCAATAATAACAACAATAGCAACAACAATAACACAACAATAACAACAGCAATAACATACAACAATAAAAATAATAGCAATAACATACAACAATACAACAATAAAAATAATAGCAATAAAAAGAACAGCAATAATAACAATAATAACTCTCTCTCTCTCTCTCTCTCTCTCTCTCTCTCTCTCTCTCTCACTTCCTGCTTCTATCTCATCGTCTCACTGTTTCTGACTTCCTGCATGTTTTTTTTCCTTCCCTTCCCCCATAATTTATTCACTTCTCTCGTACTGTACCTTCTTCCTCTTTCCTCTCGTCTTTCTTTCTTTCTCTCCTTTCATCTCTCTGTACTTCTTGCCTTTGATCTGTTTCTTTCTCTCTCTTCCTGTCTGTCTGCCTGTGTCTCTACCTGTCTCTTTGTCTGTCTGTCTGTCTGTCTGTCTCTGTATAACTGTTTTTTGCCTCTGTTTGTCCGTCTGTCTGTTTGCCTGTCTGTCTGTCTGTCTGTATATCTGTCTGTCTGTCTGTCTGTCTCTGTATAACTGTATTTTTGCCTCTGTCCGTCTGTCTGTCTGTCCGTCTGCCTGTGCCCTACTGGTGTGTACTGTACATTATACACGTGAACTAATACACAATAATAACCCGTTACTGACCAAACTCTTTTACTGGTCATAAAAAGTTACTAGTACAGCTCTCACCCACCCGACCCACCACCTCAGCCTACCCCTTAACCCACCTTTCAACACAGCCCACCCCTTAACCCACCCTTCAACCCAGCCCACCCCTTTACCCACCCTTCAACCCAGCCCACCCCTTAACCCACCCATCAGCCCAGTCCACCCCTTAACCCACCACCCCTCAACTCACCCACCACCACAACAACCATAATAATAATAAGTGTTACCCCTCGTGTAACGAGGATGGCCGGCCCAAGGACCACCTAGGCGTGAATTTGTTAGAGGTGTAGAAGCTGTCGCCACCACAACAACCACACCCTGAGTTAACGAGCTGCATGACCCAGTGTCAAGGAACAGTCCGAGAAGACCGGACAACCCGCCAACTGCACTGGCTAACCATTACCCCGGAACACGATCCGCAAATCGATTAACATCCAGGTTCCCAACTACTGCTGGGTAGACAGAGGCAGATGGCGTAAAGAAACTTGCCCATAGTTTCACCCTGCCCGGGGATCGAACCCGGGTCCGCTCGCTTGCGAGGCGAGCATGCTGACCACAATAACCACTACCATTTATATTTACCGCCACGCCTACCACATACCACCAACAACTACTACCTACCACCATCACCTACCACATTCCACCACCACCACCCACGCCCGATCACGGTTTCACTGATGACGGGCGTGGGTGGCTAACACAAACAACAACCAGATGGTGGGCGTGTAGGCGTGGGTGGAGATGTTTGGCAGGGAAAGTGAAATTTTTGGCCGCGGGCGTGAAGGAAAGAGGGGGGCGAGGGAGGGGCGAGGGGGTGAGGGAAAGGAGGGAGGGAAAGGAGGGAGGGGAAAGGAAGGTATTTACGGAGGAAGGAGGCAGGGAAGAGGAGTAAGCTGGAGGGAAAATAGGGAGGGAGGAGAGAGGAGGGGGAGAGAAGATGGAGGGAAAGGAGATAAGGGGTAGAAGGAAAGAAGGGAGCGAGGGAGGGGTAGAAGGGTAGGAGGATTAGGGAAGGAGGGAAGGGGTAGGAGGGAAGGGGTAGGAGGGAAGGGGTAGGAGTGAAGTCATCGTATAGTTACAAGTCTTATGTCATGAGGCAATGTTGTGGTGGGTGGGTGGGTGGGTGGGTTGTGGGGTATAGGTGGGGATGTGGGCGCTTTCACTATCCCTTTCTCTACTTTCTTTCACTCTATATCCTTCTTCCTTTCGCTCTCGCTTTCTCTCTTCATTTCACTCCTCTCTTTCTCTTCTTCCTTCATTCTCTGTCACTCTCTCTTCCTCTCTTTCACTCAGTCTCGTTTATTAGCTTTGTCTTACTTTCTCTTTCTTTCTCTCGTATTTTCTTTCTTTTTTCTCTTTTCTCTTGCATCTTCTCTCTCTATTTACCTGTTGTTTATTTCTCAGTTTCTTCTATTTTTCTGACCTTTTATTCTCTCTCTCTCTCTCTCTCTCTCTCTCTCTCTCTCTCTCTCTCTCTCCTTCTTACTATCCATAACCATAACACCACTACTACCACCACTACCCTATGATAACCACCACCACCACTACCACAACTACCCTATCATAACCACCACCACGACCCAAAACCATCCCCCCCCACCCACCTACCACCATTACAACAACTACTACCACTACCACCATTGTACCCAAGAGCACCCAACAGCGAGGCACAACAGAGAGAGTGAAAGTGGACATACCAGGCGAGCATGAGGTGGTAGTGGTGCTCGATACCTGCACCCGCCCCACCCCACCCCGACCACAGCCCCACCCCACCCCACCCATCAGTCACAATCACCCCCTACCTGGCCAATACAACTCCTTTATGTCACACCTCACATTATCTCATTAAAGCATTACCTGTAAACCTCACGATGAAGAAGCTGCTGTAACTTGTACCTGTAACTTGTAACTGTATTGACCACCTGTCTATTACTACAGAGGTATGTTATTGAACCTGTAATCCTTTTATGGATGATTTACTTCAGGTAAAAATATCACCTGTTGGTTACGTCACCACCTGTATGATACTGTACCTGTGCTGTGTGTGTGTGACGTAACCTTTATAACATAGCCACCCTCAATATATTACCACACCTGTACTAATAATAAATACTAACACACCTGTACATACCTACCATCTAACCTAACTAAATCATTGTATATTTTTCTCAATACAACCCAACCCAACCCAACCCAACCTAACCCAACCTGACCTGACCTGACCTAACCCAACCTAACCTAACCTAACCTAACCTAACCCAACCTAACCTAACCTGACATTGTTTATCATCTTGCCACACAAACACTCTTATTACACTATATTTTTAATGTAGTGTTTGACCCTTGTTTCCTGCCACACACGAGGGCTATAAGTGTGTGTGTGTGTGTCTGTCTGTCTGTCTGTCTGTCTGTTTATGGCCTCAAGGGGTTATCAAGAAACTCTCATCTCACAATACAACCAAACACTCATACAACCACAACAAGCAATAATAAGACGAAACATAACAACCCTAACGACCTAACAACCAATTCAGAGACCATTAGAGATTATTTTTTTTAACGATCAACTTCACAACCCTAATTTAGCGAGAGGTTCATGTGACAGAGAATTGGTTTGAGTTACGGGTGGCGTTAAGACATCTCTAATTGGTCATTACACACACACACACACACGGTATAACTGTAAATCTCTCGGTCACCCCCCTTACCCACCCCCTCCTCCGCCACATGAGGTCACCAGCCCTCGTCCGCCTCGACCTGGTGACCCGGAAGTCCACCAGGTCAAGCAGCGGGTCAGGCAGTTAACGAGGGATAAAAGGTGGAACGTGTTTTGTCATTAACAGGTCGAGGTAAGGAGCTGTGGCGAGGTGGGTTAGAGTGGGTTGTGGGGTGGTGGGGCGAGGTGGGTTAGAGTGCACTGAGAGGTGGGTTGTAGGATGGGTGGGAGTATGGGTTGTGGGATGGGTGTGTGGATGTGTGTTATGTTTAAGAGAGAGAGAGAGAGAGAGAGAGAGAGAGAGACCTCCCTCCATTCTTCTCCTAATCTGTTCTCGTATATAATATATTCCTTCATTTAAATCCAATTATCTCATTATCTCTCCCTCCCACATTCTTCCTTCTTTTATCTCCCTTTCTCTTCACTTTACTTACTTATTTTCTCTCTCACTTCTCTTCTTTAACATTTTCTTTATCACTTCTCTTTCACTCTTTACTTTCTAACTTCTCTTCTGAGTTGTTTATTTTTCTTTAATTTCTCTCTTCTCTTTAGCGTTTTTCTCCACTTTTTTCATTCACATTTATTTTACTTTCTCTTTTACGTAAATTCTTGTCGTATCTCTCGTTACTTTCACTTTCATTCTCTCTTATTTTCCCCTCTTCTTCGTATAAAGTTTCTTCTCTTAACCGTATTTGCATTTTACACACACACACACACCCTCCAATACACCCATTCACCCACACACTACGATAACCCCACCTCCACACCCACCCACCCACACCCACACCCTAAATTCCTGAAGCACCTGCCAGCCCTCCCCCCCCCCACCCTCCTTTCTCCTGGACCATCGCTAGCTCTCACCTGGCTCAGCCCTGACCAGGGAAAAACACCAAACTTTCATACTGGCCAGGTGAGACAAGTGACCCGTGCACCCAGGGCATGTCAGGGGTATGGTATACATCAAAGCTAAACCCTATTAGCTATCTGACTCGGGTATTTCAAGGGTATGTTTACATCAAAGCTAAACCCTATTAGCTATCTGACTCGGGTATTTCAAGGGTATGTTTACATCAAAGCTAAACCCTATTAGCTATCTGACTCGGGTATTTCAAGGGTATGTTTACATCAAAGCTAAACCCTATTAGCTATCTGACTCGGGTATTTCAAGGGTATGTTTACATCAAAGCTAAACCCTATTAGCTATCTGACTCGGGTATTTCAAGGGTATGTTTACATCAAAGCTAAACCCTATTAGCTATCTGACTCGGGTATTTCAAGGGTATGTTTACATCAAAGCTAAAACTACCCAACTGACTTTTAAGTGACCCGGGCATGTCAGGTGTACGGAAGCACAGGTAGCCAGCCACCCCATCGAGGAGAGCAAGTAGGTGCCATACCGATACTCAGTTGTACCCACCACTAACTACCATAAGAGGCTGACCACGAGAGGCCGACCATGAGAGGCTGACCACGAGAGGCTGACCAGGGGAAGGATCAGCCAGCAGGACATGAGTCAGCTGGGGCAGTCCAAGCTAACCTCCAGATACTCTGATCTCTTTACACACGAGGAATGCTGTTTGTGACGTCACCCCACCCCGGAATGTAAACAAAGGAGATCACTAACTAGCTAATTAATCAAATAAACAAATGGAAGACGTAAATATAAACAATAAACAAGCTATATAAATAATGTAAATAAAATAAATAAATAAATATCCAGAATAAATAAAGAAAATAAATATATAAAATAAACAATAAAAAAATAATAATATAAATACGTAGATAATGGAAATGAATGTCAACTATGCAATGAATAGTTTCTTACTGAGCATTTCTCTAAAACGGTTCCCTATTAAGGAGAGAAGTTGGCATGTGCGGTGGTGGATCCAGTTTCACCAAGGAGGAGCACAGCGCGGTCCAGTGTTACGCCACCAGGGAGCGCCGGGGTGTTTGTTTACATTGTGTGTGTGTTGGCCGTCACGCTGCCTCCCCCATCACGGCAATGCCTCTTAATTATTACACTCTTGTTCTCTAATAAAAGCTTCTGTTTATTTATTGTATAGTTTCATCCTTATTTATTACGTGTTTTATTTTATTGTTTGAGGCCAACATAACGCCGCCCATGTAGCAGAGTGGGGAGCCCGTGAACACCATCCTATTGATCCACGTTCGATCCCAAGGCAAAAGACCCCAGCAGTTGCCGTGAGAATCAGATCACCCCCGGGGCCTCACACGTGACACCCTACAGAGCACCCTACAGAGCACCCTACAGAAGGCCATCATCGGGGTGGGGGGGGGGGGTGTGCTACGTGTTACATAATGTCGCAGCGTGGTGGAGAAAACTAATATTTATGTGTCAGTCAGTCAGTCAGTATCAGTCAAGTCAGTCAGTGAGGCAACACCTTCATAAGACAGGTAAGATGCAGGCAGCCTCAAGGAGTTCACTTTCACTTGTTACCACCACCGTACCCACAACTCTCTCTCAACGATAAAAAAAAAAACTGTCATGAAAAGTAATTGAAAAAAAGTAACATCCTCACCAAAGAGCGACACGATCAGTCTATCAGTCAGGGATGGCGTGTACTAGGCTACAACAACCAACAACCACATCTCTCTAAATACACTAGCTACATTACCAGAAGCTACAGGAAGGCGGGGCGGGGCGGGGCAGGAAGCGGGGCGTTATTCCATCCCAAAAATATATATCAAATTGTCCTCAAATCACCGTAGATAACATGCAAACATTATGGGTAACTCACACATGCAACATCAATAGGTAGTGTTAATGGTGGCAGACTCAGTGGTGCAGGCAGAACACAATGGCGGCACCACCACACACCCTCACCAGGCACTTATCAACAACACACCCTCACTAGGTACTCTCACTAGGCACCAGGAGAGGTTAATCGTGGTTGGTAAGGTTATGTAAATGAACACCTGATTTACACACGTTCCTAGCATTCCTGAGGGAGGGAGGGAGTGAAACAGAAGGAGGGAAAGAAAGGAAGAGAGAAGGAGAAGGTGTGTTTCCTAGGTGTGTGGAGGGACAAAGAGGGGGAATGGAGGGTTACAGAAGGAGGGAGAGTTGGAGGGTTGGAGAGGGAGGAGTGGAAGGTCACAGAGGGAAGGAGGGAGAGGTGGAGGGATAGAGAGGGAGGGGTGGAGGGTCACAGGGGGAGGAGGTCAAGGGTCAGCAACAGTACCTGGGGGGAGGTGGAGACACGATATCCACTCTTCACTTTCTCTGCCATATCTCCCTACTCCTCCTCCCTCTACTCCCTCCCCTACCCCTTTCCTAACCTCTTGCCCCTACCCTCCCTAACCCTCTCCTACCTCCTGCATCTACTGTAAGCTTGCCCTCCTGCCCCCTGCCCTAACTACCTCTACCCTACCCATCCCCTGTCCCTTTGTGGCGTGTCTTGGTGCTCTCTCTCTCTCTCTCTCTCTCTCTCTCTCTCTCCCTCTCTCTCCTAGGATACATATTTACATTAGCGTTGAACTCTCCCGCCTCCCGTCAATTCTGTCCACCACGGTAACGCTAAAGCACCTGTCCCTCCCGTTTGTTATTGTGTGCAAATGTTTATGAAATTTAGTCTATATTTACATGCATGTATTAGTGTGTACGTAGTTGTGTGTGTGTATGTAAATGTCTGATGATTGTTATGGTGTTCATGTACGTGTATATGTACACACACACACACACACACACGTGAGCGGCAGCAGCAGGTAAACACTGTACAGGTTTCACTTGGCTCTGGGTACGTCATCTGCTGCCAAGAATGCTGGAAGGAACCCCAAGCTGCTGGTGATGAGTGGTGTGTGAGGGATGTGAGAGGGTGATGAGTGGTGTGAGAGGGAGGTGAGAAGGTGATGAGTGGGGTGGATGGCAGGGTGGATGGGTGGGTAGGTGGGAAGACGGTGGAGAGGGGGGGAGGGAGATAGAGAGAAAAGTAGTAGTAGTAGTAGTAGTAGTAGTAATATCAGATGAAGACCCCAGTAATAGTAGGAACAGTTAGTAATTGTAGTTGTAATATTAAAAACAAACAAATAGTTGTTGCAGTAGTAGTAGGTTTAATAACAGCAGAGAGAGAGAGAGAGAGAGAGAGAGAGAGAGAGAGAGAGAGAGAGAGAGAGAGAGAGAGAGAGAGAGAGAGAGACCCGGATTCACAATGATACACATCTTTAAGTGTTTTGTTTTTTTTCCTCACTGAGTAGAGACGAGGGAGCGTGTTCTAGGTACGGTAGAGTCTCACACCAATTTCGACGCCTTATTTCTTCTTTCTTTGGGTGGAATTTCTTTGTCTGTCAAGTGATCCAGTTCGCTTCGTCCCCACATCCTTTAGAGAGTGACTTCTGATGTAAGAACCTTTGAGAATCCATCTTTGTTTTAACATAAGTAAGACAGTAAAATACGTTCTTATATGGGCAGTTAAGGGAAATTTTTAACCTAAGAACTAGTGGAAATTGAGAGGAAATACTCAAGGTAGAAATCTTGTGTGTGAGCATAATGCCACAGTGACCCTCCAGCACCTGTCGTGAGGCTACGACACCTGGACACTTTCTTTTCGCCCTCACCCCGGCAGGCCATGACCCCGGCCTTCTGGTACACACGCCCCCCCCCCCCGACCTCCTCCTTCCCTTCCTCCCTCTCCAATTCACCCCCCCCCCTTCCTTTCCTTACTCTTTCCCTCCCTTACTCTCTCCATCCCTCCTTCTCTAACGCCCCTCCCTTCCTTCTTTACTACCCTCCTTCTTCCCTCCATAACTTCCCTTCTTCCTCTGTAACGCATTTCCTCCCTCCTCTTACGCCCTCCCTCCCTCCCTAGCTAACTTCATCCCTCACTCACTCAAGCGTAGCGTTGACCTTCTCGCCCTACACTCACAACCTGTACCAAACAACCTCCCCATCCTGCACTCTCAAAACTGGTGGCCTGTACTCATGCTTCTACAACTACAGTACATCACTAACCTACCCATCCTGCACTCACGACAATCCTACACTGCTGACCTACACTTGTCAATTGTCATTTCTACATACTCTCAACCCCCCTTCCACCATTCCTCGTCCCTTTCCCTCACCCCTCCTCCCTTTCCCCCCACCCCTCCTCCCTTTCCCCCCACCCCTCCTCCCTTTCCTCCCACCCCTTCTCCCCCTCACTGATTGTTACCTCCTGGCCATAAAACTCAGCCAAATTGACGCCTTAGAGGTAATGTTGCAGTAAATTGACACCGTCTGAGGCGACACACACACACACACACACACACACACACACACACACACACACACACACATACATACATACATACATACACACACACATACATACACACACATACATACCACATATACGCTCACACAATTCATATTGATCATATACGCCCATACAAGATTATACTCTGATTAACCTAACCAAACAACCCAACCTATCCAATCTACCCCAACCAAATCTAACCCAAACTAACCCAACCTAATCTAACCAAGAGATGATCCCCCCCTCACTCACCTGGTTACCTCGCCAGGTGAGGTACTAATGACTCTCTTGTCACCTGGAGATCAAACATTGTATTATTACCTACATCTATTACCACCACATTATTGTAATACACTGACCCCAAACTTGTGAGGAGTTAGAAGTCAACCTCGTGAACAAGAACAACAATAATAATAATAATAGCAACAAAAACAACAACAATCATAAAACAATAGCAACAACAACAACATAATAATAATAAGAGTTAAGAAGACAAAAGATCCAATAACTCACAACAATAACTCACAACAATAAGACTCACAAAGTAAACAACTCATAACCTACAAAACAATAACTCCTCTTATATAGAAAAGGTGTGTGAGAATGTTATCAGGTGATCAACTTTCTTTTCCTGTGTCAAGAGTCTCGTGTTGTGACCCAGTGACTTCTACAACCCTACCCACCCCCTCAGAAGCTGGTGGTGGGGGTAGGAGGTGGTGGTGGGGGTAGGAGGTGGTGGTGGGGGTAGTGGTGGTGGTGGGGGTCGGAGGTGAAGGTGTGGGTATAAGGGGAGGTTGGAGGCCACATTGGAAAAATTTAGTAGTAGTAGTGGTAATAGTAGTCGTGGTGGTAGTAATAGCGGTGGTGGTGGTAGGAGTAGTCGTACTGTGTTGGTAGTGCTGAGGGCGTGAGGGGGCTACGCTGGGAGGGGATCAGGGGCTACGGGCTACTAGACAGTATTCGACTACTTTAGGTCCCCCACTTTAGGTACTCACTTTAGGTACTAACTTAAGGTACTCGCTTCAGGTACTCACATAATGTCATCACTTTAGGTCATCACCGACACTTACCTGAAAAAAGAAAGAATAAAATCACATTAATAAACTGTCAACAACATACTGTACACGGAGAGAATTATACATACACAGGTATACAGAGAAATACATATACACAGAGATATACATAGAGAGAAGTATACTACCACCACCCATTCCCATTACCCAGTACCACCACCCACGACCACCACCACCCATTCCCATCACCCACTACCACCACCACCCACTACTACCATCCAGTACCAACACCCACTACCTCCATCCATTCCCACCAACTTCCACCACCCACTACCCCCCCCCCCCACCCAGAAAGCGAACTCCTCGTTAAACTGGCCACCGTATTTAACCGGTGTTCGGAACTAACGGACAATTTGCATGAAGTGGAAACCGTATTTTAAAAGTTCAAACTAAACACGTTGATTTGGACCCGGGACTAATGGCGAATTTCCCTACTCAAGTCTTTAGGTTAGGTTGGGTTAGGTTAGGTTAGGTCGACAAAGATGTAGGTTAGGCCAAGTTAGGGGGGTAAGTTAGGTTATGTTAAGGTCAGTTTAGATTTGGTTATGTGAGGGTTAGTTCAAGTTAGTTCGGGTTAGGTTAGGTTAAGGAAAGTTAGGGATAATTTAGGTTAGGTCCAGTCAGGATTAAGTTAGGTTAAGAGAGTGGTGGCATTAGTTAATTTAGGCTATGGTTGGGGTAGGGTAGAATAGAGCAGGGTAGGGTAGGGTAGGGCAGGTGCAGGTCATGTCAGGACAGGGCAGGTGCAGGGCAGGGTTAGGTAGAAAGGATAACTTCTAGGAAACAAAGGAAGGGCAGAGGGGTATGTATGTATGTATGTATGTATGCATAGTAACACCATCACTGCCACTAACCACCAGCGACAAGAGTAGTAACACCACTTCCACCACCACCGTGACACCACCACTACCTCCACCGCGACGACACCAACACCACCACCACTAGAACAGCTGGTGACCGAGGGAGACAGAAGATGACCCGTGGGAGTGTGGTCAGGTGTTCCCACTACCGTTGGTACCTTAATTACCTGGCCCCTAACACACACACACACACACACACAAGAAGACTTTTATTCACACATTGAGAAGCGTCAAACGTACAGACATACACACGCATACATAAAACTCACGTAATACATAGTTCGTACCTGCGTATACGTGGCCCACTTAGGGACATATACACACACAGGTAATACACACACACCTAATACACACACACACACACACACACACACAGCTAATAATATGCTGAGGTTAGGATATTGTACAGCTATGAGGGAATGTGTGTGTGTGTGTGTGTGTGTGATCCACTTACCGGCCCCGCATCATGCAAAATAATCACCACTATTTACCCGCCGCCACACACATCTACTGTATTAAACTCGTATACAGAAGCCCTAACACACACACACACGCACGCGCACACACACACACACACACACACATCCAATCAGGCATACACAGAAATAAACACTTAAATCTGCATACACACGTTAACGCTCATTCGTACACACATACATACATACATGCATACATACCCCTGTACATACACACACACACACATCCAATCAGGCATACACAGAAATAAACACTTAAATCTGCATACACACGTTAACGCTCATTCGTACACACATACATACATACATACCCCTGTACATACACACACAAATCCAATCATGTATACTCAGACACAAACACTTAAACATGCATACACACATTAACGCTCACACACCAACTGTCGTGTAACGGGAGTATGGCCGCCCGCAGGTGACGACTAACGCGGCCACACTGAGCTGGATGTTACCACGACCACACCTACGACCCACCTGACGGACGACACCTGTACGACTAACACCTTTATGGACGACACCTGTACGACTGACAACTGTACGACTGACACCTTTATGGACGACACCTGTACGACTGACACCTTTATGGACGACACCTGTACGACTGACACCTATACGGACCACACCTACACCACACCACTAATCACTACCACACCTCCAATCACCACCACACCCCCAACCACCACCAACATCCCAACCACCACCACACCTCAACCACCAAACCTCCAACCACCACCACACCCCAACCACCACACCCTCAACCACCAAACCTCCAACCACCACCACACCCCAACCACCACCACACCCCCAACCACCACCACACCCCCAACCACCACACCCCAACCACCACCACACCCCTAACCACCATACTTCCAATCACCACCACACCCGCAATCACCAAACAACGAAGTACCTGATAAGTGAAGGTGGGTGCTGTATTACAAGTCACTTACAAGGGCGTTGTCAGGTTATGTTAAGTGAAGGTCAGTGGACAAGTGTACTTAAGGAATAGTAATGAGATAAGCATGGCTGTATTATGTCCTGGGGCGGCGGTGAGTGGGCGGCGGCTGTGAGTGGGCGGCGGCGGTGAGAGTGGGAGGGTGAGTGGGTGTTTATGGATGTGGGTAGGTGGGTAGTGGTGGGAATGTGGGTGGGTGGGTGGGTGTGTGTGTGTGTGTTACTTGTTAAGACATGTGAGTAAGGCACGTGGGTCATTGTAAGGATCTATGTGGCGGTGGTAGAGCTGGTAGTGGTAGTAGGGATGGTGGTGGTAGGGATGGTGGTGGTAGGGATGGTGGTAGTAGGGATGGTGGTAGTAGGGATGGTGGTAGTAGGGATGGTGGTGGTAGGGATGGTGGTGGTAGGGATGGTAGTGGTAGGGATGGTGGTGGTAGGGATGGTGGTGGTAGGGATGGTGGTGGTAGGGATCGTGGTGGTAGGGATGGTGGTGGTAGAAATGGTGGTAGTAGGGATGGTGGTAGTAAGGATGGTAGTAGGGATGGTGGTAGTAGGGGTAGAGGGAGTAGTAGTGGTGGTCATAACGGGGTGCGGGTGACGCTGATCTGCTGGCCCGGAACTCAACCAGTACACATCACACGCCGCCACCACGAGCTGCACACACACACACACACACACTGTCCTTCACGCTGTTTCTTCACACTTTGACCTGAATAACTTACAACTCTGCACAACCACCACTACTACAACCACCACCACCACAATTATCACCATCAGAAACATTGTTATCACGCGACTCTTTCACCAGTACTACCATCATTTTAACCACAATCAATATCCACCACCATCATCCACCTACTCCCATCACACATCTCTCTCTCTCTCTCTCTCTCTCCCTTTGCCTTTTTCCCTCGTCTTATCTGTCTGTCTGTCTGTCTGTCTGTCTGTGTGTCTGTCTGTGTGTCTGTGTGTCTGTCTGTCTGTCAGTCTGTGTGTCTGTCTGTCTGTCTGTCTGTCTGTGTGTCTGTCTGTCTGTGTGTCTGTCTGTCTGTCAGTCTGTGTGTCTGTGTGTCTGTCTGTGTGTCTGTCTGTCTGTGTGTCTGTCTGTCTGTCTCCCCTAACTAATCTCCACCCTCACCACGTCACCAGGTAACCTCGTCTCTTATGAAGCAAAAAAAAAACAAACAAACAAACAAAACAAAACAGGTGATGCATTACTTCACCTGACCATTACTTAACCAATCTAAATACAGGTGCAAACAATAGATTAGACTCGAGATTGTTTACACACACACACACACACACACACACGCAGTTACCATCCTGGGTGTGTTGACTTGCCTTGGGGGATGGAGGTGAGGGGTGTGGATGAGGGCTGGGGAGGGAGGTGAGGGGTGTGGATGAGGGCTGGGGAGGGAGGTGAGGGGTGTGGATGAGGGCTGGGGAGGGAGGTGAGGGGTGTGGATGAGGGCTGGGGAGGGAGGTAAGGGGTGTGGATGAAGGCTGAGGAGGGAGGTGAGGGGTGTGGATGAAGGCTGGGGAGAGGGGTGAGGGGTGTGGATGAGGGCTGGAGAAGGAGGAAAGGGGTGTGGATGAAGGCTGAGGAGGGAGGTGAGGGGTGTGGATGAGGGCTGGGGAGAGGGGTGAGGGGTGTGGATGAGGGCTGGGGATGAAGCTGAGGGGTGTGGATGAAGGCTGAGGAGGGAGGTGAGGGATGTGGATGAAGGCTGAGGGGGGAACTTGAGGGAGCTAATAGTCCTGGGGAGGGAGGTAAAGGGAGAGGAGGAGGACTGAGGGAGGGAAGGAATGGGAGGGGGGGGGGGAAGGTTCTCTCAATTATCTGCTACGAGGTTGGTCAAGGTGAGGTGGTGGCTCCTACAGTGTTATTATACACGAGGGAGAGAAGGGAGTACAGAGGTGGTGCTTGTGAGGGTGGCAGTAGTCTTCGTCCTACCACTACTACTACAACAACCACCATTGCTACTACTCCTACTACTACAAAAACCACCACAACAACTAATAACTACTACAACAACCACCACCACTAATACTACAACCACCACTAATACTACAACCACCACTACCACTACTACTACAACCACCACCACCACTACTACTACAACAACCACCACTACTACAACAACAACCACCACCACCACTACTACAACCACCACTACCACTAATACTTCAACCACCACCACAACTACACACACCACAAGAAATAATAATAACTATCAGCTAATAAACTCACTCCCATCTTCCCCACCAATCACCACTGGCGTAGCTGAAGTGACCCAGTTAACCACATACCTTAAGTTAGAGTAAAAAACTAATAATAATACAAATAAAAATAAAATAGAAAATCCCGAGACTCGTACGGCCTGACCTCTACCAGCCGGCCAGTCTGTCCTGCACGACTTCTGCTGGACATGGACCATTACCCTTTAAATTGGTCTTTTTTTGTGGTCTGTGTGTGTGTGTGGGTGTGTGTGTGTGTCTAAGACCATCGTACCCAGAGACCCTCTTCAAGACCACGACCTGACACGTTCATTCTCTATAAAGACATTGATGCTTTAACCACTCACACACACACACAATCAACACATGTACGTAAGTCCCCCCCCCCCCCCCCCAGAAGTAAAAATGAGGTGGTCTTTTACTCTTAAGGTTTATGATCAACTAAGGTCAAATTCGTGTTCAACTTGTTGGGTGAGGTGAGGCAGTACTACTACCCCCTGTCCCCCCCCCCCCCTCCTACTTCCCTACTCTTCTACTGGCCGACCCCTACCCCTCTAGTACTGGTTGACCCCTACTCCTCCTCCTACTAGTCTACCCCCTACCCCCTCCCCTACAACCTAGCCAAGCCAAGCCCAACCTAATCTAACCCCTCCAACCCCTTATCACAGAGACCATAATAGTGGCCAGGAGGTGAGCGTGACTGGCGGGCGAGAGATACGAGGGCCACTTTTTTCAACCTTACAGCCACGCGCTACACCGTCTATATTACTTTGCTCCGGGGGAAGAGTGATCGATTAAGAGTTCAACTGAGATGTAAACAGTGGGGGAGGGAGGGGGGGGGGTAGCCTGGGCCATTTCTCCCAAAAAATAATTACGGGGATCACCTGAAGATTAGACACCCCTAGGTTATTTCACGTGATGATTGAACACCCTAATGCTAATTTAACCTAGCTCAATATGACCTCACCTAACCTAATCCCGCTAGGTAGGGTTAGGTTAAGTCGTAGTAGTTGCAGATATTGACCATAAGGCTACAGTCATTGAATGCCGTATAGATCTGCGGCTCAACTAACTCAACACAGCTAGGAGAGCTACTTATGTATTAGGATATTTAATATTAAGATAATAAAATGGTGGCGAAGGTGTGGCTATTGGGGGAAGCTGGAGGCCATGTAGTAGTAGAAGTAGCGGCGATGGTAGTGGTAATGGTGATAATAGTCGTGGCAGTGATGGTGGAGGGGTCATGGGAGTGTCTAGAGTTTATTGATCCACACACACACGACACTGACGCCCACTGCAGCCTGTACCGTGGGAGATGATGTCACGCCTGATAATTAATCACCCTAATGCTAACCTAACCTCACCTAACCTAAATTAACCTGCCCTCACCTAACCTTACTTAGTCTAACCTAACCTCACCTAACTTTACTTTAACTTAAACTAACCTTATCTAACCCAACTTCTTCTAACCGAATTACCTGCTGCAGTAAGTTAAGAGTGTTTAAAATCTCCACGCGATCCCTAAATAATGAAAATAAACAACAACAACATGGCCAAGGAGCATAAGATCGCTATATCACAACCCTGAACAACACAACAAACAACAAACAATGAAGTGACTGAGTGTTTGTTTACGTGTGCACCGACCATAACATAATAAACTATATGTAAACTAAAAGCGTGTATTAACGCCTCATTTACTGCTGTCAAAATAAGCTAAAAAAAACAAAAGACGACACAAACAACAGATTCCAACACTTTATAGCAGGATTTAATACGATCGAGGAATCAGGAGTCACGGAACTTATGACTAAGAGACAATAGATGCCACAACATTGTATAAATCTCCAACTAATGCGGAAATCAATTGTCTTTTTTTTTTTCTCGTTTATACCTCAGGTCAAACATTATTGTACGTGCTTGGGTGATAGCTTGTGTGCGTCCGTGCATGCGTGTGTGTGAGTGCGTGTGTGTGTCCATTCTGTCCAAAAAACGCACGAGAGGAGACATGCGCGCACGTCCCTCGGTTTGTTTACACTCCCCATCCCTCTCATCCTCGGGTGCGTCATAGCGAGCGCCCACACACTGATTGGTCGACACCATAATAGGCTTCTCGTTTCCCAGGAAGGTTTATTACGCCACTAATTAAATCAACAACGTAAGCAATAATGTGGTAATGTTTATACGCGTCCTGGAGAAAAAAATTCACTCGCCCTTTTTGTTTGAGATACACACAGAGAGACAGGTAAACAGACAGATAAATAAACAGACAGACAGCTAAGGATATATAGATAAACAGACAAACAGAGAGAGTTACATAATAAACAAACTGAGAGGGAGAGAAAGATAAATATAGAGAGAAATCATTCCTACTATCAGAAACCTTTAACCAATCACGATATAGTTCATATATGTAAACAAAAAAAACCAACAACAACAGCCAATCAAAACACCGTCCACAGATTACATAAGCAATCATTGGATAAATATCACCAAAACAACAAAAATATTCAAGTGATCAAACACGACCAATGGGAATCTCCACAGGGAAACAATATCAACAAAACTAACCAATCATAAACCACTTCTACTCTTTCACAGCGTTCAACCAATCACCTCGTAGTTCACACGACCAATGAGAACTATGATACAGGTACATTATTAAGAAAATTAACCAATGAGAAACAATTTTTACTCCTCACAGCATTACACGAAAAGCACCAGACAGTTCCTTACAAACACCCCAAACACTGACCTACTGACGGCCCCTTTACTGAATGATGATTAATTTAACAACATACATACAAACATACTGTACATACACGCACACTTGAACACACGCACACACACACACACACACACACACACTACAAGGCTTACATCGTCAAAACAAGTCTCCAACATTACTATTACTATTACTATTATTTTTACGTGGCCTCCATCCTCCCCCAATAGCCACACCTTCGCCTCGATTTTATCATCTTACTACTACTACAACTTACTACTACTATCAACTCTTATTACCACCACCACCACCACTACAACTGTCACTAGTATTACCACTATCCAAACTACCACTACTACCACCATCTCAACAACAACAACAACCACCATTTCCGTCTCCACTCACTCCACCTTTCACTCTCAATCAGGGAGGAAATACAGAAAGGTAGTGACGCCTCCTTCCTCCTCCTCCTCCCCCTCTTCCTTCTTCACTACTGCCTTCTTTCCTCCTCCCTCCCTCCTCCTCCTCCTCCTCCTTCCTTCCCTTCCCACTACCACTACCGTCATACGCCGCTCCGTGGGGGGAAAGTTGACATGTTAATACCTACTTGTCTGTCTATTTGTCTGTCTATTTGTCTACCTGTCACTCTGTTTGTCTACCTATCGACCCGTCTGTTTATTTGTCTACCTGTCTGTCTATTTGTCTACCTATCTCTCTGTTTGTCTCCCTATCGACCCGTCTGTCTGTTTGTTTACCTGTCTTTCTGTTTATTTACCTATCAAGCTGCCTGTCTGTTTATCTGTCTATCTATCCCAACCATCATCCTCATCTACGATTCACCCAGTCCTGTCTAATCACCCAGTCCAGTCTAATCACCCAGTCCTCGCGAACGGCCAACACCATTTACAATCCTCATTACTATTCCGGGGTAGAAAGAGGGGGGAGGGAGGGGTGGGGGGGTGGGGGAGAGAGGGGGAGGAGGGGGGGGGTCATTTAGTAGGCACCTCTCGTCAACCCATCCAGCTTAAAACCGAGTAATTAAACCCTAAATCACCTCGTTAACTACCCCCTTTTCATGTCGCGGTAGTGTAGTAGGGAGGCGAGAGTTACGTGATGGTGTAGAAAGGCGCCAGCCGCCACTATATTAGCCGCCAGCCGCCACTGTACTAGCCGCCAGCCGCCACTATACTAGCCGCCAGCCGCCACTATACTAGCCGCCAGCCACCACTACTAGCCGCCACTATACTAGCCGCCAGCCGCCACTACACTAGCCGCCAGCCGCCACTACTAGCCGCCATTACTCTTAAGCCTTGGTGTGAGGTGAGTTGGGGATGTCTAGTGGTGCTGTGTGGGTGTTCAGTGGTGCTGTGTGGGTGTTCAATGGTGCTGTGTGGGTGTTTAGTGGTGCTGTGTGGTGTCTAGTGGTGCTGTGTGGGAGTCTAGTGGTGCTGTGTGGGTGTCTAGTGGTGCTGTGTGGGTGTCTAGTGGTGCTGTGTGGGTGTTTAGTGGTGCTGTGTGGTGTCTAGTGGTGCTGTGTGGGTGTTTAGTGGTGCTGTGTGGGTGTCTAGTGGTGCTGTGTGGGTGGTGCTGTCTAGTGGTGCTGTGTGGGTGTCTAGTGGTGCTGTGTGGGTGTTAAGTGGTGCTGTGTGGGTGTTTAGTGGTGCTGTGTGGGTGTTAAGTGGTGCTGTGTGGGTGTTTAGTGGTGCTGTGTGGGTGTTAAGTGGTGCTGTGTGGGTGTTTAGTGGTGCTGTGTGGGTGTTTAGTGGTGCCGTGGTGTCTAATCTTCAGGTGAAATAAACTGGCGTATCTCAAATTTTCAAGTGATCAATAAACTAGTCCGGCGGCCCAACACACACACACAACACAATAAACTTTCTCTGGCCGACAACTTTCCTCACGGGAGAAACTTTTCCCTCCTTCGTCACCACATGTCAATCTGGATCAATTCGCTTCATACCCGACACTTCAAAATCTAATGGCGTCTTGACAACAAATTCACTTTTTTACATTGAGCCGCGTTCCTCCCTTGCATTACGAGGGGGGGGGGGTGTGAGAGGGATGGGGAGGGGCGGAAGAGGAGGGGTGGTGGGGGTAGGATAGGGAGGGGGTAGGGGTTGGGAGGGGAGGGGTTGGGAGGGGAGGGATTAGGAGGACTGGGGTGGGGTTGGGAGGGGTGGTGAAGGTGACTGCAACAATAAAATGATAACCCACGTCCATACTTAAGGCTGAATTTACAAGACTAATAGCCATGGATGATAAGCAGTGTGTGTTTGGATGTAAGTTTAGACCGTATGACTGAAGAAGGGGGGAGGGGAGGGAAGTAGAGGGGAGGGGAAGGTAACTGAACAAGACAGTATTACCAGCTAAGGGGAGAAAACCTATATTCTTTCCTGTCTTTTCCGGTCGTAATAGAAGCAAGAAACCTTACCCCAGGCTTATCATGGACGGCAGGCGTGTTTTCACTTATCCACTGGTTATACCGTTTTAACCTAGCCAAATATATACAATTACTGGCTCTAGATATTTATATACAACAATCATATAAAACTTTAGCCAAATAAAACTCAATAATATCAACAATAAACCGAATACTTAATACTTGTCTACAATAAACTTTATATATTTCAACATTACTTAATAATTTTCTACAATAAATTTAAAGACACATCTTCAGCGACCTTCTCTACTGTACTTCGTCAGAATTTGGCCGAAGAAAATGTATCCACACACACACACACACACACACACACGGCATTGTAAATAGTAATTGTGGTGGGATGCAAAAGAGAGGGTGGGAGATGAAAGGGGGTAGAGGTAAGGGAAAGGGAAGGGGGAGTAATGTTGGGTGTGGGGGGGGGGGGAGAGAAGACAAGTATCAATGTAAACAAAGAGAGGTGGAGGGGAGGAGGGTGGGGAGTTAAAGTGATTGGGGAAGAGTGGTGGGGAGAGTGGTGGGGAAAGGGGGGTGAGGAGAGGTAAGATGAGAGGAGGTGGGGAGGGAATTATGTGATGGGGTGGAAAGTGGAATGGTGGGGTGGAGGGATGGGGGAAGTCGGGTGTAATGTGTCTGGGGAGGAGAGTGGGGGAAGGTGGGGGGAGGGGTGGGGAGGAAAGTTAGAAAGTAAGAGTACAGTTGTGGTCGGCCCCCGAGGGACACTACCGCCATTAATTTGAACATTTACCTAACGGCGATATACTGCCAGGGGCGGTACTGGTGGTGGTGGTGCTGATGGTGGTAGTAGTAGTGGTGGTATGGTGGTGGTAGTGGTGGTTGTGGTGTACTGGTGGTGGTAGTAGAAGTGGTGGTGTACTGGTAGTAGTAGTAGTGGTGGTGTACTGGTAGTAGTAGTGGTGGTGGTACACTCCTGTTGGGGGAAATAGCCGGGAAGACTGGTGAAGGAGGTGCACCAAGACGGTTCCTGACCAGCCTGGCGGTGCACCAAGACGGTTCCTGACCAGCCTGGCGGTGCACCAAGACGGTTCCTGACCAGCCCGGCGGTGCACCAAGACGGTTCCTGACCAGCCCGGCGGTGCACCAAGACGGATCCTGACCAGCCTGGCGGTGCACCAAGACGGTTCCTGACCAGCCTGGCGGTGCACCAAGACGGTGTCTGACCAGCCCGGCGGTGCACCAAGACGGTTCCTGACCAGCCTGGCGGTGCACCAGGACGGCTGCTGGCGGCGGTCACGGGGAGCTGTAGCGGTACTCACTCACAAGTTCCTCTCAGGGTCATTACTACTGGCGCTAGTGTCTTAAGGGAGAGGTGAGCCGCCAGGGAGGATACTAAGGGAGGAACAACCAGGGAGGAGCAGTCAGGGAGGAACAACCAGAGAGGAACAGTTAGGGAGGAACAACCAGAGAGGAAACACTGAGGGAGGAACAGTCAGGGAGGAACAACCAAAGAGGAAACACTAAGGGAGGAACAGTCAGGGTGACTTTTCCACTTGTATGCATCATCAGTGTGAGAGTAACAGGGAGAAGATCGATGAGGAGAGAAGAGAGGAAGAGAGAGATAATGGAAGAGGAATAAAAATAAAAGAGAGAGAGAGAGAGAGAGAGGGGGGGTAGGGGTAGCTGGAAGAAATGACACGAAAGGCAGGAAGAGAAGGGAGGTGAGGGGAGAAAGAATGAGAAGTAGGGAGATAGAGGAATAACAGGGAAAAGTAGGAAATAGGGAGAGGAGAGGAAGAGTGAGAGATCTCTTAGACTGTCTCGCACACACCTGCACTATAACGGCTGCTTAACAGAGGCGAAGGAAAAATATACAAATGGTCACCAAGTTTGTAAGGATTCACACACACACACACACACACACACACACACACACACACAGGCCCCTGGAGGCAATACTTACAGGGAAAGTGAAGTGCTGACGGTGCTGACGACTTTCTGTTGGGACATCACCTGCCTGACTATCTGACGGTCACACACACACACACACACACACACACACACACACAATCCTCACCTGAAATATGACCTACAGGTAATTAGCTTAAGAGACACGAGAAAATTATAGTCAATAAAAAAAAATCAAATAAAAATAAATACAAATAATACGCCATCCTTATGACATTTTCTTGCCCCAGACAGAAACTCTTTCAGTCAACCCAGAGCGTGTGACACCATAGGCTGGTTGATGTGGGTTAGTCACGACGCCTCCACCTTACCTGTGTGGGTCATTGGGACTCACCTGAAGCCTCCTCGACCAGCTGAAGAAGGGGTTAAGTTACTTGTTCTGGCTCACATGAGGGTGGGGGGTGGGGGAGGTGTGCCACATACAGGAGTGTCACATATATAACGTTGTCACATATGTAAGTGTCACATATACAACAGTGTTACTCATACACACAAACAACTAACACACACAAAGACGCAGCACTAGACAGTACCAGTGACCCACCAGTGAGATAAGCACCCCTGTGAACTGACCACCATCTTCTGACCAGGAGGTGCAGTCCACCACGGGAACACCTGACTACGAGATAACACAACACCACCCAGCATGATGAGATACAGGTACTGTGACCAACCGGTGTCCCCATGACCACGTGAGGTCCTTCATATCACCACTTGAGGACGAGTTACTGCACCACGTGAACACCACACCAGCCTAGGTCCGGGCCATCAACTGTAAACTATAATAATATGTATGTTCAATCATTGTTCCTTCTCCTTTCAGTAATGAAAGCTTTTGTTAACGACCCACCCACCACATGACTTTGTATGTAATAATTCATTTTTGTCCAATGTAATTTTCAGCCTTCGAGCTGCAGAACTTTTTCAATAAACCTTTAATTATTATTATTAAACACACCACTACCACACACACACCTACACCACTACACCACTACCAATAAACCTTGTATGCATGGAGAGAAAGTCACGGTGGGGGGGGAGGTAGAGACCGCGGGCCAGTGAAAATAACCACAACAGAAATGGCCGAGACCGCAGGCCCCCTCACCCGCCAGATATAGAAACCCTTCAACACTACGATACCCGTGTGTGTGTGTGTGTGTGTGTTTCCATTTGTTTGTAGATACGGTTTAACAGAAGAACAATTCAATTCAGTAACAGCAACGTAAACAAAAACAACAAAAACAGTAATAATAATAATAATAATAATAATAATAATAATAATAATAATAATAATAATAATAAATAAATAAATAAATAAATTAATAAATAAATAAATGTTTCCTAGGTGGCGACCGCGAAAAAATCTTCACTTGTCATGCTTCTGTCTGTCTCTCTCTCGCTGTCTCTTTCACACCTCTCTGTATCTCCCCCACTCTTCCTCTCTCTACATCTCTCGCTAATACGGTTTTATCTCTGATTCTCACTGTTACTCGTTCGTTTCTCTTATACTACCATTCTTCTCCTTCCTCTTCTTACTCCCTCTTCCTCCCATCACCCTTTTCTCTATTCCTATCTTCCTTACCTCTACCTTCTCCCTCTCCCCCATCCTTCTCTCTTCCCTTCATTCCCTCCCCCTTCTTTCTCACCCTTGTCTTCCCCCCTCCTCTACCTTTCCTTTCCCTACTCTTCCCCTACACCTCCCCTACCTCTTAACTCTCCCCTACTCACCCCCCTCTCTTTCCCCCCCCCCCCATTACTCCCCTCTCTCTCTCTCCCCTACTCACCCCCCCCTTAGTATGACCGTGAGGAGCGGAAGTCCAGTAGGAAATGGAGGTTTTTCGACAGCCTCTCTCTCTCTCTCTCTCTCTCTCTCTCTAAGTTTCCCACGAGAAGTTCTACCTTAATGACTAGCCTGTGGTGGTTTAACACACTCGTTACACTGGGTAGTTAGGAGGTGAGCTAGCCTGGTGACGACTGGTTAACTATCCCTGGTGAGGTAACTGCCCGCATCGCCTCACACGGTAATAAGGTTGTTAAAGGAGAAGGGCTCGTTACGACTACCTGTTAAGACGAATTTATTGATTATGAGGAACCGAAATATATGAATTAATTTAGATATTATTCCTCAGTAGTTTATTTCACCCGAAAATTAGCCGAAGCTTATTTAATCCCAGTTTCTTTCACCTCAAGATTATCCCCAGCTTATTTCACCTGAAGAATAACGAAAGCTTATTTAATCCCAGCTTATTTCACCTTAGGATTAGGCCCAGCTTATCTCACCTGAAGATTAACCACCCCAATGATTACTGGAAGGGTAAAATGAAGGTAAGTTACATCTCTCTCTCTCTCTCTCTCTCTCTCTCTCTCTCTCACACACATAACCTCCGGCATCTTCTCCGTCACGGTGTCGGGTCGTGCTGGTAGCCAATAATAATCCATCTCACGACCATCACGGCTTCTGATTGGTCATTATCAATTACACTAGGGTTGTCTATTAACTGACGGGTCGCCCCTCTAATTATTATTATTATTATCAGTATTACCACAACAATCCATTATCTCCTTCCACCTTTAACAATTTCTCACACAAAAGATTCTAGAAATATATACTATACATTACATAAATAGTAAATCTTGACTACTACTACTACTGCTACTATTACCCTGGTACCCCTCCTCCTACTACTACTACCTACAACTATTACCAGTAGAAATAATGACACTACCACCACTAACACAACAACAACAACTACTACTACCACTATTACTTCTACGAAAAATCCACCTTCCTGGGTTCGATCCCCTGACTGGTGCGGGGGTTGCGTGTGACCGACCCTGCTAGCCAGACGAAAGAAGGGAGGGAGGGGAGCCGTGTGTGTGTTTCCAATGTACATTTAACTTCAATCGTTCAGATATAAATATGAATCACTACAACTACCACAATCACCACAACTACCACAATCACCACAACTACCACAATCACCACAACTACCACAATCACCACAACTACCACAATCTGCATCCCGTTACACTACCACACACGAAATATGTCGACCTTTGACACTAACTACAAAATTACCTGACACCACCACACCTGAGGGAGAGAGAGGGAGAGAGAGAGAGAGGAGGGGAGGAAAGGAAGGAAGAGAGAGGGAGGGAGGGAAAGGGACAGAGAAGGAGGGAGGGTGATTGACAGGGAGGGAAAGGGAGAGAGGGGAAGGGGAAGAAAGGAAAGAATGGCAAGAATATGTAAAGTGGAGGGAAATGATTGAAAGGTGTGAGGGAAATTTTGGAAACGGAAGAGGGAAAGGAAGGAAGAGAAAGCGAAGGGGAAAGGAAAAAAAGGAGAGAAGTAGACGGAAGAGGGAAAAAGAGAGAAGGGGAGGTAATAGGGAGAAAGAAAGGGGGAAGGCTAAGAGAGGAGAGAGAAAAGGAACGGGAAAGAGGGACTGAAACGAAAGGAAAAGCAAAAAAACAAATAAGAATGAAGAAGAACAAAAAACACCAATCACAACATCACATCACAGGTAATTATAATTTATACCTGGTAATTACACCACTATCACCTGCACACAAGATGAACACAGGTAAGCAACACCCCACCCCACCCTGCCCTGCCCCGCCCCACCCTCAGTGACAACATAACCTCCACAAAACATAGGATCTGAACCCTTAAGTAGTAGGGGCATAGAGGCGGTGATTCCTTCCCTTTGGTGGATACGAAGGGGGGAGGGAAGGGGGGGGGGGAAGGGGGGGGGGTTAGTCGATTCATTCCTGGGGTTATTTAATTACTTCAGGTGACCGATTAATTATTCAGTACCTTTCCCCGTGTGTGTGTGTGTGTGTGTGGGAAGGAGGGTCGATGACTTTGGGGCATCCTACTCTCCTTCTCTCTCCTTTATCCCCTCCTCCTTCATACCCCCCAATTATCTATCTGTCTACCAATTATCTATCGATCTACCAATTATCTATCAGGTCTATCTATTTAACGGTAAAGTATTAGGTCTATATACAGCTTATTTCACCTGAATATTAACCACCCTAATGCTAAATTAACCAAATCTGACCTATCATAACCTTACATAACCTAACCTAACCAAATCTGACCTATCATAACCTAACCTAACCAAATCTGACCTATCATAACCTTACATAACCTAACCTAACCTATCCTACCCTACCCTAACCCATCCTACCCTACCCTAACCCATCCTACCCCCACCCCCCCACCAGGTAACGTTAGGGTACTTAATCACCAGGTGTTTCTTTATCTAATTATCGCCATTATCAATTCAAGGTGCGATAATAAACTCAGGTATAAGGGAAGAGGGGGAGATAACAAGAATAATGAGAGAAGAACAAGAGGCCATAAGGAAGAAGGAAAGAGAGGAAATATGCAGGAAAAGAAAATAATTAAGAAGGAAAATCTCACGTAACAAGAAGAAGGAGAAGAACAACAAGAATAAGAATAATAATAAGAAGAAAAAGAACAAGAAAAAGAACAAGAAAAAGAACAAGAAAAAAGAACACGAACAAGTATAACAAGAAGAACAGCAAGAAGAAGAAGAAGAAGAGAACACACAATAAAATATAAAAAATAACAAGAAAAATATTAATCCCCTTACCGTAAACTTAACACCAACCCACAAACAAGTTTCCCCAACTTACCTGAAAAGACAAAGACAAAAAACCCACATTAAACATAACAAAACAACAACAACAGTAACAAAAACAACAAAATGCTACAAACAAATAAACATACAAGTGTGTCTACATTACAAGGAAACAACTTTGATATAAATGTTTATGTAAAAATGTAAGGAAGTTAAAATTTGCGCAGTTACCACATGATGTATCTAAGCATCTATGTGTGTGTGTGTGTGTGTGTGTGTTATCAGGTTAAAATTATGATATCCTTACCAAAGTCACCCATATAGTTACCTACCCTGAAACGACGACAAATCCGTACGTTTGGCAAGGAACCATGCGACCCACCACTGCATTCCTTTAAAATTGACTTCATGACCTGTACCCACCACTGCATTCCTTTAAAATTGACTTCATGACCTGTACCCACCACTGCATTCCTACTAAACTGATCAGCGCCCAGAAAATTGCATCTGTCGTAATGGTTGAGGGAAAACATTGTATTTTTTCACCCTATTACGCCCTTATAAAAGGTCTTTGTCATTGAAGCTCAGTCAGTCAATCAGTCAGTCAGCCATCCATTCAGTCAGCCAGCCAGCCAGCCAGTCAGTCAGCCAGCCAGTCAGCCAGCCAGCCAGCCAGTCAGCCAGTCCAGTCAATTACACCCATCTTCTCCCCTTTGTCAAATCTCCCACACCCACACAAGTATCAGACCTCCCTCATCCCACCCACACAAGTATCAGACCTCCCCCACCCCACCCACACAAGTATCAGACCTCCTCCACCCCACCCACACAAGTATCAGACCTCCTCCACCCCACCCACACAAGTATCAGACCTCCCCCACGCCACCCACACACTCAACTCAAGTAGTTCCTCGACAGCAACTTCGTGTCTTGGCCAAATTGGTTAAGGAGAGAGGAACCGAGAGATGCCACACGGTAGGGGCTATTTAATACTCATCAAATCACACATAAGAGACACCTGTTACATAGTCTGGGGGAAGTGGTGAAATGACTTGGGTATGTTCAGTCAGATTGAACTGTTCATACGTGCAGTTCGGTAATGGGATATATATATAGAGAGAGAGAAATGATAATAGAATATACATACGGACATACATGCATGCACCATAACACATCATTCACCATTACTAAAAAAAAAAATACTAAAATATCCCACTTTCCGTCAAAAATTCCATTATTCGTAAACCTTACCAAAACACACACCACCACCAACAAACTTTACAGAAATGTCACTCCCTTACGTCACACGGTCAAAAAAACAACTAAGTTACCGCTACGGAAGCAACACTGTAGTAAGTTATAATATAAGTTTACGCTAAATGTCAAAGCTTTAATATCTTTCATCTCGCTCCATCATATGAAAAAAAATAATGTACCAAAGTTCACTAATACTAATATGGTGTTTACGGACGTTACTCCAGACCAAAAAAAAATAAAAAAAATAAAAAAAATAATCCCAAAATATTGAAACATCTTTTACTTGTACGTTATATGTCAAGTTCTTCACGTACAGTATGCGTGTTAGTCAGTCAGGGTGAATGTTACACAATAATAATCACATCTAACAATAATATCCTGGTGTTGTGCTCAAATTAACAACAGGTAGATGAAAAAAACGAAATCAATAAACGACCCTTAATGACCCAGGTAAACCCCAGGTGAACGAACAGGTGTGTAGGTGTCAATACCGCTGTTGCTCGCCCAGGGCCCCGTTAGAGTGCACAGAGACTTGAACCAGAGGGGGCGGTGCACGATGGGTTCCTCACATAAACACGATGATAAATAACAACAAGAGCCAGCCAATGTTTAGAGATTTCATGCAGAAGTGAATCATCAAGGTCGTCACACACACACACACACACTTGCTTGTTGATATAACTGGTCATTCATTGTTAGGTGTGTGTGTGTGTGTGTGTGTGTGTGCGTCTTCCAATCAAAACCTCTGGCAACAACCCTACAAAAATATACTCACCAATCAGCAACACCGTAACAAACCCTTTAGGTAAAAACTACAATAAAATCCAAAGAACTTAGCCAACACACGTCAAAAAATGTCCACCAATCACCAACGCCGTGACAAATCTTCAGAATGACAACCAATCAACATCAGCGAGGATCTTGCACATCAAAAAAATCTCCACCAATCATAAACGTTATCACCAAAGCATCTAAACAAAACAATAACCAACCAATCAAGAGTTCTACGGCTGATGCGTGAGCCAATAGGAGCTGGTTGGCCCATTGTTGCCACACCACCACAACTAATTATGTAGACTCTCCTCTTCACGTCACGGCAAGTCTTCAATAACCTCTTTTATGACACGCTCACTCATGCTCTTATGTTAAGTCTTTGTTCCTCTTACCCTCCGTCCGTTTTTACGTGCGTTCGTCCGTATATCCGTCCGTCCGTGTCCGTAACAGTTCAATCATGTGAATATTAAAACACTGTTAGTCACATACACCGTTGCGTCATGTGTTCCCGCTGTTACGTGGACAGGTATTTACGGTTAGGTTACGTCAGCTGGGCCTCCTGTGACGACAACGAGCCTGTGTCTACCTGTGCGTGATTCGAGTTGACCCTCACTCCCTTCCACTCCTTCCTTCCTCTCTCCTACCTCCTCTCACTCACCCCTCCACTCCCTTCCTCCCTCCTCACTCGCCTCCTTCATTCCTCCCTCCTGTCACTCCCCCTCCTACCTTCTTTCCTCCATTCTCTCCCTTCACTTCTTCTCTCCTACCTCCTCTCACTCACCCCTCCTTCACCCCCTCCCTTCCTTCCTTCCTTCCTTCTTCCTCCCCTTTTAATCCTTCAAGAGAGAGAGAGAGAGAGAGAGATTACCGGTAATTACCGTATCACCCAATTAGCTTGTTACCGGTCATTATAAGTTGTTACGTGATTACTTGACGACAGCACACCTGGTCCCTCGATTACAGGTGAATGTACTGTACTCTATGGTTGTGGATGGAAAAAGAAGTTACACCAAAAAATAGATAATATAATAATATCAAAAGAACAAGAAGAAAAGAGAAGAATATATAAAGACAAATATTAAAAAAGACAAAAAATGAACCAGGAAGGTTATTCTTGTCAACATAAACACCAAATAGACAAAAAAAACTCCCCCACGAGAGAATAACAGTTACAGTCAGGTCAGTTAAGGAGGGATATTAGCTGAATAAACGCAGAACATAACATAACGTAAGAATGGAGGAAACTGCAGCGTTCCTATTGGCCCATACTGGGCAGTTCCGTTTACACCCAACCCCTATCGCTCATATATCCATCCAACCTACTGTATGTTTGAAGCTATCCAGCATATTCGAGTTAATGATGATGTTTGGTAACTTGTTCCACTCATCCAATACTCTATTTCCAAACTAATGTTTACCTATCTCGCGCCTAAATCTAAATGTGTCTAATTTAAAACCATTGTTTTGAGTTCGCTCCTGGCTGGATAGTTTGAATACCTTTGTTATATCACCTTTGTTTAGCCCTGACTTCCATTTATACACCTCTATCATATCTTCCCTCACTCTACGTCTCTGTACTCAAGGTTCCTAATGCCCGGGATTAGTCTTGTCATTCTCCTCTGAATTATTTCTAAGGATTCTATATCCATTCTGTTATACGGTGGCCAGAATTAAACTGCATAATCCATGTGTGGTCTCACAAGCGCAAGATGTAGTTTTAGGATAACCTCGCTAGTCTTGTAACTAACACTCCTTTGTATGAGCCCAAGTACCTTGTTAGCCTTTTTTCGAGTAAATACACATTGTTTACTTGGCTTAAGAATCCTACTTATCATTACTCCTAAATCTTTCTCGCAGTCGGATTTCTCAATAACATCGTTGTTCATCTGGTATCTGGTTTCCCTGTTTACATCTCCTACACTGAGTACTTTACATTTGTCCACACTGAATTTCATCGGCCATTTTTCAGACCATCGAAAAATTTGTTTAGATCTTCCTGTAGTTCTGCGGAATCCTCGTCAGATTTAATTACACGTCCTACTTTAGTGTCATTAGCAAATTAATTTACTTATGTTGCTGTCTACGCCGTTACCTATGTCGTTAATGTACATAATAAATAATACTGGTTCGAGTACTGAACCTTGGGGTACTCCACTAGTGACGTTGCCCCAATCGGATTTAATGCCGTTAATGCTCACCCGCTGTTTCCTGTCCTGTAACCACGACCTAATCCATTTTAGAATATTTCCGTCAATGCCATGAGCCTCCACTTTTCTTATTAGTCTTTCGTGGGGGACTCCGTCAAAGGCTTTGCCAAAGTCGAGATATACCACATCATAATTGTGCCTGTCGTCCACTGATTCGAACACACACACTTACGCCATAAGAACGCTCGAGGTCCCCAAGTCTTTTAAATGTCAAGTAAACTCCTGAACTCTCACGTGCGTTCAGGTAGTAAAAATGTCCTTATGGTGTGTGCGTGTGTAACCAGGTGTGACGAATGCCTTTATCAACACACCAGCTGTATACCCCTTCCCTCCCCCACCCACCACCCCCCCCCCTTCCACTCACCCCCCCCTTCCACTCACCACACCCCCTCCCTCCACCCACCACACCCTCCCTCCCTCCCCCCACCCACCATATCCTCCTTCCGTGTGTTAAAGTACAAGGCATCAAGACCAGCTCCACACAATGGCCCACAGGTAACTCAATTAAGCCCAGGCAACTCAATTAAACCCTTTAACACCTGGTGGAGAATGTCAAGGATGGGGTTTAATGAAGGTCCTCCCTGCCACTTACCTGTAGCTACTTCCCCTTTCCCCTCAACTACTATCCTTTTCCCTCTTGCTACTTGTAACATTTCTGTACTTCTCCATTCCCCATCAACTACTTCCCTTCCTTCTCTTGCTACTGCCTCCTTATTCCGAGTACTTCCCTTCTCACTCTTGCTACTTTCCTCTTTTTACTACTTCCCTTCCTTCTCTTGCTACTCCCCCCTTTTACCCTTACTACTTTCCTTCTTTCTTTTGCCACTTTCCCTTCTTACTACTTCTCCCCTTCCTCCTGCTTACTTTCCCCTTCTACTACTAACTTTCTTTATTTCACTACTTCCCTCTTGCTACTACCCCCTCCTACTACTTTCCCTTCTACTTAGTGAGTGAGTGAGTGAGTGAATTCAAGACAGTCAATGGACACAGTATGAAGTAAAGAGCTTTTCTGGTGTGGTGGTGGTGGTAGTAGTGGTAGTGGTGGTAGTGGTGGTCGTGGTAGTAGCAGCAGTAGTGGTGGTAGTAGTAGTAGTAGTGGTAGTGGTGGTAGCGGTGGTAATAGCAGTTGTCGTGGTAGTAGCAGCAGTAGTGGTGGTAGTTGCAGTAATGGTAACACGTGTGGTTTTTTGGTTGCAATAACAGGAGTGAATGTGGTGATTGGTGGTGGAGGTAATGGAGCGCGCGCGCGCACACACACACACACACACACACACACACACACACACACACACACATATATATTACATTCTTTTCCAGGATTAACGAAGGTGTGGTGAAGGGTGAGGGAGCTTATATGGCCTCCTGTATGGGTCAAGAACACAGAGAGAGAGGGAGGGAGGGAGGGAGGGTGGAAGGAGGGGGGGGAAGGAGGGAGGGGGGAAGGAAGGAGAAGGAAGGAGGGGGGAAGGAGGGAGGGAGGGGGGAAGGAAGGAGAAGGAAGGAGGGAGGGAGGGAAGGAGGGAGGGAGAGGGGGGGAGGGGAGGGAGGGAAGGAAGGAAGGAAGGAAGGAAGGAAGAAGGGGAACAGGAGGGAGGGAGAGGGGAAGGAAGGAAGGAAGGAAGGAAGGAGGGAGGGAGGGAGGGAAAGGGGAAGGAAGGAAGGAAGGAAGGAAGGAGGGAGGAATATAGATGTAGATGCACTGATAAAATGATGGATGACGGATTAACTTCACACACACACACACACACACACACACACACACACACACACATCACCCCAGAAGCCAACTAAATCTCAACACTGACTCAGCTGATGACCTTCATGTGTGTGTGTGTGTGCCCATAAAATTACAATAATAACCTTATAACCTATGTACACCAGCCGCTCCTCTCTCCCTCCTCACCTCTCTCACTCACAATCTACCCCCCCCCCCCGCCCCTACCCTCTATACACCTGACCACATACCTGTAAATTAACCTATACATCTGCCTCTCCCCACTCACACCTGTAAACTAACACCTGCTTCTCCCAGGGTGTAAATAAATACCTGCCCTTGTACACCTGTAAATTAATAACTCTTTACCTAACTGGCTCTCAACACACACACACACACACACACACACACCTGTTTGCCTGACTAATTCCACGTGTAAATAAACAACTTCCTACACTTGCTCTTTCATACTCGCTAAATGAACTCCTAGCCACACCTGTACACACTATGGCCACTTCACTCCTGGGCCACTATACACCTGGGCCACTATACACCCGGGCCACTTCACACCTGGCCACACAAATACACACTATGGCCACTTCACAACTGGCCCACTATACACCTGGCCCACTATACACCTGGGCCACTTCACACCTGGCCACACACATTCAAGCCATTATCACTATACAAACAAGCCTCCCAATTAGTGCATATCCTGGAGGCTATCTTAATGCCTGGAAGCCCCCCCCCCCCTCCCTCCCCCTCTCCCCCTCCCTCTAATCCACCTCCCCCTTACTCTTGATTCCCCCTCCCCTTCAAATAATCAGTTTATGACACTACTACGGCCATAACCTGATTTACTGTCACCATAATCTCAGCCCCCCCCTCCCTCCCTCCCTCCCCCTCACCTCACCATCTCCCTCCCAACACGCGGGTCTTCTGTGATGTCAGGCCCAAACACACACATAAGAATGATGGAAACTGAATTATAGGTTTACTGGTCCATATTATAGGGAGTCCTGTTTACACCCAGCCTCTATAACTCATTATATATCTAACCTATAATTGAAGCTTCCCAGCGTGTTCGAGTTAATGATGATGTTTGGTAACTTGTTCTACTCGTCCACTACTCAAGTTCAAAACCAATGTTTACCTAACCTAACCTAACCCTATCTTCCATTTATACACGTGGATCATATCGCCCCTCACTCTACGTCTCTCAAGGGAATGCCAATTAATTTTTCTTAATCTGTCTCAGGTATAATATCCACACCTGGGATCAAGCACTAATTAAAGTATATCACAGGTAAGTCAATATACGCCACCACTGTGTATATCTGTTGTGACCATCGAGTCTTGTTGTTGTTATTGTTGTAGTTGTTGGTTTTTGTTGTTGCTTTTGTTGTTTGTTGTTGCTGCAGTTTGTGTTGTTGTTGTTCTTGCTTTTGTTGTTGTTGTAGCGTTTGTTGCTGTAAGTTAATTATTTATCTCAAGGTCTTCTCCCCTATGTTTACTTCTCCTTACGTGCTGCTGTTATCACGTGTTTACTCCCCCCCACCTCATTCCCTCCCCTCATTTATTTGCTTTCCTCCCTCCCTACCCCCCTCTCTTTCCTTCTTATCACCTGTTTGCTTTCCTCTCTCCTCCACACACACACATCACTCTCCCTCACTCACCACCAACACACTTCCCATCCTCCCTCCCTCACTCACCACCCCCTCCCCCCTTCCTCACCACACAACTCTCTCTCTCTCTCTCTCTCTCTCTCTCCCCTCTCTCACACACACCCCCTCCCTCCTCACCACCAACACCCTCCCTCATCAACAACACCCTCCCTCCCTTCCTCACCCTCCTTCTCCCCCTCATCTACCACACCCCCTTCACTGTGGTCAGGGTGTGAGGACTCTAACACCAGGTAACACATGACCCCCCCCCCCCCTCCCCAGGATCTGTCAGTTATTACGACTTCACCAGTAAGGTCACCTGCATAATGGCTGCATTGTCCTCTTATCTAATTATCATGTATCTCTGTATTTTGTATTTGACTGTAACTGCATTAATAACAACAATAACAGTATGATCTTCCTCTCTCTTCTCCTTCTTCTTCCTCTCTCTTCTTCTTCTTCTTCTTCTTCTTCTTATTACTATTATTCACTACCACACATAAGGCCACCCTGGTTGACACCCTCCGCCTTCAACCATAGCACGAGTGGTCACGATCACCTCCCTCTACCACACCACCAGGAGGAGGAGGAGGAGGAGAGGGAATTGGAAGAGGAGAGGGAAGAATTGGAAGAGAAGGGGGACACTATACGAAGGAGAGGAGACTAGGGAGAGGAAGAGGAGGAGCAGGAGGAGGAAACTGTACGGAGGAGAAAGAGACTATGGCAAGAAAGAGGAAGAGGAGGAGACAGTATGAAGGAAGAGGAGGAGGAGGAAGAGGAGACAGTATGAAGGAAGAGGAGGAAGAAGAGGAGGAGATAGTATGAAGGAAGAGGAGGAAGAAGAGGAGGAGACAGTATGAAGGAAGAGGAGGAGGAGGAAGAGGAGGAGACAGTATGAAGGAAGAGGAGGAGGAAGAGGAGGAGACAATAACGGCCAGGTCACTCCACCCATCTGTACACCTCACTCCTCTGTCTCTCACATTATCTCTCTCCTTTCTCTCCCTTATTGACGGGTTTTATCTCCCTCATCTGACAGGGGGGGGGGGGGGACCTTGAACAGTCTGTCTGTGTGGGGTTAAGTTGTAGCTACAGGTGAGATGGTAACAGAAAACGGATCACCTGAAGATTAATTACTGTATCCTGATACAAATTGAACCTAATTTAGCTTTAACGAACCTAAGTTAACCTAACTTAACCTAACGTACATTAACCTAACCTAACCTAATCTCACTTAAACTGTCATGAGATGGTTGAGATATATGTGTGGTTGTGTGTGTGTAGGTGACGGAGGTTGACACACACACACACACACACTCTCTTCCCACCTGTAACCACTCTCCCACCGTCTCCACCACACCCTCCCACCACCACACCCTCCCACCACCACCACACCCTCCCACCACCACACCTTCTCCCCACCCACCGTCCCCACACCCACCCGACCTACACAACCAAGCAACACCATCTGTTTATCGGCAACAAAAACGGTAGAACACAACCCACGACAACACAAGGTCGTCTTTGTGTACTACTACCTTGCTTAACTCGAGGGAAGGAGGGAAAGGGGGTGAGGGGGGAGGGGGTGGGGGGGGGGGGGGGGTGGGGGGGGGGGGGGCGGGGGTGAGGGGGGAGGGGGGGAGGGGGTGAGGGGTGTGAGATAAAGAAAACAATGGGGTGGGGGGATGATGCTTAAGGTGGGAGGGGGCTAATCTCCTTTTAAAAAACTGCCCCCCCCCCCTCCTCCCCCCCCCGTGTTAAGATGACCTAATGGGTTATCTTGTCTACCTTCACCCACAACATCGTGAGTAGGGAGGGAGAGGAGGGAAGAGGAGAGGAAGAAGAGAGGGGAGGGAATGAGAGTGAGAATGAAGGGGAATGGAAGGAAGAGGAGAGGGAAGGGAAGGAGGGAGGAAGGGAGGAAAGAGGGAAGAGGAGGGCAGATTATCACCTCCTTCTTTATCATCAACTACGCTCTCTTCCCTTCGTTAATCTGCAATGGTTTTATTGTGATAATTGCCGCCATTAACTACCCTCATGATAATAATTACTGTCATCATTAATCTGCTATAATTACGACTTATATTTTCTACATCATGTAATAAAACTTGTGGTGGTTCTTAACTCTCGCCTCTCCGCCATCAACCTCAGTTATTTTAGTCGAAATTAAATAATATGAAGATCACCTGAAGAATCACCCCCCCTTGGCTTATTTTACCTGAAGATTAACTACCCTCACCTAACCTAAACTACCCTCACCTAACCTAAACTACCCTCACCTAACCTAAACTAACCTCACCTAACCTAAACTACCCTCACCTAATCTAAACTACCCTAACCTAACCTAAACTACCCTAACCTAACCTAAACTACCCTAACCTAACCTAAACTACCCTCACCTAACCTAAACTACCCTCACCTAACCTAAACTACCCTCACCTAACCTAAACTACCCTCACCTAACCTAAACTACCCTCACCTAACCTTAACTACCCTAACCTAACCTCATTTCCTCAAAAAATAGTATGAGGGGGATTAATCTTCAGGTGAAATAAGCTTGTGGAGAGAGAGAGAGAGAGAGAGAGAGAGAGAGAGAGAGAGAGAGAGATTCTTCAGGTGATCCGAATACGATTTTATAAACACACACTTTCCACTCTCGTCCTCAATATAACAACAACACTCTCTGAACAGCAATGAAGAGGAACAGAAAGTTGCACAACAATTGACAACATGAAGCCTTGTTTAAACCCCTCACCTGGGGATGGACGCTCACCTGGGGACGCTCACCTGGGAACGCTCACCTGGGGACGTTCACCTGGAGACGCTCACCTGGGAACGCTCACATGGGGATGGACGCTCACCTGGGAACGCTCACCTGGGAACGCTCAACTGGGGATGGACGCTCACCTAGGGACGGACGCTCACCTGGGGACGCTCACCTGGGGATGGACGCTCACCTGGGGACGCTCACCTAGGGACGGACGCTCACCTGGGAACGCTCACATGGGGATGGACGCTCACCTGGGAACGCTCACCTGGGAACGCTCACCTGAGGATGGACGCTCACCTGGGAACGCTTACCTAGGGATGGACGCTCACCTGGGAACGGACGCTCACCTCAACCTGCAGTAAGTTATGCCTCACCTGACACAATAAAGGTACAGCTCTCAGGACCTGTTCTTGATACCACACAACACTCAGGTCGGGAAAGGACGGGAGGTCAGAGGCTCATGAGATTCAATGAGAGAATATTCCTCCCAACTATAAGCGTCACATTACACCTAACTGGTTAACAACTTCAGCTCCAGTACAAAATAAAATACAAAATATATACAGCACTGAAATGACACTGAGACCACTGTACCCAACTCGACATTACAGTAGGTACAGGATATTTTGGTAACGTTTCACTCCTGTAATTCTCTCTCGTGGTAAGTAAACCTATTAAGAGTCCCCAATGTAACGTCTATGTTATTTTAAGATGTTAATATTGTATTTTAACATTAATTCAACCAGTTAAATACATTATTACATCTTCACTTACAAGATATATTCACCCAAGGAGCTTCTCTGCATCATAATCGCTGGAGGGTCGGGACAACAGTGCCACAAAAACAAAGTGGCCAGTTCCCGAACCTTTCCCTTTACCATCTTTTCATTTCATATATATATATTTTTTTTCCCTCTCTCTGGCCTTTTGAACTTTCATTTCTCATTCAGGTGAAGGTGATGGTAAGAGTGATGAGCAGTATACAGACTAGTTTTTCTACCTTGAGGAAGTACCAGGTAGGTGTCTCGCTAGTTAACTGTTACTGACTATCAAAGTGAATGTAATACGTCTTGATCTGTAATGTCACTCGCCCTCCACATTCTCTTAAGATTGATTTTTCCTCGTAAACTGAGACCTGACGACGCATCTGACGCTAACTGGAGACGAAACTACACATCTAACAGCCTTAAAAAACAAAAAAGAAAACATGACACAATCCAAATGGCCTCAAAACTACACCTAGACTAAACCTTATGTATATATAGACTCACGGAGAACCAACCAAGGAACATAAAATCAAAAGTAAGAGGAAGGGGCACTAGGCAATGACATGTTCTTCCGCGTCTTCTTGCTGCCCAATATTACTCTGGTCATGCCCGCTGGGGAAGGATGGGGGTGGGAGTGAAGGGTCTTGTCGGTACTTAACATTGTCTCTCAGTCTCACTTATGTAGAGAGACCTCGTCCACCACACGCAACAGTTCTTCAATTAAGTGACTCAGTAACACCCGTACCATAACACGCGACACTACTCTCCAGTGTGTGTGTGTGTATAGTGACAATCAATATTATCACTACACTCTAGTCTACACTCAACTCTCTAGTGTACACAACTTATATTTACATGAACTATCGTATAAAATAACAAACCTGAGTCTTTCTGTTGAATTTAAATAAATATATAATACCCAACAAATTACAAATCATACAGGGTGATCAAAAAAAAAAAATATCCAAAATTTAATATAACTTTTTTTTTATCACTCTGTATATATCTTAAGGTAGGGGGGTTGGAGGGTAGGGGTAGGGTGGGGGTGGGAAGTAGGGGGTGAGGGATGGGGGCTGAGCGTGACAAGTACAGAAGTGGTCAGTTGTTGGTGATGTAACAAGAGCGTGACAACCTCCCTCAAAGACACACTCTGTTGCCTTCTTACATAATACCAGAAAATAAACAATTCTTTTCACCATTTTCTTGATTTTTTTTCCCCTACTGACAACATTCGTGTTAAAACGTAAATGATAATGATAATATCGTCTGTTGCCCTCTCTCTCTCTCTCACACTTCTCCCCCTGTTCTCCCTCCCTCTCCCATCCACTTTCTCCTCTTCACCTACTTCCTTCCTCCGTTACATCTACACACACCCTCCCATCCTCCTCCTCCTCTTCCTCCCTCCTGCCCTCTTATTGTACCTCCTCCTCCTCCTCACTGAACCTCTCTTCTCTAATCCTCATCCTGACACACATCTGTTCTTCTGCCTCACCTCACACAGTCCCACCTCACTCTGCTCCACCTCACCCTGCTCCACCTCATCGCCTTCCCTCTCCACACACCTACACCTCCCCTCACCTTGCCTTGCCCCGTCTCTCACCTGCCTCTCCACTGGGCACTCAAGATGGTCACTCCCTTTGACCCTGCCTCAACTACCTTAGCACCATGACATTCTTCCTCACCACAACCTGACCCCAGCCCTCCCCTAACCCCTCCCCGCCTCACCCCCTTGCAGCCACGTGACACCTCCCCACAAGGTCACCTCTCCCAATGACCCAAAATCCACTTATTGGCCAATTCCGAAAGTAGACGCTGAGAGAACTAGTAACCTTTTGAGGTGAGGTGAGGTGAGGGGAGGGGCAGTCGTGGAGGGATGGGCAGGAAGGAGGAGCAGCAGATGGGTAAGGCAGAGGGCAATAGATGGGCAAAAGGGGACGATTGTTTTAACTTTCCACTGGGGGCAAGGCCATCTTCAATCCCCTTTCATGTGAGAGTGGGAAGGAAGGGGCGAAGGGGGGAGGAAGGGGCGAAGGGGGGAAGGAAGGGGCGAAGGGGGGGAGGGGGTGTGTGGTGCAGGTCGTATCATCTGAGGTTAATGGTGGTGTGGGTGTTGCATGGGTGGGGGTGGATGAGGGGTAGTGGGCTGGCCTGAGTGGGTGGGGTTAGTGGGCTGGCCTGAGTGGGTGGGATTAGTGGGTGGGTACTGGGTGGATAGGATATAACGGGCTGGGATGAGTGGATAGGGTAGTGGGCGGGTATTGGGTGGATAGGAAGTAGTGGGGTGGCATAAGTGGGTGGGGGAGACTAGTGGGCGGATATGGGTAGGTAAGAGTAATGGTCGGGTATGGGTGGGAGTACATAGATATAGGGTGAATAGGGTGGATGCGGATACCTGCTTAGACGAGTGGATGAGTGTACTGGGCGGGTGGTAGTAGGTGGAAAGAGGGTCCTCCAGATGCGATACTGGTTGGAGTGGGTGGGTGGGTGGGTGATGGATGGATGGATGAGGGAGTGAGAATGGGTGGGTGGGCAAGGGTGGGTTAACATGGGGTGGTCTTACAAGGGTGTGTAGCTAGGTGGATGGGTAGACGGGTGCGGGTACCAGTTTAAGTCGTAATCGAAAAAGCGGGTCAACAGAGATACACAGGTGTGATGATGATGATGATGATGACGATGATAATGAATGGAGAACAACGTAAAGGTTTCAAGGTACACATATGTAGGAGACGTCAGGTGTAGGCCTATACAAAAAGACAGGTGTGGGGGGAGGGGGCAAGTGTATAAGAAAGGTACAGGTGTATAATGAAGACCAAGTTTGAGGGAGGGAAGGGCAGGTGTATGAGCAGGTATACAACAGGTGTGGGGAGTATAAGATCAGCTGTTTTACGTGCAAGTGTGTTCGTGAGCTACACATCAAGGTCACACACACACACACTTTATGAATGATCACGAACTAGGCTGTGTGTGTGTGTGTGTTGGGGGGGGGGGGGTATGCCATTCACTCAGCTGGCCTTATATGTGTGTGTGGGGGAGATGAGGAGACCAAGGTGCGCCGTCACTCAAGCAGAGCGCCCTACTCACCTGCCTATGCCTGCTGGTGAGTGGGTGGATGGGTGGGTGGTCCCTCTTGCCACCTACCTACCACCTGATTACTCCACCTGCCGCGTCACTTCGACCATCCCCTGACACTAGTACTATATGCAGGAGACACGGAAGTAAGTACGTGTACGTGTGTGTGTGTGTGTGTGTGTCTACAGTGAGGTATTGGGTGTCGTCACGTCAATCTTACCAACGCACTCAACACACTTCACTAATATAAGGCAAAAAAAGAAGAAAAAAGTAAAAAAAAGAAGACAAAAGTGAACACCTCTCACACGCCATAAGACATAATTGGTGGCGTCACGCTCTCCAGATGCAACACCTTTCAAAATATGAACATTAAAGCCTGTGTTGTTCATGATCCACCAGTGTTGTTCATGATCCACCCGCGTTGTTCATGATCCACCAGTGTTGCTCATGATCCTCCAGTGTTGTTCATTATCCACCCGCGTTGTTCATGATCCACCAGTGTTGTTCATGATCCACCAGTGTTGTTCATGATCCACCCGCGTTGTTCATGATCCACCCGCGTTGTTCATGATCCACCCGCGTTGTTCATGATCCACCCGCGTTGTTCATGATCCACCCGCGTTGTTCATGATCCACCCCCGTTGTTCATGATCCACCAGTGTTGCTCATTATCCACCAGTGTTATTATGACCCACAAACACACACCACAAGGCCGACCATCCACCTCTACGTTACCTTGACATAACAACTTTTTAACCTGCTTATTTCACCTGAAGATTTAACCATCCTAATGATACCTGAGGGTGGTTAGGTTAGCGTTAGGGTGGTTAGGTTAGGGTTTGGGTGGTTAGGTTAGCGTTAGGGTGGTTAGGTTAGGTTAGCGTTAGGGTGGTTAGGTTAGGTTAGCGTTAGGGTGGTTAGGTTAGCGTTAGGGTGGTTAGGTTAGCGTTAGGGTGGTTAGGTTAGGGTTTGGGTGGTTAGGTTAGCGTTAGGGTGGTTAGGTTAGCGTTTGGGTGGTTAGGTTAGCGTTAGGGTGGTTAGGTTAGCGTTTGGGTGGTTAGGTTAGCGTTAGAGTGGTTAGGTTAGCGTTAGGGTGGTTCGGTTAGCGTTAGGGTGGTTAGGTTAGCGTTAGGGTGGTTAGGTTAGGTTAGCGTTAGGGTGGTTAGGTTAGGTTAGCGTTAGGGTGGTTAGGTTAGCGTTTGGGTGGTTAGGTTAGGGTTTGGGTGGTTAGGTTAGGGTTTGGGTGGTTAGGTTAGGGTTTGGGTGGTTAGGTTAGCGTTTGGGTGGTTAGGTTAGGGTGGTCATACAACAGAGGACACAGGCCGAGGGTACACGACTACACACACGCCAAACAGTGGGAGGCGTGGCTGGGTGAGGCGAGTCTTCCCCCACCTAACACCCGCGTGTAGTGAAGCAACACCCACCCATACAAAGCTACCACCTTCCCCCGTCCCCCCACCACACACACACAGCTCCGCCCCGCCCTACACCTTTGTCATGTATGTATGTGTATGTGTGTGTGTGTGTGTATGTGTGTGTGTGTATTCCCAGCCACAACAACAAACCTCTGTTGGGCAATACCACGACTATAGTGTGTGTATGTTCTGTGTATACCTCTGTGTATGCGATGGAGTTTCACTTTTGAAATACTTTCGGTTTTCCTATTGTGTGTGTGTGTGTGTGTGTGTTAGACGTACAGGATACATCAACATTTTTATTACTATTTCAGTATTAACTTTCAACAACAGTGTAGCTATTCTTACAGTGTAAATAAAACCTCACACTACTGAACTCAGGTGAACATGTAAACAAGAATCACCTGAATATTAGACACCCCCAGCTTATTAGTTATTACACCTGAAGATTAAACACCCTAACCTAACCTAAACTAACCTCACCCTAACCTAACCTAAACTAACCTCACTCTAACCTAACACCCTAGATTACGCTTGGGTAGTTAATGATCAGGTGAAATAGTTACTCGGCCTAACACACACACACACACCACCTCCCCCCCCCCCACTACTTCCTCCCCCACCACCACCACATCCTCCTCCCGCACCACCTCTTCCCGCTACGATATAATCTCCGTTGAGGAATTCTCGTTAGGTGTCTCCCGTGTACCTTAGCGTGAGGCACGAGTTAAGGATTACACTGTGTTGATAGATCCGGGGGAGCGGGAGGAGAGGGGGGAGGAGGGAGGAGTGGGGGGAGTGGGAGGAGAGGGAGGAGAGGGGAGTGGGAGAGGAGCGAGGGATGGGTGAGGGGAGGAAGGATGAGTGGGGGCGGCCTTGCTAATATACTGTACTCTTATTGAGGCTTTCACTCCCCCCACACACTGTCTTCCCCCCATACAAAGTCTTCCCCACACTGTCTTCCGAGATGATGATGATGAGTTAAGTTAGGTTTAGTTAAGTTAAGTTAGGTTAGGTTAGACTGGCTCGCGTCGCTTTAAAAAAAAATAATAATTCATATATATTTCAAGCGTCCCCCCTGTTCGTCCTCTTGCCTCGCTCGCTCCATTCCTTTGCTCCTTCCAGCCTGTCGGTCAGTATCTCGCCTTAGCCAGCCAGCCAGCCAGCCAGCCAGCCGCCATGACCAAGAATTTGTACCCTACTTTCTTCTTTCTTTCTTTTATTATTATTATTATCATCTTCTTTTCCTTCTTCCCCTCTACTCTTCCCATCCCTTCATTCTCCTCCTCTTTCCCATCCCCCCTTTTCTCCTTCCCCCTCCGTTCCCTCTCTCCTCCCTCCCCCGTTCCCTCTCTCCTCCCCCGTTCCTTCCTTCTCCCCTCTCACCTTCCCCCTCACATTCCTTCTCCCCTCCCTACCCCGTTCCTTCTCCCCTCTCACCTTCCCCCTTCCATTCCTCCTCCTCTCCCTCCCCCTTAACCCCGTGAGTATAATGTCTCAACTCTTTTCAAATACGATAACCAACAACCTCTTCTCTTCACTACCATGACATCGTACTCAATGGGTTAAGTCATCGTACTCAATGGTTAAAGTTATCATACTCAATGGTTAAAGTTATCATACTCAATGGGTTAAGTCATCGTACTCAAGGGGTAAAGTTATCATACTCAAGGGGTAAAGTTATCATACTCAATGGGTTAAGTCATCATACTCAATGGTTAAAGTTATCATACTCAATGGTTAAAGTTATCATACTCAATGAGGTCAAAAGTCATCGCACTCAGGTGATTTACAGATCGATATCTAATCACTATACATCACCCAGTATCGTTATCACCGAGCCAACTAAGATAACACACATGAAAGGGCTCATGTTATCGTAAACTGACATATATATTCTTTTAAAGTTATCTGTTGTAGAAGATAACATTATAGTGAACAGTGATGAAGACCGCTGACAGATAACACACCAGAGATAACTAAAGAAAATAGAGAAATAAGATAAGGAAAAGAAAGTTTATTTTATTATTTAATTTAGTGGTTGTTATTTGTACTCAGTGTTTTGAGTCCGTATCTCTCTCTCTCTCTCTCTCTCTCTCTCTCTCTCTCTCTCTCTCTCGTGTTTTGGTCGTCTCTTTCTCTGTTTCTGTCTGTCTGTGTCCCTCTGTCTCTGTCTCTCGTATTTTGGTTGTCTCTTTCTCTGTTTCTGTCTGTCTATGTCTCTCTGTCTCGTGTTTGTCTCTTTCTGTCTCTCTCTCTCTATTTTTATCTCTCTCTCGTGTTTTGTTTGTCCTTTTCTGTCCTTTTCTGTCCTTCTCTCTCTCTCTCTCTCTCTCTCTCTCTCTCTCTCTCGACCGTAACTCCTATCACTCTCCCTTATCAACATATTTTTTTTAAACAGACCTTCCACCAACAACATAATTACTATCAACTGTTTACCACTGAAAGATAAGATACGAACACACTTCACTCGACCACCACGACGCAGGCTGAGGCTTGGTCGACACATGTTCGGCCATCACTCGACTCTAGTGGAGATCTTTTATAACGTGTTGTGTTCAAGGTTGAGAACTGTCTTAACTAAAAGGTCAAAACATTACTCCCGTCACTCACAATACAGTCGGGGTATAGGTTAGGTTGGGTTAGGTTGGGATGGGATGGGATGGGTTGGGATGGGCTAGGTTAGGTTAGGTTAGGTTAGGTTAGGTTGGGTTGGGTATAGGTTGGGTTGGGTTGGGTTGGGTATAGCTTGGGTTGGGTTGGGTTAGGTTAGGTTAGGTTAGGTTAGGTTGGGTTGGGTTGGGTTAGGTTGGGTTGGGTTGGGCTAGGTTAGGTTGGGCTAGGTTGGGTTGGGTTAGGTTAGGTTGGGCTAGGTTAGGTTGGGCTAGGTTAGGTTGGGCTAGGTTAGGTTGGGCTAGGTTAGGTTGGGTATAGGTTGGGTTGGGTTGGGTTGGGTATAGGTTGGGTTGGGTTGGGTTAGGTTAGGTTGGGTGTGAAAATTTAACCCCACAACACCTTAAGATAAGATATATACTCGGATATACTGTCTTAGGCGACGTCCTGGCTAAAAAAAAACTCACTAAAAAAGAAAAGATTACACTCATGAAATTATACCGAGGAATTGGCGGCATTTTCAGATCACCTGCACATGTTAATCTGGCGTAAAAAAAAGGGGCTGTTAATCTTGATAGTTATATTATTAAACGGTCGTGACTGGTCGATAAACAACTGTACACGTAAAAAAAAACCCACAGTCAAGGGCTTAAAAACAGTCAAAACACAAACTGGTAAAAAGCAATGGAGTGAAAAGTTCATAACCATTCTGTTTAAATTAATGTACCAAGTTGGTCACGACGCCGCGGCCGCCAGGTAGCGTGATGCAGGGAGGCGGATATGTCAGTGGAACAACCAAAACAAAGACCAATTACACTGAAATAATCGTAAGTTTTTCTCCCATTCTAATTTGACGAATCAACTTTTTTTTTATTAATTTATATATTCCTAAACTTAAACAGACAAATACAATGAAATCAATAAAAAAAAAATAATACCGTAGAGATGACCAGCATAAGTTTGACGTCACACGATCACACTGACCTACGTGTATAACCTAATAACGTTCATACTACTACCAAGAACAGGCTACCATCATCCCAGGCTACCATCATCCCAGGCTCTTCACCGAATGAGTTCAACATGTGTCGTGACCACAGTAAATGCATGTATTACAAGTAGTCACGCGCCAAAACTTTTAAACTAACACGAAATGGAAATAACCTTCCCACATCTACCTGACGGCGAGGAACACGACGAGGTAGGGAGGGCTGCGGCAGGAGGTAGGGAGGGCTGCGGCAGGAGGTAGAGGGGCTGCGGCAGGAGGGAGAGAGGGCTGCGGCAGGAGGTAGGGAGGGCTGCGGCAGGAGGTAGGGAGGGCTGCGGCAGGAGGTAGGGAGGGCTGCGGCAGGAGGTAGGGAGGGCTGCGGCAGGAGGTAGGGAGGGCTGCGGCAGGAGGTAGGGAGGGCTGCGGCAGGAGGTAGGGGGACTGCGGCAGGAGGAAGGAGTGGGGGAACTTCCCGTCCTCAGTAAGAAACAGCAGCAGTGACCATGAACGGACCTGGTTGACGCCGTTCTGTACGTGTGTTCCTAGTGTTGGCCGCTGGTCAGGCAACATCACGTGGGTTAAATATCAACAACAGGAAATTAAGACTTTTACGGTGTAGTCATTTTAGAACGTAAGAATAAGAAGGTCGTCGTCTTGACCCCTCCGCTGCGACGCCAACATCCAGAGTACGATAAATTACTCGAGTACGATAAATTACCCGAGTACGATAAATTACCAAACTGAGTACAATAAATTACCCAACCGAGAGCAATAAATTACCAAACTAAGTACAATAAATTACCCGAGTACATTAAATTACCCGAGTACGATAAATTACCCGAGTACAATAAATTACCCAACTGAGTACGATACCTCCACCCTTACAGGAAGTCACCGTTGTCCCCTTAAGTACAGTGAGTTAACCCATCGAATAAGCTGTCTTAACCCCTTGATGATAACCTCTTCAGTACAATGATTTAATCACCTTAAGTACGATGACTTTAACTCCACAAATACGATGACTTAACTCTACAAATACGATAACTTTTTTCTCTTGTGCAAAATAATCCCGTTCTTTGGGGATTAAGTCATCATGCTCGAGGGATTACATGTCATTATTGCTGTACGTGTAGTTGAGGAAATGACTAGTGACACTAACCTAACCAAGCCTAACCTAGCCAAACCTAACCTAACCCAACCAAGCCCAACCCAACCAAACCCAACCCAACCAAACCCAACCCAACCTTACCTAACCCAACCCAACCCAACCAAACCCAACCAAACCTAAATATAACTGAGGTTAAGTTAGGTTAAGGCGACAGACTAAGATACTACAAACAACAGTAAATTAGTCCATTATAACGTGTGTGTGTTTTTCAATTACTATTATGAAGTCTCAATTAGTTTTAGCAGGGCCAAATGCGTCGACCAGGGCCGCTCACGTCAGTAGCTGTTCACCTACACCCACACTCACGTCAGTACCTGTTCACTTACACTCATGTCAGTAGCTGTTCACCTACACTCACGTCAGTACCTGTTCACCCACACTCACGTCAGTACCTGTTCTCCTACACTCACACACTCATCAGTACCTTTCACCTACACTCAACACTCACGTCAGTACCTGTTCAACTAGACACCTTCACCTCCCCCCCTACACCTCAGTACACCCATTTATCTGAGAGGATTTCCTTAGTATTGGTCAAGGTACATAAGTCAATTACCCAATACCGATTTTACTATTTATTTATAATCATGACTGACGATAAGATGACAGTGGTGGTGGTCGTCTCAGTGTGATAAGACATATAAAGAGAAGTAAGTGGTTCACAAGAAAGGGACTACCCGACTATAGCCAACGAGTAGTATAAGACTCTACGATTATATTGTTTTGAGAAATAAATCGATTAATATATATGATGGAGATTAAATTAAATAAGATAAAATAACTACCTAATTGACTAACTTAATAACCAACCAGCTAACTATCTAACTAACTAACGAACTAGATATCGAACGAAAGAAATATCCAACTAATAAAAAACTAAAATATACGAACTATCAAAGAAACAAACCAAATAAATAAATAAATAAATACGTACATAAAATTCCATTCAAATATCTTCTTTTTTGGAGAGAGAGAGAGAGAGAGAGAGAGAGAGAGAGAGAGAGAGAGAGAGGTTCGTGTGATGAAACATGTACTGTAAGCGTTGAGTGGGTGGCACCTGATGCACTATGTTATCAGCATACCAAGGACATGTGCTGTGATCACGACCACCATCACGAATGTTGAAAACAGTTACCACGAACAGTACTAAGGCGGGAAGGTAATTTATTTTTTATGACTCGATCTGACCTAACCTAACCTAACCTACACAAAAATGCCCTAAAAATCATTAAGTCAGGTTAGGTTATTACGTTAGGTTAGACTAGGTTGAGTAAGTTCCGGGTCATCAGATAAAAATTGGAGAGGAATAGTGGTCATGGTCGTGGTACTATTCTAAGACTGGTTATCACGTCACGATCACCACGAACGGGAAAAAATAACCTTGTACACACACACACACACACACCCCTCACCCTCCTCTTCCCAGTCGATACTACAAGCCGAATCCGAATCCAAGAACTGAACACCGGATGACCGAATCTCACCCCAGACGACCCAGTTGTCATAAACAAGTTCCCTCAGTCAGTACTCACGCCTCGACCCTCTCCCTCCTCAGCGGCTTCCGGCAACACCTCGCTAATGAGCAGGTAACACGGACACTTACCTGGTGGGAGAAAAAGAGTTTAGTTAAGGGGGGTTAACTCGTATTAGGAAGAGAGACGGAGGAGGAAGAAAGACGGAGGGGGAAGAAAGACGGAGGAGGAAGAAAGACGGAGGGGGAAGAGAGACGGAGGAGGAAGAAAGACGGAGGGGGAAGAAAGACGGAGGGGGAAGAAAGACGGAGGAGTTAGCAGCAGTCGTCAGTGATGTTTACAAAGTGGGGGGCGGGATCAAACCAAAAAAATAAATAAAAGCCTCACGATGCGCACTGACACTAACACCAGAGGGTAAATTCTTCAGTTGGGATAAAAATAGAAATTAGAATACGATAAAGAAAAGCATTTGGGTAACTATAGCAAATTTAACAGCCTATTGACCTACAAACATACAACTGTGTACCGTCTTAAAACTAATTTAATATCCCATTAAGGTGAACGTTCAATAATAATAATAAGCTTTTTTGACGTCGATTAAAGATATTACTGTAAATTTAAACGTGTATATAAAATTGTCATAGTTACCTAGCCCGTGTTGAGTGTGCGTGACGTCATCATCAGACAGCAAAAAAAAAAAAAAAAACAAAGGTGGAGGAAAAGGAAATTGAAACGTAAAAGTCAATCTGTTTTTTATCCATAATTAAGGTATTAAAGTGGTGCGTGAGGCCATCAGTAGCCCGCCAAAGATACCATAAAACAACTGAATTCAAACAACATAACCAATCGGCTTTAATCAATAATTAGAGCATAAGATTGCAGTGTAGACTCTCCTTGCAAATATATTTACACTTGGTAGTCTGCGGAGGTGAACGTGATGTCATTACCGAGAACAGAAAACGCAGAGAATAACCAACTAAATTATTTTTATCCTTACCAATAACACCGGTATTAAAGGCCAGGATAGTCTTAATAATAATATAACATCAGTGTTGAGTTAGGGGAAGTGTGGAGGTGTGTACGTGACGTCATCAAGTGTGGCAGAGACGAAGAGGGAAAAACAAGTGATTTGAACCGTAACAATACTGGAGTGTTCCTCCCCGTCATGCACACGAATTAACAGCATATATTTTTGTCTGTTTTTATCTTTCAGTAACTCCTTCCCCAGATAAGACTTAGCTACTGGTTTAACTTTTTGTGGTTTAACTTCTTCTGGTTTAACTTTTTGTGGTTTAACTTCTTCTGGTTTAACTTTTTGTGGTTTAACTTCTTCTGGTTTAACTTCATGGGGTTTAACTTCTTCTGGTTTAACTTCATGGGGTTTAACTTCTTCTGGTTTAACTCTAACAAAATAATACCCACATACAGTGAAACCTCCATATAACGGACGTCTCACTATACATAACGGACTTCTCTCACCATATAATCCGTTAGATGGGGATTCACATCTAACGAACCCTCTACACACACACACACACACACACATTCCTACTACCCACACACCCCGACCTTGTAGACTGGTAATTTTTTTTCGCTCAAATGTAGCGGAGTTGTGGAAGTTAGCGAAAAAGCCAGACAGGTAAGGAGGACAGGTAAAGCCAGCCAGGTGTCTTAAGATACGCACGTGACGGTGTATCATAACGGAGGTGACAGACAACACAGGTATGACCAGTCTTGACGTAACACCTAAACCTTACCTAACCTAACAAAAACTTAACCAAGCCAAACCTAACCTTAACTTAACCTAAACCTAACCTAACCTAAACCTAACCTAACCTAAACCTAACCTAACCTAAACCTAACCTTAACTTAACCTAAACCTAACCTAACCTAAACCTAAACCAAACCTAAACCTAACCTAAACCAACCCCCCCCCAAGGTAGCGTTAGGGTGTTTAATCATCAGGTGAAACACAACAGGGGGGGTGGCTAATCTTCAGGTGATCCGATCTACGTCATACCCTCATTAACGTGGATTGTGCCGCCAGTTATCCCGTCCTAGAACACTTCAAGACGGTGAACAACACGAGTGAATGATAACCTGAGTGTATGGTGGTGGTGGTGGTGGAGGAGCAATGGTGGTGGTGGTGTTAGTAGTGGTGGTGAAGAAGTGGTGATGGTGTTAGTGGTGGTGGTGGTGGTGGTGTTAGTAATGGTGGTGGTGGTGGTGTTAGTGATAGTGATGGTGGTGGTGTTAGTAATGGTGGTGGTGGTGAAGAAGCAATGGTGGTAGTGGTGGTAGTGGTGGTGGTGGTTTAGTAATGGTGGTGGTGGTGTTAGTGGTGGTGGTGAAGAAGCAATGGTGGTGGTCGTGTTAGTGATGGTGGTGGTGGTGTTAGTGATGGTGGTAGTGGTGTTAGTGGTGGTGGTAGTGGTGGTGTTAGTAATGGTGGTGGTGGTGGTGTTAGTGATGGTGGCAGTGGTGTTAGTGGTGGTGGTGGTGGTGGTGGTAGTGGTGGTGTTAGTAATGGTGGTGGTGGTGGTGTTAGTGATGGTGGTAGTGGTGTTAGTGGTGGTGGTGGTGTTAGTGGTGGTGAAGGAGCAATGGTGGTGGTGGTGGTGCTAGTGGTGGTGGTGGTGTTAGTAATGGTGGTGGTGGTGTTAGTAATGGTGGTGGTGGTGTTAGTAATGGTGGTGGTGGTGTTAGTAATGGTGGTGGTGGTGATAGTGATTTAAAAAGTCATACATCTTAGTCCAAATAAACAAACGTCTCAGAGTTAAAATACAAAACGGCCGCGGTATGAAGCTAAGACTCTACGAGATCCGTTTTCTTTTAGTTCAGGTGTTGGCTGTCTGTCTGTCTGTCTGTCTCTCTCTCTCTCTTTTTGTCTGTCTGTCTGTCTGTCTGTCTGTCTCTCTCACCTAAATTGAAGCAACACAACGGGTCTTTAAACTCGCTAAGTATCGCTCGTTCCGCTAAATTATGGCTGGTTGCTGTGCTATGTTAGCGTAAATTTCTCTCCGCTAAACTGTTTTTCTGTGTGTGTGTGTGTGTGTGTGTGCGTGTGCGTGTGTGTGTATGTGTGTGCGTGTGTGTGTGTGTGTTGCACGTATACTCAAAACAAACCCCTCGCCATCAAGAGGTTTTTGTGGGGTCGGTCAGGTGCAGGTAGCAACTTACGCTAACTAACCAGCAGCTACTGTTATTGTGTGTGTGTGTGTGTCAGCGGCCTTGTCATCACTGTACTGCCCTGAGATGTTATAGACACCAGTTATCACCAGCGATTTCCGGGTGTGTAGGGCGGCTACTAGCGTCAAGGAGGTATTTAAGGCTGGCTATCTATCTATCCATCCATCTATCTTAGTAGAGGTTCTTAAATCATCTCTCTCTCTCTCTCTCTCTCTCTCTCTACCTACTCGGTGCACCAATCAGCCATTAATATGTATGGTGCACCAGTTCACATTCACCTGTCTGATACACCAATCACGTTCCTCCTATTGAGACCATTGCACCAGCTCCTCCAAGTCTCCCTCCCCCCTCCCTCCTCCCTCTCCATCCCTCCCCTCTCCCTCCTCCATCCCCCCTCCCTCCCCCCTCCCCTCTCCCTCTCCATCCCTCCCCTCCCCTCTTATGCTTGGTACAATCCCTTTCCTGATTTGGTGCGCCTCGTCACTAACCTTTCCCTCCTATCTGGTTCACCCATCTCACTCTGCTGCTGGTGAAGTAATATATTGTACTTGATATTCTGGTTGTAAACACTCCCCCCCCCCACCTATCCCCTATCCTCCCCTCTACTACTACCCCCACCATCCCCCAGTGCCTCCATCCCTTCCCCTTCCTCCTTTACCAATCTTTGTCTCCTTCCTTTATCTATTCTCCTTTCTACCTCACCGAACCTCCTATCCCCCCCCTTCCCTATCCTCTCACCCTCTCTCAATCTACCTCACTAGTCCCCCCCTCCCCTCAACCTCCTCCCTCAAACCAACCCCACCCACCCCCCATCCTAACCTAACCTAATCAAACCAACCCCACCCACCCCCCAACCTAACCTAACCTAACCTCACTTCACCGGAAACACAAGGGGGACTCACATCTCACCTTGGGGACAAACCAGTGTACTCCGCTACTGATAATACCACAAGAACTATACACGCTCCCAAGGCCTCAACCCTCATGGAAAAAGTGTCTGAGTGTTACAGTAAGTTCACCTGTCTGTCTCTCTGTCTGTCTGTCTGTCTGTCTGTCTGGTGTGATGTTAAATGATATGAGTAAATGTTTTGTCTTCAATAGTTATGTGTAGATTAGTGTTAGTGAATTAACCCCCTTGAAAAAAAAAATGCAAATAATAACAATAATAATGAGAAATAAAGAAATATATAAAGTAAATAAATTCCCCCACTAGCGGCAATAATCCCAACCCATCAGGAATGTGTGGGGGGAAAAACTGAAGCCTTGACATCCCTAGCCGCCGCCACCACCACGAGACTCTGTACTACTGAGGCTTCACCTGCTGGACAGAGCCATGTAGGGAACTAACAGGAATTTTTTTACGTAAAGGCTTAAATCACAGAGTTTGGTGGGGATTTTTTTCACCCAAAGAACACTCACACATACCACCAGACACTCACGCATACCACCAGATACTCACACATACCACCAAACACTCACACATACCACGAGACACTCACACATACCACCAGACACTCACACATACCACCAGACACTCACACATACCACGAGACACTCACACATACCACCAGACACTCACACATACCACCAGACACTCCGACATACCACCAGACACTCACACATACCACCAGACACTCACACATACCACGAGACACTCACACATACCACGAGACACTCACGCATACCACCAGACACTCACACATACCACGAGACACTCACGCATACCACCAGACACTCACACATACCACCAGACACTCACGCATACCACCAGACACTCACACATACCACCAGACACTCACGCATACCACCAGACACTCACACATACCACCAGACACTCACGCATACCACCAGACACTCCGACATACCACCAAAAATACTCACACATACCACCAGACACTCACACATACCACCAGACACTCACGCATACCACCAGGCACTCACTCATACCACCAGACACTCACTCATACCACCAGACACTCGCACATACCACCAGACACTCGCACATACCACCAGACACTCACTCATACCACCAGACACTCACACATACCACCAGACACTCACACATACCACCAGGCACTCTGCCGTGGTGACCATCTCCAGACTGTTAGTAGATATCCATGGCCCACAAACGGGTTCCTGTGAGCCTGGCGTGCCACCTCAAATGTCTGTCTGTCTGTCTATCTTTCCGACTCGTGTGTGTGTGTACAACGGTGCGGTGGCCGAGTGGACACCACGATCGCCTCATAACCTAAGGAGTGTGGGGTTCGAGCAGGGGGCGTCACTAGTGTACTCAGCTGTAAATAGGGACCTGATTTTACAGTTGGGAAATGAAGGTAGTTGAGTGTAGTGCCGGGTCTATACGGTGTACAGGTAGGTTATTCCCCATCCCCCTTCACTACCTCGTCACCATCACCATCCCTCACCTCTTCACACCACTACTTCTAGCACCCTACCATCTCCACCCCACTACCACCCATCCTATCCCGCCCCCATTTCCACCACCTCACCCTCATCACCACCATCCTCACCCAACCACCACTTCCACCCCATCACCATTCACACCACCCCACCGCACCACTATCCCCACCACACCACCTTCACCGCCACCGTGTAAGGGCATCAGGTAACATCATGATCAACACAGGTGTAGAACATGCACAGGTAAAGGCGTCATGCAAAGATTATACTGACGCCTCATGACCTCCATAAAGGTACCATGTACAGCCACCGAGAGTCATGACCAACATGGCAATGCACTAGGTGTTGAGCATGCAAGAGGAAGGAATCATGCAACAGGAAGAAGGATCATGCAAAGGAGGAAGAAACCGTGCAAAAGAAAGAAAAAATCATGCAAATACACAAGAATCATCCGACCTACATAAGTTACAATACACGACCACCAGGAGTCACGATTATGCAACATCACGACCACGAACGACTAAAGAACAATTACGGGAGGAGGACTCATCAGGGTCATGCACGACCACAACAACAGTCACGACCACACGAAGATACAAATCATGCACGACCACAAGGGTACGGATCATGCACGACCACACAAGGGTACGAATCAAGCACGACCACAAATAAGGGTACGAATCATGCACGACCACACGAAGATACGAATCATGCACGACCACAAGGGTACGGATCATGCACGACCACACAAGGGTACGAATCCTGCACGACCACAAGGGTACGAATCCTGCACGACCACACGAAGATACGAATCATGCACGACCACAAGGGTACGAATCATGCACGACCACACGAAGATACGAATCATGCACGACCACACGAAGATACGAATCATGGCCGACCACACGAGGGTACGAATCATACACAAACAGGACGGATCGTACAAGATTCATTTTTACATAATATTTATTCAAGTCTCCTCCCTCCCCCCCCCCCCCCCCGATCCACTACCAGGCTGTTGCTACACGTCTCCTGTAGCCGGGTTGGTAGGTAAGCCCACCCACTCCTCCTGAAGGGTTCATTCTCACCGTCAGGTAGGTGTTCCCACTTCACTAAGGCAGCCTCCTACAGCAGGTTCACTTCGGGATTCTTTAGGGCTTCCAATCCACGTTGTTATATTTTACAGCAGCTTCCACTTCCTCCTCCTCCTCCTCTTTTCCTTCCTCCTCCTACTCTTCTTCTTCTTCTTCTTCTTCTTCTTCCTCCCCCTAGCCTATACCACACAGCTGCTGTAATCTTGACGTCAGTTGCAAGATTAACCTGATTTAGTTCACAGTACCAGACACACACACACACACACACACACACACACACACACACACCCTCTCAGTGTTAACGGGATACCTGAGTCAGAGCTGTGCCTAAAGCAACGTGTGAACTGATTAGAGAAGTCCAGCCCTCAGCTTAACACACACACACACACACACACTGACTGCACTGTGGGGGTTACAGTGGACAACACCGCACCAGACTACTCATCGCTACAAGGCACCCTGGACAGGCTACAGGCATGTACCACGGAGAACAAGGTCACCATCAACCACACCAAAACCGTAGTCATGCACATCAATACCGCCACCACTCCAGTGCAAGCCCCAGCAGTCACAGTGGGTGCCCATCCTCTCCAGCTGGTGCAGTCTGCCAAACTCCTGGGTGTAACCATAGACAACAAACTTGACTGGAAGGCCCATGTAAATAACACAGTCAAGGCAGCCTCGTATCGTCTCTACATGCTACGACGACTTAGGTCACTTGGGACACCCACGCCAGAGCTGAGGACCATCTACAACGCATTTATTCTCCCCAAACTAACGTATGCGTCACCAGCCTGGTCGTCTTCTCTCAACTCCACCCAACAACGTCAGCTAGAGAAGGTACAGAAAAGGGCCTACAGAATCATGCTCGGCGCAGAATACTCCGGCTACACCAACGCTCTCTCCACCTTGGAAATGCCATCCCTCAGTGACCTCCACCACCAAGCACTGGAAAGGTTTGGCAGTGGACTACTGCACCACCCTCGTCATCGCCACCTCTTGCAGCCCCCCACCCAACTCGTGCAGTCCGCCACTACAACAAAATTCAGCCCATAAGAGCCCGCACCGATAGATATAAGAACAGCACCATCCCATCTATTGTTAAAACAATAAACAACTCCTGATTTATGTACTGTACAGCCCTGTAAATGTATTCAATGCATATTATATCATTATGTCTAAATCAAATGTAAGTCTGTATATTTTCAGCCACCGGCTGCAACTCTATTAATAAACCGTTTATTATTATTATTATTATTACACACACACACACACACACACACACACACACACACACACACACACGTTTCTTTCTGCAGTTAAACACAGTCATTAGGACATCCTACACACTCGTTTATTACAACAACACTTAATTACAGTACCTGAAAATTAAACACCCTAACGCTTCCAGGGGGTTAGGTTAGGTTGGGTCGGGTCAGGTCAGGTCAGTGTTTAGTGGTGAGATGAAAGAAACTAGTGTCAAATCTACAGGTGATCGAAAAAACACTAATGAACTCCACAGGTAAGAACAATCTTAAATCAGTAAACACTACACCAAAACACCATTACGAGCCACATAGCTCAGACTGGTAATATAAACCAGTTCAACCAACCAGGTACCTCGTCTTGCCCCCCAGTACACCAGACCGGGGAGAGGGGGGGGGGGTTGGGGGGTCTTGAGCATTCTTGGCATCACCATAAGATTATACACCCCAGTTTCTTCATCTGATGATTTGACATTCTAATGCTAACCTAACTTAACCTAACCTAGCTTAACCTAAACTAATCTAGCCTAACCTAACCTAGCTGAACCTAACCTAGCCTAACCCTAGCGAACTGAGTCGTAGTTTCGTGTAGTTACTCAAGTTGAGGTGTAGTTAGGTTAGGATCGATAGATACCGGTAGATAAACAGATACATACACAGATACATACACACATGCATACATACATATATACATACATACATATATACATACATGCAAGTAAATCACTGTGGGTGCGCGTGATCCGGGTATATGCTGATAACCACAAGGAAAGAAAAAAACACGAAGTTCCCAAGCGCTTTCGTGTAATTCACATCTTCAGGGGTGAGTACAGACTAAGGAGAAGTACAAACAAGGTGTATATATGCAGAGGAGGGTGAGATCAAGTCCACAATGGTCAGGTATTAGGTAATGACCCTACTAATCTTCAAAAAGCACCGCAGCAGTCGGTAGACAGCATACCCTAGTCAAAGCAGATCAAGTTCAAAAGCAGGCTACCCACACATGACACACACACAACAAGTTTTAGGGGAAAATGGAGGAACCGTTAGGAACAACCCCCTGAACTGGGTCCGGATTTATTGCTCCCCCCCCCGAATCTGATTTGGGGGGGGTGGTGGTAGTGAGGTGTGTGGGGGGGATGTGGATTGGAGGTGAAGTGTGGGCGTGTGGATTTGGGGTAGTGAGGTGTGTGGGCGTGTGGATTTGGGGGGTGAGACGTGTGAGTTAAGGGGGTAGTGAGGTGTGTGGGAGGTAAGTGGGGTGTGTGGATTTTGGGGTAGTGAGGTGTGTGGGTTTGTGGATTTGGGAGGTAGTGAGGTGTGTGGATTGAGGGGGTAATGAGGTGTGTGGGTGTGTGGATTTGGGAGGTAGTGAGGTGTGAGGGTGTGTGGATTTTGGGGAAGTGAGGAGTGTGGGTTTGTGGATTTGGGAGGCAGTGAAGTGTGAAGGGATGTGGATTTGGGGGAGGGAAGTGGGGCGTGTGGGTGTGTGGATTAGGGGGTGAGGTGTGTGGACGTGTGGATTAGGGATGAGATGTAGGTGTAGGTGTGTGGATTTGGGGCTTGTGAGGTGTGAAGGTGTATGGATTGCGGGGGGGGGGGAGGGAAGGGGGGGGGGTTGTAACTAGTGAGGTGTGTGGATTGGGGAGACAGCAAGGCGAGTGGGTGTAGAAGCCTGACGAGTATGGGGTGTTGGCCCAGGGTGTAAGTGTAGTGGAGCAGTGTACGGTGGAGGTGTGGACAGGGTGTAAAATATGGAACATGAGTAGAGAGGGAGAGGAGGAGTGTGGGAGGTGAGAGATGTAGGTACTTGGGGGGGGGTGAGAGGGGGGGGTGAGAGGGGGGGTGAGAGGTGGGGGTGAGAGGGGGGGGTGAGAGGGGGGGAGGTGTAAATATGAAGTCTTAGGTGTATAAGGTGGGAGGTATGTAGGTGGTGCTAGCCTTGGGTGTGGGTGTAGGAGGCATGTGGGTGTAGGGTGTATGACAGGTCACACTAGCGGCATCTCCCACACACCCAAACAGATATACAGGCTCATAAAACACGACTTGTGGTCTTTAAACTGTCTTCGTCCACCAGTGAGTCACGTGAATACAAAAAATACAAAAATAAATAAATAACTGACCACACTATCAGGTCCTCCCACACTTACGACTCTGAAGAATAAAATAAAAACAAAAAAAAAACACCCAAAGTTGCCGTATTTTTAATCCCGGGGAAACACAAACACAAAACTGGGCTTTACCAGACGAAACACAGACAAAAATATATAACTGTCAAAACAAAATAGGAAAAAAAAAATTAATCTGATTTTCCAGGTGACAGAAGAAAAAAAAAACGGATTACTTGATGAAATATGGAAACAAAAACTGAATCTTCAACGAGAAATCCGGGAGCAAAATATTACTTTCCATTCAAATAAACAAAACTCTCTTCGGGGGGGGGAAACATGGACACAAACAAACACGCTTGTCACCCCCCCCCCCCCAAGAGAGGTGTGGTGAGTAGGGGGGGGGGGGCAGTGTATGATCTGAGTGTAAGCTGATGTGTGTGTGTCTCGTGTGAGGGCGCTGACATCAACAGGGGTGTGTAAACCGAGGCTGATGACGACGTGGGAGGTCTTGGGTGTTAAATGGTGTAAAATACTGAGGTGGGTGTAGCGAGGCAGCGGGTGTAGATGGTTGCTGGGTGTGTATTTAAGGTGTGTGGGTGTAGCATGGCAAGGGGGGGGGGGGGGGTAGATGGTTGCTGGGTGTGGTGGGGGTGTGTATTTACGGTGTGTGGGTGTAACGAGGGTATAAGGTGTAGCATTTTGGGTGTAGTGTGAGATGCGGTACTCGGAAAAAAATAATACAACTGTCAAATTAGGAGAAAAATGGTACAAAAATATTCACCGGTTGAAAGGGAGGGGGTCGGGTTAGGTTGACCTGGCCCCCTCTCCTTAAGGGTCAGAGTGGGTAGTGCTAGCGAAGGGTAGTGGGTCACAAGGGATAGTGGTAGCGAAGGGTAGTGGGTCGCAATGGGTAGTGGTAGCAAGTAGCAGCTAGGAAGGGAAAAGTTGCTAGGCTGATCAAGGCAAAAACTCGCACGGCCACATACGACACACGAACACTAAATTCACCGTGGTAGATTATACACATCATCAACACTTAGTCTATAATCTCAAACATCCGGACGATCACTTTTTGACAGTCCAATACGAAAGTAAAATTAAACACACCTCGACTGTTCCCAATATGCATCACCAAACGTGGAAATATTTACCCAAAGAGCCCGCATGTATCAGTGGACATTCCAGTGCAAACCACCGACCCGCGTCAGATAGGTAAATGCAAATCATTTCCCGCGCAATCATCGCACTCAAGTGACGTAAACAAATGGCCGTTCCCGCGCAAGCCATCGACCCGCGAAAAGTTTAACTGTGATGTATTGGGGTGAAATGACCATGGGAAACTTCCGCTTGAGGGTGATAATACTACGCCTGGACCCCGCTGTACGCTCGCTGCCCTCACCTGCTTCCTAATATGAGATGTTGTGACCAAATTCTGTGACCTCATCTACTGCTCCAGCCAAATCAAATGTAGGATATTGTACCTCCTAAGCCAACATTACCAAGAACTATCACTGCATCCAACTATCGCTTCTCCAAACCGATTAGACTGTAAACTGTCACTAGTTTAACCCACAAACACTTTCAACAACCACTCCTGCAAACCACCAACGATTAGAATTAGTCTCACACCTTGATCTAATTAAAACTTCCTACTGTCACCGCTGTCAGTGGATTAAACTTAGAACAATCACAGCTTCAGAAGAGTAAAGGTTTATGAATATCACTGCTTCGTTACCAGTACAATATCGAACTATCACAACCCGGGTTTCTGAAGCACCTGACAGAGCCCCTTCAATAAAGTAAATCTAACAAACCAGTTTCCTCCACAAGAACAATTTACACTTCATTCCCAAGGCATAAAGTAACGTCGAAGAAAATCCGGTCAGCACATGTCGCCATGACTCCCCCACCCCCACACCACCAGCTGGACGCCAACACAAACACTCTTTACATGTTACATTATTATATTCCCCTTGCTAAAACCTGCCGTCACACAACATAAGACACCCACTCGGTGCCACATGACCCTGGCAGCTAAAGTACCAGAATCTAAACACTCAACAACAAGTTTTATTGCTTTTTTCCACAATACTCTCACTCGTCGGGAACGTTTTACTTCAAGACAACGAGGCCAAGACAATGGTGTTAATCAGAGGTCGGCAGCTGCTGGCGCAACATTATGCAGCCGCCACGAGGGAACTAGACTTGCGCAAAGACTGGCAGGTCAGTGTGAGGGCAGGTGGCGGTGGTGGCTGGCCGGGAGTGGAGTAGATCACCCCCACACCTCTAAGAACCAGCACACCTGTATCGCCCCTCAAGTGTGTCAGGCCAGACTACTTGTGGTGACCCAACACATTACGACCTACACAGTACCGCCTCAACCCAAGAAGGAGGACAGAAGAAAGTTGACGATATAATTTATTCAACACTGGAGGAAATACTACCACACACAAGACAATATATTTATTGGGAAGACAGAGGCAGGTCAGCACACCAGTGACTTAATACTTAATGATTCATCACTTATGATAATTATGATAATGTGGGAAAGATCAAGAGGTCAGCTGAGGTCAACAGATGAAGGTACAAGAAACATAAATATACTTTACCAGATTATCTAATGCCTGTATACGAATTACCGAAATAAGATCTATAGGGGTTACTTAAAGTAGTAGTTAAGTGTTCAGACAGGACTGGTTGGTTGAGAGAGTAGGCCCATTGAGACCCACACCAGGCAGCCCTGTTAACACCCAACCCCTATCTGTCAAACCTATATATGAAGCTTCCCGGTAATTTCAAGTTAATGGTGATATTTGGTAATTTGTTCTACCCATCCATAACTTTACTTCCCAACCAATGTTTACCTAACCTAACCTGACCTAACCTAAATCTAAACTTGCCTAATCTAAAACCATAGCTACGTGTTCGCTCCTGGTTTGAGAATTTAAGTGCCTTGGTTATATCACTTTTTTTAACCCTATCTTGCATTTATACACGTGGATCATATAGCCCCTCACTCTACGTCTCTCAAGGGAATGTAAGTGTAGTTTTAGTAATGTCTCTATACTCAAGGTTCCTGATGCTCTCTGGGAACTCACTATACATTATACCGTATGAGAAGGAAAGGCTGGAGTGTTATGTAATGTTACGGGTCATCACGAAAGTCACAACGCCTCACCATCTAGTCCCCCCCCCCTCCTCCCCTTCAACCACTCTCCTCAGTCCCTCCAACCACTCTCCTCACCTTCCAGTCCCTCCCCCACCATCCAGCCCCTCTCCCTCACTCTCTAGCCTCTCCCCCACCCTCCTCCAGCCCCTCCTTGACCTTTGTCCCTCGGGTGACTCTGGACTGACCTAGATAACTACTCAGCTATAAACCCCGCTGCTCAGCCTCCCCAGTAAGTGTAAACTGATATCCCGGACCACCTGAAGATTAGCCACCCCTAACACTAACCTGTGCTGACACTTATCCTTCATTAACTCTAAGCTAACCTTAACACTAACCTAATACTAACCTGTACTTTTACTCTTCTCTAAAACTAACCTAACCTAACCATTCTTACACTAACCTAAACTAAAACTTACACATCACTAACACTAACCTAACACAAACCTTTAAGTCTTGAACTAACTGCCCAAGATACAGTAAAAACTACTGTTAAGAAATATTTACGAGAGAAAAACAAAAGCAAAACAAATAAAGCCAATAAATATTTAGTAATGGTGGGAGACAGAGTAGTGTTGGTCAGTAGTGTATATTTTGTCTACTATTACCACACCACTATTATCACCATGACCACTATCACCATCACCACACTTTCTCCAAGACACTCACTATCCCACCCACTATATTCCACGGTGTGAACGCATTATGTGTTGCAATGCACGTATAACGCAGGTGCACGTGCAACATTACGCCTCTCAAGAGAATGTAAGAGTACGTGTGTGTGTGTGTGTGTGTGTGTGTTCATCATGTCTTATCTATCAACCTATCCATCTATTTTCTACTCTGAGTTTATCTATCTCTCCTTGTTTCCTTTCTTCTATCTATCCCTCACTCTACCCCCTGCCTTCCTTGTCGCCCTGTTCCATCTCTCGCTATTTATCTCCCTCCCCTTTCCACCCTCCTCTACCTCTCCTTTCTTACCCCTCTCTACCTCTCCCTTTCCACCCTTCTTTATCCTTCCCTCTTCCCTTACTTTCCTCCCTCTCACTCTGTTCATTGATTTCAAAGCACTTTGAGTCACAGAATATCACCCCACCTCCATTTTCTTTGAGGTAGTCTGTGGCTAAGTGGATTCCAGTTAGTTCAGTTTGTGTTGTGCTGGCCCAGTTGTTTAGCCTTTGCTTGTTTGACACCATCATCTCTTTTTCTTTATATATTACAATTGCACAGCCTGTTCTACCTGCGTTTGTCTACACAGAACCATCAGTAAAAGCATAACATTCACTTGATTTAATACTCTCTATGTGTCTGTTAATAGTTTCTAGTGTGACACATCTCACCACATCGGTGTTTAACATTTGCTCACTACCAACAGGAGTGTAATTAATAGGAACTGATATATCCAGCCAAGGAGGAATGGCATTAATGGGTTCGTCTGGGGTGATTGGGACATTCAGTTTCAAGAGATCTGCAACACTTTTGTGGAACGTTAGCGAGATGGTCGGGATTACTTAGATAGAACATCAACTCAGTTTGAGCTGTAGTTTGGGAAGCATTGTTCTTCAAAACTTTGACACAAAACATGGTATTAAGTAGAGCTATCCTCTCAGACAAGGAGGGCAGCCCAAGCTCTTTCCTCATGTTCACAATTCTAGTTGATTTTGGGCAACCTAGAATGATGCGCATGGCTTCATTTTGCACTACCTCAAGGCTGTTGAGTTGTTTAGGCGGAATAGTCACAAGATGGAGAGCATGATAGTCAACTACAGAACGAATGAAGTGAAGATAGAAAGTACGAGCATAGGTGATGTTAATTCCATAGCCCTTGCCAACAAGGGTTCTGAGGGGTTTAATACGCTGCATTAGTTTGGCACGAAGGTTGCCGACAAAGTTTGCATCATTCACACAAATTCCAAGATATTTATAGGAGCTACATAGTTCCAAGGGCATGCTGTTAATGTTATAGTCAAGAGGCAGAGGGTGAGCAGGACGAGGATTGAGGACCCGAATCAGGTATCATGACCGTGCTGATAGACTGGCCAATGAGGCATGTAAGAAACAAAATGTTGACCGTGACCTTGACCTGTCCAATGCTGTACTTAAAACATTCAAGTCAGAGTCATGAACTCTGATCTAGAAGAAGTGAGAAATGCAGAGAGACCCTGGCAGTTGTAGCATCAGTAATTATGACAAATTTTGTGACAATAGGTACCGGTATGGCCAGCATAAGGACAGAACCAGACAATGTGATGTAGTCGTGGCCAGAATTAGGCTAGGATACAGACACATCTGACAGGTTAGTAACGTTGTACCCATACCGGAACACTCAGCATGTAAACTTTGTGATAAACCTTTAAAGCATACACTTGAACACTATATTATTGAATGTGACACTGTCAAAGACGTCAGGCCACCTGACTTATTGTATCTTGAACTTTGCAATTACTACATTGAATCAGGTGTGCTTGAGGACATTCTTGCTGTTTATCCCAAATTTGCTAGCCCACACTGATTAGTCTTCAATTAGAATATGACTCCAATGTATGTGAACCACTGACCTATATATATTGCTAATGAATATGATGTGTTTTTTTGTGTACGAACCTTGTCCTGCGTGGCAGTGAACAGTGACATTATCCACATGAATCTGACCTATATATAGTGTCACTGAATATGATGCATTTCTTTGTGTACGAACCTCTGTCCTGCATGGCAGTGAACAGTGACATTACCCATATGAATCTGACCTCTATATATATAGCTGTAAATGAATATGTTGTATTTCTTTGTGTATGAACCTCTGTCCTGCGTGGCAGTGAGAAGTGATACCACCCTCAGTGTCAAGACCTGACTGAATTACTCAGAATAGACAAACTGTACTACAAGCTTTGTCAATAAATTTGTTAAACTAAACTAAACCTCTCACTCACATGATCCCCCCCGCGTCCACTCCCTTTACTTTCCTCCCTCTCCTCCACCCCCCCCCCCCCCGTCCACTCCCTTTACTTTCCTCCCTCTCCTCCACCCCTCCTACCCCACACACAACAGACAACCAAAAGAAAGAAGGAATGCTTGATGACATAAATCCTGAGCGTTAATAAGAGGAGTGGATGCTTTCGTTACGGGTTCACCTGCCTACACTCATCTCACCTGTCTCGGGATGGCTACCGGGGTACGTTCACCTGCTCTCACCCACTCCACTTAGGGCCAACCAACCTATGTTAATTTTCTCTCTCTCTTTCTTTTTGTGGTCTTTTATTCTTTATACATATCTTCTTTTGTCTTATCTTTCTTTTATAACATTTATTTTTAAGGATATAAAGTGAGTAATTCTGTAAAAGTATTAACTAGTTATAAAATAGTTTGGGATACTCGTTGGAAAGTATATTTAAGACTTTTCTTCCATGTATTAAATTAGTTAATTGTGTATCTCGATTATTTTTTTTTATTGGAATCGGATCTGAAGTAGAGAGGACAAAGATGAATTGTCAACACACACACACACACACACACACCAACCAGTGGGTAACTTCATCCCGGGATTGGTCCACCACAACGCCCGATACGGTATTCATTATTACACAGTGTAGGAGGCAGCCCACACCTCCACCCCGGTCCAGAATTTGCTTGTGATATGGAAGTTATAAATTCAACCTGACGAACACTCGGAAAATTTACAGGTAGACTAAACAACAACTTTTAGTGCGGACCGAAAAATGATAACTGTGTATGAATGTAATCTCCTAAGGCTAACAGCTGTACAATGCAGATATAAACAAACCAGACTGTGAAAATAATATGTACGATATAAGGCTCACAAGGCACAGTACAGTACTAATAGGGTTCATATCTAGAAGCGTTAATAGCGAGAGAAGCGATATTATCTTACAACCATATCTGGCATTACTAAAACCACACTTGGATTATGAAGCTCAGTTCTGTACAAGGTTAATCCCGGCCATTCAGAACCTTGTATATAGAGACACAGAGACACACACACTAAGCACATTTAATTAGTCTTTACCCGAGAGATGAAGAGTGAGGGGCAATATGATTTAAGAGTACAGTATATCAGACAGGTAGCAAAGACGTGGCGATGGTTTAGTTAGAACTTTAGACAGGCATTGGTACGGAGATAAGAGCGGTGGATGAACGACACAAGTTACCAAATACAGTGTCAACATGAGGTGGTCCTTGGTGGGAGGTTATAAATATAGGCTGGATCATGGAAGCAAGAGCTGGTGGGTGTGTGTTGCCTACCGTGAGACAACAGACCAAGTGATGCAGTTTCCTTCATTCTTTTGTTCTTAAATGAAGATGGGGGGGGGGGAGATGGAGGAGGAGGGGGGGGAGGAGGTAAGGAAGAGGGATGGAGGGAAGAGTGGTGGAGAGGGTAAGCAAGGAGGAAAGAACGGAGGTAGGGGGGGGGGATGGAGGAAGGACGGAAGGAGGTAAGCAGGGAAGGAAAGGGACTGACAGAGGTAGGAAAGGGGGGAGTGGAAGAAGGGAGGCAAAGGAGGGAGGGAGGCAAAGGAGGGAGGGAAGCGAGGGAGGGAGGGAGGGAATGAAGTGGGGAGGAAAAGGAGTGAGGGAAGCGGGGAGGAAAGGGGGGGGGGGTAGGAAGGAAATGAGGCGGGGAAGAAAGGGAGGGAATGAGGCAGGGAGGGAGGTGTAGGAGGGAGGCGTGGGATGGAGGGAGCGAGCGGCAGTAGTGAGGCAGCTGGGTGACCTTGTGGTGTTACTGCCTCACTGTGTAATGTCAAAGTTTACTTGTGTGTTGCCCTAACTACTCTGGTCAACCCACTACCTGTGTTTCTTAACTAACACCTCCACCCACTACCTGTGTTTTTCTATCACTACCTCTACCCCACTACCTGTGTTTCTTAACTAACACCTCCACCCACTACCTGTGTTTTTCTATCACTACCTCTAACCCACTACCTGTGTTTCTTAACCAACACCTCCACCCACTACCTGTGTTTCTTAACCAACACCTCCACCCACTACCTGTGTTTCCCCATCTCCGCATTTCTCCAAGCACTCAGGTTGTTTGTTTGTTTACTTATGATCTGTACATATTTGCCATCTTAACTATCAGCACATTTACCAGTCTTCACCCCTTCCTTCATCACGCTATCTATCCCCTCTTTTTGCTATCACACTCTCTTCCCTTCTTCTTCTCCCTCTCCTCTCTCACTCTATTCCCTCCCTCTCCCCCCTCCCTCCTACCCCCCATTCTCTTCCACCGCTCCTATCCCTCCCTCCCTCCCTCACCTGGTCTCCTCCACCATGCGGGTCACGTGCCCCAGCGTCCTTCAGACTCACTCACCCTATTGACTCTACACACTAAAAGTTTGTGTGTACGTGAAGGACTGTGGGGGTGTGTGGGTGGGGGTGTGTGGGTGGGGGTGTGTGGGTGGGGGTGTGTGGTGGGGGTGTGTGGGTGGGGGTGTGTGGTGGGGGTGTGGGTGGGGGTGTGTGGTGGGGGTGTGGTGGGGGTGTGTGGTGTGGTGGGGGTGTGTGGTGTGGGTGTGTGGTGTGGTGGGGGTGTGTGGTGGGGGTGTGTGGTGTGGTGGGGGTGTGGTGTGGTGGGGGTGTGGTGTGGTGGGGGTGTGGTGGGGGTGTAGTGGTGTGTTGGAGTGGCTGAGTAGTGGTGTGGTGGTGACGTGGTGGGACTGTGGTGATGAGGGGAGTAGGGTGGAGATATGGCGGAAGTGTTGTGGTGTTTGTGGTAGTTACCGAGGAGGTGATAACGAGGAGGAGGAGGAAGGAGGAGGAAGAAGAGGGAGGGAGAAGGAGGCAGGGACATCTAACATTATTATTGGAATGTCCGGTGACGTCATCACTAACCTGACTTCCTCAAGTACCCAAGATGACGTCATCATTCACCATCATGACGTCAATACCAAAGGTCCGTAAAAGTAGAGATTTAAGTACAGACTAAACGTACAGCACAGTAACCCCCATATAGTGAACAGTATCATTACAGGTGGCGTCTTAAACCCCTTGAGTACGATGCCTTTTTTCTCCTGAGTACGACTTAACCCCCTCGAGCACACTATTGTAACCCCTTATATACGACGTCTTATCCCTCTATATACGATGGCTAATTCCCTTTGAGTACAATAACAGTGTACTCGTGAGATTAAGTCGTCGTACTCAAGAGGTTATAAGAACAGATTTGAGTACAGGTGAGTACAAGTGACAGTATTATATAGGTGATATAACTTAGAGATATAATATATGTACTTATACACTACCTAATTATGATATGTGAAGGAAGGAGCGTGAAGGAAGAAGCGTGAAGGAAGAAGCGTGAAGGAAGGAGCGTGAAGGAAGGAGCGTGAAGGAATAATCGTGAAGGAAGGAGCGTGAAGGAAGGAGCGTGAAGGAAGAAGCGTGAAGGAAGAAGGGTGAAGGAAGGAGCGTGAAGGAAGAAGCGTGAAGGAAGAAGGAAGAAAAGTGAAGGAAGAAGCGTGAAGGAAGAAGGAAGAAAAGTGAAGGAAGAAGAGTGAAGGAAGAAGCGTGAAGGAAGAAGGGTGAAGGAAGGAGCGTGAAGGAAGAATCGTGAAGGAAGGAGCGTGAAGGAAGAAGCGTGAAGGAAGGAGCGTGAAGGAAGGAGCGTGAAGGAAGGAGCGTGAAGGAAGAATCGTGAAGGAAGAAACGTGAAGGAAGAAACGTGAAGGAAGAAGCGTGAAGGAAGAAGGAAGAAAAGTGAAGGAAGAAGCGTGAAGAAATAAGGGTGAAGAAAGAAGCGTAAAGGAAGAAGCGTGGAGTAAGAAGGATGAAGAAAGAAGCGTGAAGGAAGCAGCATGAAGTTAAAAGAAGCAAAACGAGAAGCAAGGAGAGCGAAGATAGAAGCGTGAAGAAAAAAACACAATGAAAGCACAGGCAAGAAGCGTGAAGCATAAGCAACACACGTGAAGCAAGAAGCATAAGCAACACACGTGAAGCAAGAAGCATAAGCAACACACGTGAAGCAAGAAGCATAAGCAACACACGTGAAGCAAGAAGCATAAGCAACACACGTGAAGCAAGAAGCGTAAGCAACACACGTGAAGCAAGAAGCATAAGCAACACACGTGAAGCAAGAAGCGTAAGCAACACACGTGAAGCAAGAAGCATAAGCAACACACGTGAAGCAAGAAGCATAAGCAACACACGTGAAGCAAGAAGCATAAGCAACACACGTGAAGCAAGAAGCATAAGCAACACACGTGAAGCAAGAAGTATAAGCAACACACGTGAAGCAAGAAGTATAAGCAACACACGTGAAGCAAGAAGCATAAGCAACACACGTGAAGCAAGAAGTATAAGCAACACACGTGAAGCAAGAAGCATAAGCAACACACGTGAAGCAAGAAGCATAAGCAACACACGTGAAGCAAGAAACATAAGCAACACACGTGAAGCAAGAAGCATAAGGAACACACGTGAAGCAAGAAGCATAAGGAACACACGTGAAGCAAGAAGCATAAGCCACACACGTGAAGCAAGAAGCATAAGCAACACACGTGAAGCAAGTAGCAAAAGCAACACACGTGAAGCAAGAAGCATAAGCAACACACGTGAAGCAAGAAGCATAAGCAACACACGTGAAGCAAGAAGCATAAGCAACACACGTGAAGCAAGAAGCGTGATGAGGAGACCTTGGCCTAGAGGAGAGAACCGACCACACCTCTTTCTACCCCCCCTCATGGTGGCTGGTTGGGGGCGCTGATGTTTACTTCACTACAGTACCATAATTAACCCAGCCTTCGACTCCCATTAAACAGTTAAGATTGTTTGTATGTGGTGGTGTGGTGGTGTTGATGGTGTTGATAGTGGTGGTGATGTGGGTGGTCCTGTCCTCTCTATAACCCAAGTACAACAGTTCCATCCTCATAACTCATACCTATACACGTGTGGTATTATCTACAACCCATTCACAACACTACAACCTACAACACATCACCTAGAATCATGGTACAGATAGGGAAGGTTGTACATCTCTCCACAACCACCAGAATACAACACTACAACTCCAAACACAACCTACAGATAAGGAAGGTTGTAACTCTCTCTACCAGCCAAACTACAACATTTCACCTCCAAACATAGATAGCAAATTTTTCTACCTTCCCAAATCACTCACCTCATAATCTGACTGACAGGTGAGTGAGACACATGTCGGAGTGTTATTACTAATGTATTAATTGTTTATCAGGCCATAGCTTACAGCCCAGAACAACACAGTGTACACCCTCGCAAGTTGAACCAAAGTTAACCCGGCGTCATGACCGCGGTAATTCAAGGAACTGCTATCCAACCAGCACTTCTGTTACCTGACCAAACAGCCGTTCTAGACACACCCACATTAGTGTTAATTAAGAGTGGTTGCCTGCGGCTTGTGACCTCCAATATATGGGGCCTTCAGCTCCTTCCAGGGGTGATTGTTATTATAACCGTGAAGGGGCCAGCAACACCCGTTCCCTCTTGTCCCGCTCATCATCTCACCAGCGGCATGGAAGAAGTCCGTCACTACAGTAAGTGCAACGAGGTCTCAGCCCAGTCCATAGACGGTGTGCTGTCCACTCATCGTGTAAAAGTAAGTGCTGGCTGTGTTGAGCGGTGATCCTGAACCCTCCCAACGATCGCCATAGTGGAAGTGCCCATTTTACTTGTTAGGTAATAGGAATATATCAGTCTATTATATATTGTGTACGAACCATCCATTAATCCCCCCCCCCCCGCCCCCCGTTGAACTCGTAAAATAAAGCAGTAACACGCATTTGTGTTTTATATACTACACTTGTACTGAGCCTGTGTTAGTATATAATATTATCATCTCCACACCCTCACTCTACGACCCTACTACTATTACCTCTTCACATGAGAATTAACCTCATTATACTAACATTACCATAATACTTCCACCAGGTGTTCCATTTTTACGGGGTTCTTGTGGAGGTAATCTTTGACCCTTTCAGTTTTTTTTTTTTTTTACAAATTTTCCCTCAGTTATTAATCTCCAACACGCTGTGGTCCAACTTTCTCAACACTTTCTTATCTTAATTATCGTTTCTCATTGTTATCATTCTTGGTTCTATTCCTCTTTCCCGTGTTTTTTTTTTGTTCACCTCAAGTATTTTTTTCCTTCTTCACGCACTTTTTTTTTTAATTCCAACTTCAATTATTTACTGTTTTAATTATCTCATTGTTATCATTCTTGTCTATTCTTCTTTCTCATGTCTATCTACTCTTTTACTTTCTCATTTTTTTCATTATTATTGACGTTTCATCTATTCCTCTCATTCGTTAAATTATCACATACGTTCTTTTTATTTTATATCTTAATATTTACTACTTCCTACCATCCTAATTACCCCCTCATTCTTCTATTTCCTTGTTATTCTCATTCTCATTCTTCTTTACTTTCCATTATTCATTCATTCCTTCTCATTCGTTCTTTTCATACTTCTTACTTAATTCGCGACGCCTTTAATAATTATCACATGTTCTCCCAATTCCTGTTTTATTGTTTACTTTGTGACTTTCCATTTTCCCTCTTTTGTCATATGTTCTTTGGTGTCGCTTTTATTTGGATTTTTTTCTCTTCATTTTCTTTCACTTCTCGTCTGTTAATTAGACACGTGTTCCTTTTGTCTACTGTTATTGTTGTTCTCTCTCTCTCTCTCGTACACACACACACACACACACACACCTGTCGCTTAATGACCAACACAACACACCTCAACACTTAAACAATGACTCGGCAAAATTTATAAACGGAGGAACACAAACAAGAAAACAAACAACAGGATCCAAACAAACAAACAAACAATCAACGACAATAGGTTCCAAACAAATACAGAATACAAAATAAGTAAAACATATAAACAAAAACAACAACCAATTAATAAACAGAAATGAAACTTTACAACCCAAAACAAACATCAACAAAAACATCTCAACAAACATTCAAACAGCCACAAAAACACGACCCTGTAGTACATGGGCAGTAAATTAAACCAAACAACTAAACAAGTGAGAGATAAAGCCAAGTAAATGGAGAGAAAATCCAGCTGGAGGCGCGCCGTGTATGTGTGTGACCCCCCCTGCAGAGTGGTGACCCGCTTGCTGTCTTGAGGTTAGCTTGGCTTGGTTGCCTTAGATCTCTTGTTCAACGTATCGTACCGCACTTACTACCAACACACTTTAATGTCGATCCTTCCCCCCACCCTTATTAATCTGTCTCTACTTGCTTAATTGGTTGTATGTATGTATGTATGTTTTGACTCCCAACGCTTCATCATAGCTACAATGACCCAGAAATACACACGCAAGTCGTAGCTTAAGTGAGCCAATTGGATGCCGGTTTACATCTCCGGTAAGAGACAAAATTAACTCAAGAACCCTCTAAAAATCCGGTTCCTGGTCTATTAATAATGGTTATGTAGCATTACGAGAGATGTCAACTAAATAATATTATCACTATGACTCGTCTTCTGCTCTCTCACACACGCACCAGAGCGTATAAAATGCGTATAATTATGTTGATAAAGAACAGTTCAGGGGTCATGGTCTTGTACGCATTGTTGAAAGTTTCCTGTTAATGTTGTTTTATGTTGAGTTAAGCTAGTTTACAAAACACACACACACACACACACAAAATCGCTCAACACACTGACCCTCTCGGCTATCACTGACCATCACCGGCTATCACTGACCATCACCACGACCTCATCTGCAAATTTGGTGAAAAGCTTCTGCACCATCCTCGACACCGGCTCCTACTACCACCCGAGATCCCTCGTCCGAGAATTGCTGTTCGACACCACAACCGCATCCAGCCCATACGTGCACGAACTGATCGCTATAAGAACAGCCCAGTCCCAACCGTTGTAAAAATTATCAATAACTTGTCATCAACCAGTGTATTCACTCCCAGTCAATCTTACTTTTTGCAGTCACTATGTTGAAATGCCCTGTAGTTTGAGCTTTTCCTCACTAGTTATCATATATCATATTTTGTATCACTTATGTTACTTGTATATTATTTGTAAATCAAGAGACCCATTCCCCAATTATGTAACTGTATATTTTCAGCCTTCCGGCTGCCATGTTCTTTCAATAAACCGTTAATTATTATTATTATTATTACTATATAAAAATAGTTCACTTGAAGATTAGGTACCCCAGCATATCTCATGGGATGATAAAACTATCTAACGCTAATCAACACTAACCTAATATAACAATACCTAACCTAACTTAACACCCAGGTACCATTAGTGTTTAATCATCAGGTGAATTAAGCTGGGGGACCTAAACTTCACCTGAACAAAATAGCCAACATAATTATTATTCCAGAGACTAATGCACAGCGTCAAATTTACCCTCCATTCATACTCACTAAAGTAATGTTCATTTTCCAACACAAACGTTTAACCAATCATGTGACACACCAGCACGCGTGACCTTGACTCACCCACTTGGACCAGGACCAAATTCTCAAAGATTAGAACACCATTTTTGTCTCTTAGTTGGAGATAAGAGAATGCATCGAGTTACTAATATGGTGGCTTAGTGCGTACGTTCGAGATAGTTTTAGCAACATCAGTTTATCTCTTGACGCGTTTTTATACATTTCCGTATCAGGGCTTCAATTTAAACTTACTGGATGTGTTATTAAATCTCCTCCAGCTTATAAATTAAACTTTAACCCAGTTTTTAGTATTGATAAATGTCTAGTTACAGAAAGAAACACAAAAACAAAATAATCTTTACGAATCCACATTCTGGATACAAGACGAAAGCCGAACGAGTAAAAATCCAGGTCACTTCCCGCCAGCAATGCTTTCAATCAAGTTTAGCGGAGATATTAAGACGTCACGTGCAAAGTATAAATGAACATACTAGTGAACCTTGACCCCGTTCCTCAGCTGTTGTTTGTGATGAAGTTGACACAGCAGCAGTCTGAGTTATTACAGCTATAATAACGGGACATAACAATGGTATAAATGTGTGTAATAGTTTAAGAGACGGGACATTGTGGCTAGGAAAAGTCGCTAGTTAAGCCCGAAAAGCGAGAAAATAAACAATGCTGTAATTTACTACTGTAGCTAATTCACTTATTGCTGTTTCTACATCTATTATTACTATCATCACTACTATTATCAATATTACTTTACTACTACTACCACTACTACTATAATTATTACTTAACTACAGTACACTATTCCTACTATTTACCTCACTGCAACCAGAACTACCAATGTCAACAATACTACTACAACCAATATTAAAACAACAACTACTACCATCACTACTACTACTACTGTTGCCATTACCACAATCACTACCTAACTACGAGTTTTAATTATCCTCTACGACATAAACTGGAGAAAATATGGTAATTATATCTATGAAGCACGGCCCTTAAAGAGTTATATATCCGGGAGAGTCAGCGAGACCTTGAGTAAACCCGGTGAAAACAACCATCTGTTCCTTCCCGCCAAATTTTGTTCGTAAACATCTGTTGCTTTCCCGCCAAATTTTGTTGTAGCTGCAAGCGTATTGACAGCTTTAGGCCCACTCCGACACACGGCTCTCCCAGCTGGATGGACTTTTGTATGAGTCAACTCCGATCCTCATAACGTACATTCACACCCTCACAAAGTACGCACATCGACGCCCTCACAAAGCGTGTCTTTGGTCTAAAAACGTACACAACTACACACGTTTAGGTACTCGCAACACCCACAACTCCAGTACACACACAATCACGCCCCCTACTTTCCCAACACGCACACACCCACGCCCCCCGCCAAGCACACCCACGTCAAGCACCCCAACCCACTAAATCTGGAGAATGCAGGTCAGCCGGGGCACAGCACAGACGAAACTCGTACGTCTGGCTGCGGGGCTCGAGCATCTTCTGCGCTAGATCACATGTTCCCGCCATTATATCTAGCTTATACATCTGATTTCCCACCACAAATTAACTAGATTCTTCAGAGAGATTTCCACTATGACGCGGCAATATTATATAAATTGTTTATAAATACTTAAAAACTTGCCAATGAAGCGAAACAAGCCGGAAATAAGCGATTAAAATCAAGTACAGATGAAGCAGACATCTTTCCGACAGTGTAGCCACCCAAGGCGGCCACAAAGGAACACTAAAGTAGGTTATCAAGATGCTTGGCAGACGAGGTCTTCATTTCCTGTGACTCAGTGAGAAAAAAAAAATCATGTTCTCTGTTACGACACACACACACACACTATCTATACTAGTTATGACACAACAACAGTTCATGATAGATTATTACGTCAAAATTCAATACAAGATTTTAAATTGAATTACATATTAACATACGACATCCATTATAAAAACAGTTTAAATAATCACCAAAACAAAAATATGGAATCACCTTAAAAGTACCGTGTTTTTTTTTCCCTCCTTGCTGAACTTGAGGGGATGAAGATGGAGGTAAGTGGGTCAGGTTAGTGTGAGCGGCGAATAGCAAGAGGTAGAGTAGTGACATCCACGGCCCGAGGTGACGCCCCGACACACTTACTAATATGTTAACAACCCTGACTTAGTGGCCACCCCCCTCCCCTCTCCTCCCCCATAGATCGTAAACATGTAAACACAAACATACACAACATACATATCAGTTTATCCCCTTCCTCGTCTTCACCTACACAAACACTCTCACCCCCCCCCTTCACATACACTATCAATCCCCCACAACACACAAACACTACCTTCTTCCCTCTCACAAACACCCCTCCCACATCACAAACACTCTCTTCCTCGCTCTTACATACACAAACACATCCTCCCCATCACACAACACAAACACTCCCTCCCACAACAATAACAAACACGCCCTTCCTCCCCTTCACATATAGTACACAAACACTCCTCCCACAACACAAACACTCCCTCCCATTCATATACACAAACACCGTCACACAAACAAAAACCCATCAGTCTCAAAACACACACACACACACACACACACACCAAAAAATAAACCAAATAACGGGACATACCCAACGGTGGGACATGTACCACAACCCCTCCTCTCCCATCCCCTCCCATGCTGCTGTGCCAAAGGTCAAGATCACCCCCTAATCAAAACGTGGCAACACTGTACAACACCCTGAACACTGATTTCCCCAGCCTATCTTGACAGTTCTCATTGCGTTTAGTCGTTGGTAGCTCTTACGTATATAGGGGGTATTTGAACGAACCTTTCTGGAGGAGGGGGGAGGGTAGAGCTTAACAGACATTGTTCATATTGCACTGTTGCTTGGCCAGACGTGTTGTGTATACCCCCCCCCCCCCCACATCATATACGACTGTCTGGCGGCGCCTAACAACAATGTACTGGTTATTAGCGATGTGGACTGCCCCCCTCTCCCTCCCTCCCTCCCTCCCTCCCTCCATCTCTCCCTCTTCCTCTAAACACCCTCCCTCCTCCTTGAACACCCTCCCTCTCTCCCTCTTAGCCCTTCCTGTCTCCCTCTTACACCTTACCCTCCCTCTTTACCTTCTTCCTCCCCCTCTTACTCTCTTCCTTCCCTCTCTCTCCCTATCTTAATTCTGATCCCCTTCCTTGCCATTCCCACCCAGTTCCTATTCCTTCCTCATCTTTTTTTCTTCTTGTTCCTCTCCTCTCATCTTCTCCAATCTCATTCCTCTCTTCCTTACCCAACTTTTATTCTCTCCCTCTCCCCTCTTCGTCTCCCAGCCCCTCTCCTTGCTACGTCATCTCCTCTCTCTCCTCCTTCCCCTTATTTTCTTAGTTTCTTCCAACGCCCACTCATCTAACTCTTCCCCCTTCCTCCCCTTCTCCCCAAGTTGACCCCCTTCCTCCTCACCTACCGCTAAATCGTCCCCCTTTCCTCCTCACCTCCCGCTAAATCGTCCCCCTTCCTCCTCACCTACCGCTATCTCTTCCCCCTTCCTCCTCACTCTTCCCCCTTCCTCCCCCATCTACTTCCCACGTCCAGTCACCCCCCCCTCCTTTTCTCTCCATTATTATTAGTGTACAGGTAACTGTTCCTTTGTGCCGAAGGGAGATATATAGCAGTCTGTCACATACCTATACTGTCTGTCTGTCACATACCTATACTGTCTGTCAGTCTGTCACATACCTATACTGTCTGTCTGTCTAAGCCCCGAGAGACCCAGCCAACACTTAGGATACCATCATTATCTATCGCTTGGTATAAATATCTATCTGTCTATCTATTAATAAACACACTAGTTAGGAGTATAATGTTCATGATATATACAGGTAAGAGATAAATTAATTAACCTTACCTGAAGATTAGACACCATAGCTCATTTCACCTTAAGATTAATCACCCTAACGCTAATCTAATCTACCCGACCTTACCCTAACCTAACCAAGCTTAACCTAACCTAGCTTAACCTAACCAAGCTTAACCTAACCTAGCTTAACCTAACCTAGCTTAACCTAACCTGGCTTAACCTAACCTGGCTTAACCTAACCTGGCTTAACCTAACCTGGCTTAACCTAACCTAGCTCAACCTAACCAAGCTTAACCTAACCAAGCCTAACCTAGCTTAACCTAACCAAGCTTAACCTAACCTAGCTTAACCTAACCAAGCTTAACCTAACCTAGCTTAACCTAACCTAGCTTATCCTACTGCTATACCTAACCTCGTGGTAAAGTTAAGGTATTCAATCTTCGAGTGTTAAGTGATATATAAGTAGTGAGTGAGTGTGTGTGTGTGTGTGAGTGAGTGAGTGTGTGTGTGTGTCTTGTTGACCTCTTGACCAAGCGGAAGTGTTTACTTTCCTCCTCCTCCTCAGCCTCCCCCTTCCTTCCTTTCACCAATGCTCCCCACCTCCTTCTCTCCCCCATCACCCCTCCCTCCCTCTCACCATCCCTCTCTCCCTCTCACCAACCCTCCCTCCCTCCCACCCACCGTCCCTCCCTCTCACCACCCCTCCCTCCCTCTCTCTCACCACCCCTCCCTCCCTCCCACCCACCGTCCCTCCCTCCCTCTCACCACCCCTCCCTCCCTCTCACCAATCCTCCCTCCCTCCCTCCCACCCACCGTCCCTCCCACCAACCCTCCCCACCTCCTTCTACCTCCCACCTACACTCCCTCTCACCAACTCTCTCCTGCCTCTCTCGACCTACTTCCCCCATTAACCTCACCTCCACTTTACCCCAACAACTACCGGTCACCACCATCTTGACTATCTTGAACTATCTACCAACAGTACCCTCTCTCTCTCTCTCTCTCCTAAACCTCCTATGCCATTCATCTCCTCACTCTCCTTCTTCTTCCTCCTCCTCAATGTAACTCCGTAAGCTAGCCTCTTCCCTCCTCTACCCTTCCTACCCTCACCCCTTACCCAAGTTCCTCCTAACAGCAAAAGCTATAAGACAAGCCGTCCACACACACACACACACACAGGTTGAGATGGTAGATGCCCTCGAGCTGTTTGGGGATTTCAATGCCTCGTCGATAGTGAGCCAGTGAGTGTTACCAAGTCGGGGAGGTCATTTGCCACTGTATTAACGATGGTATTGTCTGTATGTTTGTCTGTGTGTATTGTTGAGTATTATATATAGTGTATATCACTCACTCCAACTGTATGGTGTACGTGGACGACAGTGTTGGCGTGGTGAGGATATGGTGATGGATGGTAATAGTGGTAAGTGATTGTGGTAGACGGTGGTGGTGGTGGAAGAGGCAGGTGGTGAGTGTTCCACGGAAATGATTTGTGGTGGGAGTGGTGATGGTGGTAGTGGTGGTGGTGGTAGTGGTGGTGGTGAGAGTGTTGGTGGTGGTGTTGGTGGTGGGAGTGGTGATGGTGAGAGTGTTGGTGGTGGTGTTGGTGGTGGGGAAGGTAGAGTTGAGTTGGTCACGCTTGAGTTACTTCGTCAAGATTACCTGGTTGTGATGAGCGTCTGTGAAGCTCGGTGGGGGAAGCTTCTACACCTGTCGGTACACCTCCATGAGTGTCTGTTTAACATCCATACCTGAGAACACCTGAAGATTAGGCACCCCAGCTTATTTCACTTGAAGATTAACCACCCTAACCTAATGCCAACCTTACCTAATGCTAATCTAACGCTAACCTAACCTAACGTAAACTACCCTAATGCTAACCTAACCTACCACTAACCTAGCCAAATGCTAATCTAACCTGCTCTTAACCTAACCTAATGCTAACCTAACCTATAACCTGCCACTAACCTACCCCCCCCCCCCCAAGGTAGCGTTATAAACCACATACTATAATCAAAACAAACCCTTAACCATCCAGTACACAAGGCGGAAAAAAATACCCTAGATCACCTTCACTTCCCCCTTTACAGCTGGATCGACTAGAGGCGCCCCAGACCCGAACCATTGACCCTCAGGACAAGAAGCGAGTGCTGCATCCACTCAGCCATCACACAAGGATGTGGTTTAAAAGCGTAACAGGGATGTGATGTAGTGGCGTAACAAGGATGTGGTGCAGTGGCGTAATAAAGAGCGTAACAAGGGCGTAGGTAAGAACAAGTGACGGCGCTGGGAAGGTAATGGTGCGTAAGATCACGACCAGAGGCAACCAAGGTTTCCTATACGCCCGTATACGCACGACTGTTACAGCCGCCCTGATCCTAGCGCCAGTCCCTGAGATTAAAAATCCTAGCACCAGAGTCGGAGAGATTGGAGTCCTAGAACCAGAGTCCCTGAGTTGAGAGTTCTAGCACCAGAGTCCCTGTCCGTCAGTCAACTAGAAGGAAGAAAGAAAGAAAGAAAACATTCATAGAGCTGACTAACACAACTACGCCGTGAGAGGGACGGGGTCATTAAGTGTGTGAAATCAGTCAGTCGTTCGTTCATTCATTCATTCAAACATTTATTCATTCAGGCAGTCAGTCAGTCATTTATTAACTCAATCGGGTGAGGCATTCATAGAGCTGACTAACACAACTACACCGTGAGAGGGGAGGAGTCGTCAGGTGCCCCCCCCCCCCCCCCCGACAGTCAACTCACACCTGGCGCTGATTGGTCGAGAGGTAAAGGTGTTTGAGGTTGGGTTTTTACTCTGGGCTTTAGTCATCCTCCCCGGGACCACCAACCTTCACTAATATAACTGTTGGTTTACCTTACGTTAGCTAGTGCATAAGTTGGTTGATATGACGTTACAGTTACGTTAGGTTGACTTAAGCTATGTTAGGTTAGTATTAAGTTGAACCTGAGTAACTGTCTTCAATATAAAAAGATTATTAGAAACACACACACACACACACACACACTGACAGATAGGTGTGGTGACTTACCTGGGCCACATCTTTTACAGGTAACAGGTGGTACAAGGACGACTATACCCGGTTCAAGCCACAAAAACATGGCCGGCAAAATGGCATCAAAATCAAACTGAGACTTTACCGTATTTAGAGAGAGAGAGAGAGAGAGAGAGAGAGAGAGAGAGAGAGAGAGAGACTTTATGATACTTGAAGATTCCAAAAATAATAATAATAATAATAATAATAACAACAACAAAAAGCACACACACACACACACACACACACACACACACACACACAGCAACTATTACCCCAATTCGAGGCGTCCGGCACAGTTAAGAGGATGACGCAGCAATGACGTCACACCCACCTCCGGAGCCAACCCCCCCCCCCCCCCCAGTGGTCAGCAGGTGCCGCGTTGGTCATTACAGAACTGCAGTGTGTCATGATGTACCAACCACCCTCTAGCACCACCCATCATCACCATCATCTACCACCACCACCACTACTACTACTAGCCTCCACCACCACCACTACTAGCATCCTCCAACACCCCTTCTCCACTATCACCATCATCCTTAACCACCAACCTCCAACACTATCAACCAGTAATATCATCCTTCAACATGGCCACCCTCCAACACTACCATCATCATCACCACCACCTCCAACATCACCACCACCACCTCCAACATCACCACCAACACCACCTTTAAACACCACACTCACCACCACCACCACCGACATTTTAACTCATAAAGTCACCACCCAAAAAAAAAAATGCACGTCTGTAAAAGAAAGAAAGAAAGAAAGAAAGAATTGGTATCTAACAAAAGCACAAATTTCTTTCAGTTAAAATACGGTTTATGCCTTACGTCTTTGTACAGATAAATGTATTGTACCTTGACGACGATAATTCTTGTATATATCAATCGTATACAAAAAAAAAATACATCTGTTTATTACCGCAAAAACAAATATAAATAATGTTAATAAAAATAGTAAAAAGTAAATAAAAATAAATAATAAGTCACATGTTTGCAGTTAAAAATGACAAATAATAATAATATTAATAAAAAATTGTAAAAAAATAAATAAAATAAAATAATAAGTCACATGTTTGCAGTTAAAAATAATAAATATATATACTGTTAATAAATATAATAAAAAAAAGAGTCACATTTGTAGTTAAATAATTTTTTTTTTACACATCTTGGGTAAATAAACCAACTAACAGACATATAATAATTTCCTTATATAAATCTACATAAAATAGTGACCTGTGTCGCTCCACTAAAGACACACCTGGTAATAACGAACAACTGATTATAACAACACATACCTGGTTATTACGAGCACCCGATTACAAACACCTGGTTATAACACACAACTGATTATAACACGCACCTGGTTATAACACACACCTGGTTATAACACACACCTAATTATAACACACACCTGATTATAACACACACCTAATTATAACACACACCTGGTTATAACACACACCTAATTATAACACACACCTGGTTATAACACACACCTAATTATAACACACACCTGGTTATAACACACACCTTTAAGACGGTCACACTACAGTACAGGAGTCCCGTTAAACAGGGAATCTGACCCAACTTAACACTTATTAACCTCAACAACAAGACACATACAATATAACTCTCTAGTTTAATCACACTTCACCAACAACAACAACTAAGAATTGTTACCTATCTTATCTCTGTTCAATTCCACCTGTTAAATCTATTGTAATTAAGAGGTCATCAAGTCTTATAATGGGACAGGTGGTCTATAGGTAACTAATGGGTTTAGATTTTTAAATTCAAATCCCAGTAACCGTTAGTATTTGAGACATCTCGGCCCGCTTGTCTTGTCCTCCCTCGGGGTGGGGTTGGGTGGGGTTGGGTGGGGTGGGGTTGGGTGGGGTTGGCTTGGGTTGGGTTGGGTTGGGTTGAGTAGGGTTGGGTTGGGTTGGGTTGGGTTGGGTTGAGTAGGGTTGGGTTGGGTTGGGTTGAGTAGGGTTGGGTTGGCTTGAGTAGGGTTGGGTTGAGTAGGGTTGGGTTGGGTAGGGTTGGGTGGGGTGGGGTTGGGTTGAGTAGGGTTGGGTGGGGTTGGCTTGGGTTGGGTATTTGGTTAGGTTAGGTTTACATGGTTGTGACCGTTAAGGAAACTGTCACTAAACTTGACCTCGTGCCAACAACGAGCGACACTGGAGGCAGAAGGGAAGCGAACGTTAGTCTGGCGTAGCGTCCATGAGCGCGGTGCTATACTACCTGAAGGACAACACCAGGTGCTGCTTATAGCTCGTGCTGGCGCTAGTAAATGCTCATGTTGGCGCTAGTGAATGCTCGTGTTGGCACAAGTGAATGCGAGTATTGGCGCAAGTGAATACTCGTGTTGGCGCTAGTGAAGGCCCGTGATGGTTCTGCTGATTGCTTAAGCTGTCGATGTTTAAACGCTCTTTTTGGCCAGATGACTGCTATTGCTGGCGCTGCAGGTAAATGCTCGTGCTGACGATAGCTGGCACTGGCGGTGTTATTTTACAACACTCAGACCGTAAAAGGTGACAGTGTTGCCAAAGGTGAGGGACTGAGGGTGTATCAGTGACCTTCATCGTCGGCCTCAATGAACCTCAGATGGCAACACTGATTAAGAGATCACGAGACGGAAGTGACGTAACAGAGAGAGAGAGAGAGAGAGAGAGAGAGAGAGAGAGAGAGAGAGAGAGAGAGAGAGAGAGAGAGAGAGAGAGAGAGAGTCACTTGAATTTAACGCCAGAAAAAATCAATAATAATAATAATAATAATAATAATAATAATAATAAATCATTAACTCCCACAAAAAATCAAATACAAAACTCCCTCACACACAAAAATATCAATACTTCCAGTCAAGTCAGGAGAGGTGGCAAACTGAACGGCATAACACACACCCATACTAATCCTCACCCAGAACAAGTCATAAACACGCGTAGTGGCTAGCTTGGCCTCGAGTGAACACGAGGAAAAAGACATGTGAACCTTACAAGCCATTTGAACCTTGGTGATATTTGAACCTTGGGGATATTTGAACCTTGGTGCTATTTGAACCTTGGTGCTATTTGAACCTTGGGGATATTTGAACCTTGGGGATATTTGAACCTTGGTGCTATTTGAACCTTGGTGCTATTTGAACCTTGGGGATATTTGAACCTTGGGGATATTTGAACCTTGGGGATATTTGAACCTTGGTGATATTTGAACCTTGGTGATATCTGAACCTTGGTGATATTTGAACCTTGGTGATATTTGAACCTTGGGGATATCTGAACCTTGCAAGCCATTTCAAACATAAAGGCTATTCGAAACTCGTAAGACATCTGAACCTTTTTAAGACATTTGAACTTTATCAGACATTGAGCCAAAGTGCGAAGACAATAACAATGATTTTTCTAAAGAGCACGACGAAGAAAGTGACACAGGTATAATTCACAGGTATAACTCCCAGGTCTATTAATTAACACAGGTAAACTCCTCAACACTACCAAGATGATGATTTATAACCCCCCCCTCCACTAATACAGATGCACTAACATAAACACACCAATTAATCACTTCCAGGTGTGATTTTTCCTCGGCAGTAAATTAACTACGGTGTGATGTACGACTGCCTCTCCTCCCTCCCTCCCTCCCACGGCACAGGTGTAAACTCAATTAGCAGAGGTGAGAAAGTCATTAGCAGGTGTTATGGATGTCTCTTATTAAAAGTTTTCCTCACCTGTCTATATAACTTGACTCACCAGGTTAATTGTACAGTGAAACCTCCATATAACGGACAACTCCCTCCATATAATCCGTTAGGAGGGGGGTTCACATCTAACGGACCCTAGATACAACGGAATTATCTATCCATATGTATAATACGTTAAATGGGAGGGGGGTTTACCTCTAACGGACCCTCGATATAACGGACATTTTTCTCTATTGTTTATCTTACGGACGCTCGATATAACGGACATTAATCTATATAGTTCGTTATATAGGGAGAGGAGAGAGGGAGGGGGGGGGGGGGTTACCTTGCTAATATATCTGCAGTACCATAACAACCTGTCATACTCAGCGCCCCAAACTACCGCTCATAACCCCTGAAACACACGCCTGTTGACCTCAAACTACACGCGTGATTGATACGGATTACAACTATTATATTTCATCTTCCCGCGTTGAAAATAACACTCCTTAGTTACAGTTTCCTTGTAATAATATATAACAATGGTGCGGTAATTACACTTGGATGTAATTAGAAGCTCTGAGTATTACGCCCCAAGGATGAGATTAAGAGTGCATTCAAAATTACACGTTAATGATGTGATAATTACCTTTAATTTTGCTGCCTTGTTTCTTTAGTATACAAAATATCATTAGTTGAATAATTACATTTTCTCTTAAGAGTTCACAAAAACCAAGTGTGAGCTTATTAACAGGTAGATGATACCATTTTACCTGACAGGTCTGAGAATACCGCAGGTGTAGCGAAGCGTGGAGCTCGTGTTAGTCTGTACGCATACATACCTGACTGGCAGACACACAGAGAAAAAGACAGACAGACAGAGAAAAAGACTAACAGACAGACAGACAGAGAAAAAGGCAAACAGACAGACAGAGAAAAAGACAAACAGACAGATAGAAAAGGACAGACAGACAGAAAAGGACAGACAGACAGAAAAGGACAGCCATAAACACAACCATTCTTAAGACACCCCACACACTCCATATACTGTACCGGTACCAAAACAACAGCTCCAGCACAGACGATCATAACCGCCTGGCGAATGTATCCATGCACGGAAAGACTAACACACGCTTATGAAAAACTCTCTCTCTCTCTCTCTCTCTCTCTCTCTCTCTCTCGTGACATGCAACTGCCTGCTGACCTTCACTACCACCATCACCCACTGCCAGCCTACCACCCCAACCACGACTACCACCCCCACTCCCCACGACTACCACCCCCGGGCAGACGACATTCCTGCCCGCCACGATATCTCTCTCTCTCTCTCTCTCTCTCTCTCTCTCTCTCTCTCTCTCTCTCTTCTATTGTTATTAAACATGTTTATTCATAACGTGAGAATTGGGACAGAAGAAGAATAAAGACAGGAATAAAGAGGATGAGAGGAAGGGTAATCACCAACCCACTCATCCACCCTGCTACTCCACCCACCACACCCACCAACATTCCTTCACCCACCAGTCATCCACATCTACCTAAGGTCTTAACCCCACCCTACTCATCCCACCCCCACATCCACTCACCCACTCACTCATCCACCCCCACCCCCACACCACCTCCAACCACCTCACCAAAGACTCCTAACAATGCTCTTGTAATTATCACCAGTAATGTGTAATACTCGCACCACCACCCAACTAGCACCGTGATTGGCTGGAGCTCCTCGAATACGTGAGAAGATGTAAGGAAAAAAAAGTGGTGAGGAAGAGGGGGGAAAGGGGGAGGGGGGAAAAGGGGGAGGGGGGAAAGGGGGAGATGAGGAGGAAGAAAAGGTTAGGAGGAATAGAAAATGACGAAGAGAAAACAGAAAACTTGAATGAAAAATTAATAATAATAATAATAATAATAAAAATAATACAATAATAATAACAATAATAAATAAATGAAACAACTACAATAATCAGTGTTGTCAGGTAGTGGGTTAGTGTTGTCAGGTAGTAAGCGAGCCAACACAAGACAAACGCCACCATTCCTTTAGTCACACTGCTTCCCTCAACACACCTTGTGCCAGTCATGCTCCGGATTCTCAAAGATTCTTAAGTCAATTTTTTTTTTTTCTTCCCATAACTGTAGATGTGAGAACGTTTCGATACGGTTCATGATACTTAAGCTACGACACAAAGATGGATTCTCATACATCCCTACGTTATTTTTTTTCTCCACCCACTTAGCCCTTATGGCAACAGACAAATAAAGCTTCAATCGCTAATTATTCAGTTACAGAGGAAACTATTCTTCATTGCTGCTTATTATTATTACCTACCTACATTAACAATATACAACAGGCTACCAAACTCCAGTGAAGTGAACTAACTGTCTAGGTTACACAATAACATATACGCGCACGTCATCCAGCACAGATTCCACCACCCCCGCTGAGGTGGATCTCACAGCCTCTGGAGGGAACTATAATGCCATAAACTTTACTCCACCAGTCAAACACAAGAAAAATACATCAACACACTACCACAACAGCGTTATTATACTCCGGTAAAACAAAAAAAAATAAAAAAAAAAACACTGAAAGCCAGGAAAATAGCCCCATCTAAACCACACTGTTTCCACGAGCGAGTTCTCCGCTACTTTAGGAGAGATGCACCTGGTCTAGTTTAATACTGCTGGAAGGTGAGCGGAGTTTTTTGTTTGCTTGTTTGTCTGTTTGTTTGTTTGTTTGTTTTCACTAAAGAAATGTTTGGGTAAAAATTTGTTGATGTTATAAAATTCTGAAAATACACACACACACACAAAGACATCCATTAAAATATGTACTTCAAACACACACACACACACACCTCAGGCCACAGTGTCGTCCAGTTCACAGCCAGGGAAAAACGCCAACGTTCACAAATCCAAAAGGGGAAAAAATTCGGCCAGTTGGCGCAGCTGCTGAACTGGCTCTCGTCCAGGTGTGGGTGGGTGGGTGGGGAGGTAGGGCAGGGGGGTTTTGGATGGGTGGCTGTTGTGGGTGGGTGGGAAGGACGGTGCTGAGTGGGTGGGTGTACGTGCAGTGGTTAGCACGCCTTACACCTTGGCAATCATCACCAGATACGTCAAGAGAGAGAGAGAAAGAGAGGATTGGAAGGTGACTCGGAATTTCCTTGTACCAGCCAAGACGAGAGATGATTTTCACCTTAAGAACTGCTCAGCCAAATAATACATAAACACAATACAAACATCACAAACACACATCACAAACACACATCACAAACATTCCTTACAACATCCTCTTCAATATCAAGGAACTGGGAGGGAAATTGTCGGGTTTTTTCCTACCTGTTATGTGCAACTGAGACGAGAAGGGATGACGATGAAGGGAAAAATAAGACAAAGTTGATTTTCACACAAGTAAGGGAGCAACACCTCGACCACCACTCCACAACAACGAAGCTAATTTGCAAGCATTCCAAGCATGTATTTTTTCAAGCAAGCACCATCTCTCTCTCTCTCCACACCCCCCCCCCCCTACACACACACACAAACGTACATACCCTCTCCCCCACACATACCCCCATACACACACACAAACGTACATACCCCCCCCACACACACAAACTACCTCCCCCCTCTCCCCCACACACACACATTCCGGCGTCGTGCAACAGTCGGCAATGAGCACAATAAAACATGACGCCTTATTGCAAGTGCACCCAATAAAACGGACGGAGGGTGACATTTGCAACATAGGTGACCGCCAGACCGTGAAACAACACAGCCTCCACACCTGTCCAACACTGCCACACCCTACACATACACACTACCTATTATATACACATCTGTCCAACACTACCACACCCTACACATACACACTACCTATTATATACACACCTGCCCAACACTACCACACATGTCCAACAATACCACAGCTGTCAAATAATGTCACACCTTTTACACACCCCCCAGGCCCCCACTCACACTATCTATTGCACATATTTTTTCTCGTTTCCCCCCCCCTCTCTCTCTCTCTCTCTCAACGACAAATCACGGCCGCGTGTTATGCCGCAAGGAAGGTGAGTGTCATTGCACAATCACCCCTCCTCTCCCTCTTCTCTCCGCCCCTCACCTTTCCCTCCCTCTCCTCTCCTCCTTAGATAGACACAACACGCAAGGTAATGGTGACAAAGGCACAAGGGCAATATACGCTGGTGACACTGTGGCCGCCATCTGACCGCTGCAAGGCTACTGCTGAGGAAGGCGCTGCAGAAGATCCCCACAACATAGTGTTTTAGAGAGGTTAGGGTAGGGATCGTGAAAAGGGGTTTGCGTCCGATATTTGAGGATTTTAAGGGGATTAAGACCGATATTGGGGTAATGTAAGGGGATCAGGGCCAACATTTGAGTATTATAAGGGGATTAGGGCCGATATTTGGGTCCGGTCAGGGGATCAGGGCCGATATTAGGGTACTGTCAGAGGATTAGGGTCGATATTAGGGTACTGTCAGGGGCCAATATTAGGGTACTATCAGAGGGTCAGGCCCGATATTGTGATACTGTCAGGGGATCAGGACCATTAGGGTACTGTCAGGGGATCAGGACCATTAGAGTACTGTCAGGGGATCAGGACCATTAGGGTACTGTCAGGGGATCAGGACCATTAGGGTACTGTCAGGGGATCAGGACCATTAGGGTACTGTCAGGGGATCAGGACCATTAGAGTATTGTCAGGGGATCAGGACCATTAGGGTACTGTCAGGAGATCAGGACCATTAGGGTACTGTCAGGGGATCAGGACCATTAGGGTACTGTCAGGGGATCAGGACCATTAGGGTACTGTCAGGGGATCAGGACCATTAGGGTACTGTCAGGGGGAGGTACCATAAACTAAGTGGTTTTAGTGTCCGTGTTTAGTCCATTAAAGAAGCCACACTATGTGACACCCAGGTAATACTCTCTAATTAACCTGTAACTTATGATCCACACCCTGTAACACACCATGATCCACACCTTGTAACACACCATGATCCACACCATGTAACACACCATGATCCACACCCTGTAACACACCATGATCCACACCATGTAACACACCATGATCCACACCATGTAAGACACCACGATCCACACCTTATAACACACCATGATCCACACCCTGTAACACACCATGATCCACACCCTGTAACACACCATGATCCACACCTTATAACACACCATGATCCACACCCTGTAACACACCATGATCCACACCTTATAACACACCATGATCCACACCTTATAACACACCATGATCCACATTTTATAACACACCATGATCCACACCCTGTAACACACCATGATCCACACCTCGCAACACACCATGTGATCCAGACTGTGTGACACTCCGGAGTTACACCGTGTGACTTGTAAAACTAAGGCCCCTCAAGTCATCCATCCGACACACATGATTCACACGGTATAATAATTGTAACGCAACTAATGACACACTAGGTGACTGGCTTAAGCCCACGTCAAATCACTCCCAATATTCACTCCACACACACTAGCTACTCCTAGTACCCACACAGTGATCTTGAGGGCCCACACGTTACTCCCAGGGCCCCCACACGTTACTCCCAGGGCCCCCACACGTTACTCCCAGAACCCCACACGTTACTCCCAGGGCCCCCACACGTTACTCCCAGGGCCCCCACACGTTACTCCCAGGGCCTCACACGTTACTCCCAGGGCCCCCACACGTTACTCCCAGGACCCCACACGTTACTCCCAGGGCCCCCACACGTTACTCCCAGGACCCCACACGTTACTCCCAGGACCCCACACGTCACTCCCAGGGCCCCACACGTTACTCCCAGGGACCCCACACGTTACTCCCAGGGCTCCACACGTCACTCCCAGGGCCCCACACGTTACTCCCAGGGACCCCACACGTTACTCCCAGGGCCCCACACAGTATAGTTCCCAGCATGACACAGACCTAAGTTACCATCAGCTTATCACCGACCACAAGACAACTCTCACGGTGGGAACACTATATATATCGTCCGTCACTCACTGAATTGCTCAAAAAATTGTGAGTAAAGCTTGTAGGAAACTTTCTGTGAGTATATTGTGAAGTGTACGACGTAATTAAGTCTCATTGAGTACGATGATCTAGCTAGCTTCTTTGAGTACGATGACTTAATCATTTGAGTACGATATTTTCAAGCTTTTAATAATATGAGCGGAATATGATTGATAATTTTGGACTCGAGGGGATATGTCATTGTACTCAAATGGATGTTATCGTACTCAAGGGGTTATGTCACCGTACTCAAGGTGTTAAGAGGACCGTATATTGAAACTCGTGATGAGACTTTTTAAAAAATTCCTTAAAACAAAAAAAAAAAATCGATGAAACTTTCTGAAAAATCTCCTCCAAAATTTTTAAAAACTTGATACGAAACTTTCTGAAAATCCGGGTAAAAATGAATAGCCTTGGACAAAACGTGACAAAAAATATGAACAACCTTGGACAAAACGTGACAAAAAATATGAACAACCTTGGACAAAACGTAACAAAAATATGAACAACCTTGGACAAAACGTGACAAAAACTTCACTGCAAATATAAAAAAGTTATCAGCTGAAACTTTGAATCACTGTAAAGTCATTCATCTTGCAGAGCACACACACACACACACACCTTACGAGTACTACTATATTATACTTTGAAGTAGGTATATATTTTCTCTATAGCGGGTGATCAAACGTGTAGCTATAAACACGTAAACACAAAACTCATCTCAATACATATATAAATACTGTAAGATAATCATCCTTCCCCTCGATGTACCCGACAGTGATATAAACAAAAAAACAAATGAGAGTGCAAGAGTATAAATGATATAACCAAACCATTTCACTTACCTTATACACATTAAATAAACAATAATCTGCTCTCCTTTATTACCCTGTGTGAGTTAGATTAAGGAGTAAACAAACCTCAAATAAAGATGAGAAAGAAAGAGAAGGGAGATTAAAACAAAGAGTGAATGACAACAGTAAGGTGAAATAGCTATACACACAGACACCGGTTCGTATCCTCGACTTACAGACACAATAAAAAAAAAAAAAAGTAAATCTTAAAAGGTCAGCCAAGCAGGATTCAACCACCACCCCCATGGCCGCCGCTCCCTGCAGCATAATCCCCCGGGTGCTACAGGTGGAGGCAGGTCCTGGGGTGGGGTGGAGCCGGAGGAGAGGGTTATACGGCCTTGGGTGCTGGGGTGGGGTGGAGGAGAGGGTAATACGGCCTTGAACCCATTCTTCTCACTTGGTAATGCACACATACAGTTTTCCCTCGACCTTACCCATCAGGCGAGTACTTAGGTGAAGCCTTGAACTGGGAGTGTGAGGGGCCCCTGAAGTGATAGTGATGGCCCCTCAAGTGATAGTGATGGTCCCTGAAGTGATAGTGATGGCCCCTCAAGTGATAGTGATGGCCCCTCAAGTGATAGTGATGGCCCCTGAAGTTATAGTGAAGGCCCTGCAATGACAACGGGTTCCTAGAGTGACAGTCGGGGGGCCTTGAACCGACAGCAAGGACCCTGAACTGACAATGGGGCCCTGAACAGACATTGAGAGCCCTGAACTAGCAGTGAGGACCTAAACTGCCAATAAAACCCCTTAAATAAAACAAGGGTCCCTGAATATACAACGGCAGCCCCGAAACAACAACGTCGAGAGCCACGAAGTGTGTGTGTGTGTGGAGGAAAGGTGGAGAAGGCGGGGGAGGGAGGCCTTGTATAGTCACTGACGGCCATGAGGGAAGACCTAAACCAATGACTTACGGTACTATACGTCCCATTCTGTCTCCCTCACCCCTCCCCTCCCCCTGTTACGGTGAGTGCCGCCCCTCACCACCCACTCACCTCGGACCGGACACTAAAAGGATCACCTAAAGATTAGCCACAAATAGTTTATTTCACCTGATGATTTAACATTATTACGCTACCTGGCGGGATTAAGTTAGTTTAGGCTAGATTAGGTTATGTTGGGTTAGGTTAAGTTAGATTAGGTTATGTTGGGTTAGGTTAAGTTAGATTAGGTTATGTTGGGTTAGGTTAAGTTAGATTAGGTTATGTTGGGTTAGGTTAAGTTAGATTAGGTTATGTTATGGTTACGTTAAGTCAGATTAGGTTATCCTTAGGTTCAGTTATATTAAGTTACAAGAGGTTATGTTAGATTAGGTTAGGTTATGCTACAAGAGGTTATGTTAGATTAGGTTAGGTTATGCTACAAGAGGTTATGTTAGATTAGGTTAGGTTATGCTACAAGAGGTTATGTTAGATTAGGTTAGGTTATGCTACAAGAGGTTATGCTACAAGAGGTTATGCTAGATTAGGTTAGGTTATGCTACAAGAGGTTATGCTACATTAGGTTAGGTTATGCTACAAGAGGTTATGCTAGATTAGGTTAGGTTATGCTACAAGAGGTTATGCTAGATTAGGTTAGGTTATGCTACAAGAGATTATGCTAAATTATGTTATGTTAGGTTAAATCAGATTAGAGTATCCTTAGGTTAGGTCAGGTCAGGTAGAGTGCCTAATCTTCACGTGATCTGACTGACATTACACAACACCTGATACAAATCGGTAAGTTACTCCTATACCAAGATCCCGAGTCACCACTAACCATCACTGCCCCCCCCAGGACCCATTATCTCACCTACCAGCCAACCCGTGACCAAACACTTTATCTTTCTATATCAGTTACAGCCACCCTCCTCACTCTTCCGGCGAGCAACACTCATTGATCAGGGTGTGAGGAAGGAGGAAAACCGACCCCTCACCCTCCTTCCTTCCCTCCCCCCTCCCTTCCTTCCTTCCCTCACCCATCCCCCTCCCTTCCTTCCCTCAACCTATCTCTCTACCCCAACACTCCTCCTCACTCCATCCAATCACCTCATTGCCCAGTCTCCCTCTAACCTCATACAGACAGACAGACAGACAGACACCATACAGTAGAGCATAATACACACGACCTTGGACAACAAAAACAATAACAAAGATAATTCAAGCTTTTCCACACGATTTTATGGCAACGTGACATGCTGGGCTGACAAGTACTCGACCTTCAGGGGGGAACTCTCTCTCTCTCTCTCTCTCTCTCTCTCTCTCTCTCTCTCTCTCTCTCTCTCTCTCTCTCTCTCTCTCTCTCCACCAGACAAAGGCATATACACCATAGGAAGTTCACTTAACCTTCACGCATATATAAGGATTCTCTTACAGATCGCTCTCACTGTTCACCACACTACTACACTCCAAAGACCTGTAAGACATAAGTCACTTCACTTAACGTTCAGATACATATTAAATCTAATCCAACCTAACCTAACGCAATGTAACCCAACCTAACGCAATGTAACCTAACCTAACTTAAACTAACTTAACCTAACCTAACTTAAACTAACTTAGCCTAACTTAACCCAACCTAACTTAACCTAACGTAATGTAACCTAACCTAAATTAACCCAACCTAACTTAACCTAACGTAATGTAACCTAACCTAACTTAACCCAACCTAACTTAACCTAACGTAATGTAACCTAACCTAACTTAACCCAACCTAACTTAACCTAACGTAATGTAACCTAACTTAACTTAGCCTAACCTAACCTATACCAGTACCTAAACAGCCACACACACTAAAGCTCCCACTAACCACAATAACAGACGGATTTAAACAGGAACCAAACGTGTATGTGACGGTAAATGAGTATAGGGTTATATTATTGACCTGCGGCACATAATAACAATCAGTGTAATTAATCATAGGCGTAATTATAGGCGTTAAAGCTGAACAGATCGTGCGTATAACACACTCTTGATGCGATGTTTATAGTGCATATATATATTATTAGCCTCGATGTTTATAGAATTATTATTATTAACTCATACATCTTGAACATTATGGAGAAACACACAAACATAAAATTTATCTCTCTCTCTGTCTCTCTCTCTCTCTCTCTCTCTCTCTGTAGGTATTTCATCACCAAAATAAGTCAACATTTACGACATCTCTCCGCCCTCAAGCACCAATTAGTGGAATGACAAGCTGTGGGTTCTGGTCGGCAGGTTTTTAATATGAATTTAATCGATGTTTTCGGAATACCTTTACCCTCGTACTCTCTCTCTCTCTCTCTCTCCTTTCTCTCTCTCTCTCTCTCTCTCTCTCTCTCTCTCTCTCTCATTCTGTGTGTGTGTGTGTTTTCCGACGATTACCTCCATGTTTGCAAAATCCCATTAAACTACCATTAAGTAAGTGTGTCACAAAGCAATTTACTCGTCACCAACCACGATACTTTAAGTGACTACAACCATAACAACTACAACCACCGCAACTGGTACCTACGACCAGCAGTCAACATCATCTACCACAACTACAACCACCGCAACTGGTACCTACGACCATCAGTCAACATCATTTACCACACACTACAGCCACCATCGACCAGTACTCGTAGCAACCACAATCAACCGCAAACTACCACTATCAACCACTTACACCCCAAGGTCACTACCACCTCAACCTAACTACCAGCGTACTTAATACTTTACTAATCGTTCTAATAACTACTTCACAACTTACTCTACTAATTGCTCTGAGAATGAACGTCTCTACTAACGACCCAACTAGGCTAACTGCTTTTGGGTACCTACTCAAGCACCATGTTCTCGGATAACTACCGTACTAACTACTTTTTATGGCTAACTACCCTTACTAATTCCTCTCAGGTTAACTACCATACTAACTACTCTTGGCGAATTAATATAGCAAACTAGAGCTGGTCAACAACCCTGTTAACTGCGAACTACACCAGCGACATCATCATCACCTGCACCCCCCCCCCCTGGCAAATCACTTCACTAACTACTACCTACTGTTGGCTAACTACTGTACAGCAGCAGTGAGTCGCCCGCCTACCTGCCAGTCACGAATGCTGGCTGGCGCACGTGAGTGGGGGAGGGGGCGGGGAAGAAGAGAGGGAAGGGAGGCAGAGAAGGAGGAGGAGACGAAGAGGGAAATGGGAGAGACTAATAAGGGGAGGGGAAGGAGAAAAGGGAGGGAAGGGGGGTGGGGGAGAGGAAGAAGAGGAGGGGGGGGGGAAGGGGAAGAAGTAGGAGAGGGAAAAGGGGAGGAGGAAGGAAGGAAAGAGAGGGCAGGAGAAATAGGTGTCGGTATCAACACGCACGCGCACACACACACACGCGCACGCACACACACACACGCACACGCACACAATGTCATCAGCACCTACATCGTCGTCACCTGTTGTGTGTTGAGGTGAGTGCTCGAGCGGACTGTACCAGTGTTAATGACTATGAGGAGGGGGAGGGGGTCTTGGTGGGGAGGGAGGGGGTCTTGGTGGGGAGGAGGAGGGGGTGTTGGCGGGGAGGGAGGGGGTGTTGGTGGGGAGGGAAGGGGTGCTGGTGAAGAGGGAGGAAGGGGTCTTGGTGGGGAGGAGGAGGGGGTCTTGGTGGGGAGGAGGAGGGGGTCTTGGTGGGGAAGGAAGGGTGGTAGGGAGGAGAGAAGGAAATATAAGCAGGCCAAAACACACATAACCCCCCCCCCCCCCCTAAACACACAAACAAAACCCCGTCCCCACACACACACGTAATACAGTTTAATCCCTACGTAGACACCTCTCTCTCTCTCTCTCTCTCTCTCTCTCTCTCTCTCTCTCTCTCTCCCACGCCACAATACCCCAATGCAGTGGTGAACATAAAATCATTATAACAAAGCCGTGACCATGACAGCACTCATTATAACCTCATTAACTGATAAGCAACAGCACCATTATCATCATCCTCATTATCATCATCATCACCATTATCAACAATTTTCTTGGTATCATCACAATTACCTTCATTACTAAAATCATCAGTATCATCATTTTCATCGGCATTCGTATCATCATCAATATTATCGTCATTAATATCACCATCATGCCCATCAATATTATCAACCAGTTCCAATATCATCACCATCTACCATCACCATCCCCACCATCATCACCTCACTACCACCATCAACACCCCCACCATCACCACCATCAGTAGCAGTCGTGAACTCAGCCTCTCCCCCCCCCCCACCATCAGTAGCAGCCATGAACTCAGCCTCTCCTCCCCACCATCAGTAGCAGCCGTGAACTCAGCCTCCCCCCCCCTCACCATCAGTAGCAGCCATGAACTCAGCCTCCCCCCCCTCCCCCCCCCCACCATCAGTAGCAGCCGTGAACTCAGCCTCTCCCCCGCCACCATCAGTAGCAGCCTCCCCCCTCCCCCCCCCTCCCCCTTGACCTCCACCTCTTGTTATTGTTACCAAATCCAACCAATTAAATTACAAGGTCTGATGGTCTCTCAGATACATGTGGTTCCTGTCATTAAGTGGCCCAACAAAGACAACTGATTATTATTGTTCAGTTATTCCACCTAATGTAACCTAATCTAATTTAACTTAACCTAACCATAACTAACCAACCTAATTTAACCTAATCTAGTCTAATACAACCTAACCTAATTTAACGAAACCTAATCTAACCTAACGTAACATTTCGTAGTTATTTTTTCTATACGATGTGAGTGAAGGTTACAAATATAAAGAGACGAGAGCAGACCGTACAAAGGTTATTAAGTATTGATAAATCACCTGAAGATTAGCCCCTCTCTAGCTATTTCACTGTAAGATCAACCCACCCATCCTAACACCAAGCCACCCATCCTAACACCAAGCCACCCATCCTAACACCAACCCACCCATCCTAACACCAAGCCACCCATCCTAACACCAACCCACCCATCCTAACACCAAGCCACCCATCTTAACACCAAGCTACCCCCGCCCCCCCAATGCTATTTCACCATAAGATTAACCCATGCAGCCTAACACCAACCCATCCTAACCCAACCAGAAAAGGTGAAGTTGTTAAATCATCAGGTGATAATAGGCTTGTGGGAAGGTTAATCCTCAGGTGATCAGTTTTCATGAATATAAACACACTACTGTATACTCTGCAAGGGCTGGCGGGTCACTGATAAGGGTATACAGTATATTGGCTCACGACCACTGCCGCTACCGCCTCCCTTCTGAAATTACACACGTATACCATTTTCACATCTTCAGGTTAAGGTAACATTGGATTAAAAAAATGGTGAGTCACTCGCTCGCTCGCTCGCACACACACACACACTGGAATGCATTTGACAAGCGTGATGGAAAAGTGCGACAGTGAGGTCTTCCACCCCCCCCCCCCCCTCCCTGACGAGAAAGTTGGGTGTATCCGGCAGGGCTTTCCATCGTTACCAACACCAAGGTCGCCGCCACCACTACTATGACACTCACTCCCCTGCAGCCCGGGGTGAGGGAGGGGGGGGGGGCGTGCTGGAGGCTGTTGGGAAAGAGAGGTGGTGAGGTGAGGGAATGAAGAAGGGAGATGAGAGATCAGAAGAGGGACAGGAAAGGGGAGGAAGGAAGATGAGAGAGGTACCCCAATAATGACCACCAGCAGAGGTAGTGTAGTCACCTGTATTTGTCTGTAGGAGGCCCGGAAGGTGAGTATAGAGGCCTGCGAGTGAATAGCCAAGAGGACGATCATGACAATGAGGTGGTCAGCCCGGGGCGTTAACAGTGATCTACCAGACTCACATAAACCAGTAAGAATGTCGCATCATTGGTCACACTCTCCATGAATGAAAGTCTCAACACAGTCGGCGAGGTGTAATGAATAAGATGTTTAAAAGAATGGATAGTGTACAAAGGCGAGAAGAGAAAGGAGGAGGAGGAGGAGAGGGCGGTGATATAGGTCTCCGGCATTGGTTCCCCGCGAGAGGAATGTCACCAGACCACTTACTTGTGAGGAAGCACTTCACGCACTGAGCCGCGCGCAACATGAGAGATTACACCCTACACCCCGTGAACGTCTTCCATCTTCCTCTAAGAGAAAGTTTTAGTCAGCCAGAATCCCTACAATGTGTCAGGTACTTACGATTTCTTTGCGAAGAAACTCCATCTTCTGGTCGAGCGGCGTCTTCTTAGTGGAGGCGTTGACTTGAGTGGTACTCGAGGTGTGGGAGGAAGTGTTGGAGGCGGTGGATGTGGAGGAGGTATTGGAGGCGATGCTTGGAGTGCCGGCGGAGGTCAGGTGACTGGTCGGGGACAAGTCACTGTCACCAGAATCAGCACCAGAGTCTGAGGAGCACATCGACCAGCGCTTCTTAAGGGTCTCCGAGTTTTTGAGTCGTCGTTCAAAGTACTCGCGACATTCCTTAGCCACCTGGTCTTCCTCTTTGACCATTTCATCTTCCAACATTCCATTCTGGGGATCAGAACAATCCAGGGAGTCCAAGGCAGATTCTTCCAGTGAGTCGAGACCTCCGTGTGTGCCAGAGTCCGGGGTGAGAAGGCGTGAAGGTCGCACGAGGTCATACAGGTGGTTATCATGACCTTGTGACCGCGACTCCCGGTGGTAAGAGCTGTTGGGGTCACCGCCAGGGATGACGTCATAGATGGGGTCGTGTGTGGATGGGGACCTTCTGCGCCTGTCACAGGTGTCCAGACTGTAAGGGTCACTGTCCGGCGTCAGGTCATATATCGGCTCGTGTCTGGGCGAGGGAGAACTTCTCCGCTTGGGCGACTTGTTGCGATTAAAGGTACGAGGGTCGGTGGCGGGCGTGACATCATACATGGGGTTGTCGACGAGGGTGCAGGACCTGGTGAGGGGCGGCGGCATGTCTCCCTCACTACTCATACCACCACACTCACTCCGACTCTTCTTACGGGGCAGCGTAGAACAGCTGCTGGAGGTGCTACTCTTGAAGCTACCGTAGCTACTGGAGGAGGAAGAGGAGTAGCCGCTGCTGGCACTGATGCAGGAGGCGGTGTCAGAGGAGAGGTGGTGGAGGGCGGAGTGTGAGAGTGCCAGTGAGAGGCGGGGGCGACGGGGTAGGGTTACCACATGGCCATACTGCCACACATCCTCGGCGGTAGCAGCAGGAGCAGCGTCATGGCCGTTCCTGGGGCGGGAGTCCCCTCGCTGCAGGAGACTCTTGACCCGCTGCTCCACCCGCGTCACAGCACTGCGGGTGCCGCCAGTACTACTCAGATTCTCACAGCTCTTGTTCAGGGAGCGGGAGTCAGACAACTTACTCTTGGTCACCACCAGGGAGTTCATGTGCGGAAAGTCACCCACGGGAGACTCGGTTGGCAGCAGGTCAGACTGACTTGACCTGAAGTGTCCCACCGTGACCTGGCTGTCCGTTCCCCTCAGCCCAGCCCCCACCAGCTTGTACTGACCTGACCTCATCACGCTGCTCTCTGGCGCCACACCTGCAACAACAATAAATAAGACTTTTATAATGCATCAACAAAGTAATAAAAAATATGATACACACAGGTCTTCAATACCATGATAGACTACAAAAAGTGTTGTTTACGAGGAGTCAAGACCGAGTTGACACTTCATAACTCTACAGCACTCCACTCCTGGTGCACCACAAGCCAACGAGAACATAATACAGTACGGTAACCATACCGCCGCACAGCACGCCATGACGGTAACGAAATGTGAACTCGACAACCTTTATAACCCACAACTGGAACCTACAAACGAATATATCAAACTTGAGAATGACAGACAGTCGGACACACGAATAAATAATGATCTTGGGTGGAAACGTTGTCAAACCCATCTTCAACTTCCATCTGTGGGTGTTACTGTACAGCAGACCACGCACTACCAACCTAATTTCCAGTACACGACAATCGCCCCTCAGATAGTCAGCTCCATCTGCTGCCAAAAAAAAAATCAAAGGCTATTTTCTTGATGCAACGGTTGTTTTCCTTCCCGTTAAATCTGACCAAACAGACAGATTACATTTCACCATAAAACCTCAAGGACAGTTGGTATTAATATTATAAAGCATTGCTGTCCTTCCATAACTAAGGTCTTTAAGCATGTCTTTAGGTTATTAGTAAATGAACACGCCATCAACAATTAAATGAGCAAGATGTCTGGTTTTCAAGACCAATACTTTCAGACCAGCTTACATCACAGGCTACTGCTGGTCACTCACCCCCTCATTATACCTTTTAAACCTAGCATCAAGTGGACTGACAGAGCCGGGGTAGAGTAAGCAAGAATTTAACAGAAACAATGGCACACTGACCTACACACGCCAACACGCTCACCAAAGACAGCAAGCAGTTACAAAATATAATGTTCATTCCTTTCGAGACTTGATCTTTAACTATACACAATAACATACAACTTTATATTTAAATGACAATAAAAAAAAACACACAGAAGATAATATTGTCTAAATTCTACTCGATATAAAAGTATTTAGAATTAATACTCGGTACAGAAAGTATAAGATTGAGCAAATATTCCAGTCAAAGTGGACAGTGTGTACGTGTGTGGAAACCAATGATGTGAACGATTATAAAACTGGACAGGAAAGGTTACTTGCTTCTCGTACCACAGTGGCTAAGTCAAATCTCAAGGCCAAAACTACCACAAGGAAATAATAACAATATCACTTCTTACTCAGCTACGTAAAAAACAATAGAATAAAAGTTTGTTTAGGAAATTACAGAGCTAAGATATAAAGTAACTAGCAATAGGACGAAGCTATCCATTCACTGTTTCGCTGAAGTTGTGTCATGGAGTTTTGAAGTCACACTGTCACAGAGCTATCAGTTCAGGTAAATCACGGAGGATAAAGTCACTGGTCGGAGTAATGATCACTGTGACACTTTTAGCTAATGTCAGTGATAGGTAAAAGTAATACCACAAGAAAACACACATTCAGGCCACACCATAATTACAGGATATAGCACAGTGCTGGTTCTGTTTGAGTGTGACACAGCTAGGTCAGAGTAAGGTCACTGTGTTACGTCATAATGTCACTGTAACACGTTAATGGCCACAGTGCCCTGATATAAGTTGGGCCACAGTGATGGTAATATGCAAGTCACAGAACTAATGTCAGTGAACTGGTGGTAGCTGCGGGCACACTGTCAGGCTAAAAATATGACTGTATTATTAGGCCAAACTTGAGTTAAGACGTTAGCTTAAAATAAATAAAATATAAAGTCGAAGACAAGCTAGACAAACTACCTGCACAATTTTCAAATACAGTAAACAGTATAACAAAACACCTCAACTAAGACTACCATTATAATGTAGGTGGAGTCGAGTACTGGTGTTCAGTAAATAATGATAATAACGAAACAGAAGAAATAGAAACACCTGAGGGATAATATTCCATTTGTGGTTCTTAAAATACTCGCCTCCCCTCAACATACTGACTAGTGTTGGACTGCCTGTTTCATACGACCTTGCGACCATGCGCGGTATGCTACTCCACCACCTTGTACGAGCACTACCAACACTGACTAATGAAACACTCTCATGCGCTCACTGATCCAAGGCAACGACATGTTTTAGCTTGTTCGTTCAAGCTTCGTCGCCACCTTACTGTAAAAAAATAAATATCACCTGTCATCTAACGTAGTTTAAACTCATTACACAGTATTCTGAGATACACTAAGCATACCGACTACTCGAATTCAATTAGCATTATTATTCGTAGACTTAAACAATAATCACAGTGCACTCATCAAACTTGTTTCTGAATAACAGTCTATAAAGAGGACGGATACAATTCTCCCTAATCATTAATGTATTCTATCATTATTTTCTCCTTGGTTGTTGTGACTGTAACAACCCTGAACTGTAATTAGTGTCATTGTATTGTAAGTACCTAATAGTTTAATTGTAGGTGATTGTTGGCATTAGGGGAGAAAGGAATAGAATAAACCTGACATGAACCATTACGCTCCCAGGCCCTCAGAATACCAGATATACTGTAGTGTCCAGATGAGGGTCAAATCACCAAGCATCATGGTACACGACAAACACTTCACTAGCTACTTACTCTTGTCTAAGCAAACGAACAAACGCTCTCCAGAAGCAAACTCCAATATGCAATTTTGCAAGTTCATTTTTGTGTATGTTGTTCTTCCAAATGAGTCAAATAACAGAAATTAGCGGCAATAGTTGGTCTACCAAAACAAAGCGTCGTGCTGTGTGTGGCCTTCATGGGGTCGTTACCGCTAGCAGTTAAATGACCCACAATGTATTTACTACATAATTAGATACAAATCTTTTTCCCATCTCGGTAACAAAGTAAAACCGAAAAACACACCAAACAGTTAATAAAAGTAGCATGTAGGCATAAACGAGGATATACATAACTAGATAAACTAGAAGGTAGAGATAAAATCAGTAATAAATGTTTTTATATATGCATGCCACGTCCGTAGCCTTGCATGCATGGGTGGCTAGGCTGCCCGGATGAGGTGGAGCGAGGATTAATGAACAAAGATGTGGGTAAGACGAGTCGTGAAAGAATGAAAGGCAAGAAAAATAGAATAGAAAAAAATACTGTAGCCCGATAACAATGAGGATAGGATGGGAAATGTGTATTAGCTATAAATCAGGATGGATACGCTGAGAGGATGAACACTATGACGAGGGAAGCATTGGTAAACACGCAAAATTAGGGATGACAGGAGTGGATAGAGACTCAATGATAGGATTAGTAGACAAGGATGCCGTGATAGGATGGACAAGGAAGGATGGTCTTTGATTTAACAAACCTATAAAACTAGGGTTATTAAGGCGATGAAACAGGATTAGTACATAAATAATGCATACAGTACAAGCAACAATTGATGGCGCAACATACAAGCAAGAAAAATGGGAGTTAAATTAAACAAATACGGATGACGCTTGGCTACTAACAACAGACAAGGGTGTGGATAAGAGGAAAAGTTCGGGGACGCATTTAAGACGATGTGGATAACTGGAAAACCCAAGACAAGGACATGGATATCAGGAAAAGTTAGCCAGAGACACGTAGACATCGACATCATCAAACCTAACATATTATCCGGCACGATATGATCAGGATAAAGATATCAGGTTGTGGTAAGGGTAAGCAAGCTAGGATGGGATAAGGATAAACAAGGTAGGATGGGATAGGGATAAGGAAGCTAAGGTGTGATGAGAATAAGCAGGGTAGGATGAGATAAGGATAAGTAAGGTAGGATGGAGTAAGGATAAACCATCAAGGATAAGATCAGAATAAGCAAGGTAGGGAAGAATGGGGGAAAGATGATAGAAAAAGAAAAGTGGAAGGCGAATTGAAGAAAAAAAAACATTGGAACAAAGAAAGTGAATAAATAATCTAACCTAACACAGCAAAAACAATCCATATCACTTATTTTATCCCCCCCCCCCCCAAAAAAAAAAAAAATAATAAAATTAACAATAAATATTAACCTCAGTCCACACCGTTGAATAAAAACTCAAAGTAAATGGTTTAGTTTCGTTCTCCCAAGGGGTCTTTTCGCTGTATTATCTGTTTATCGCATCTACTGTAATTCAATCTGGTGGCTGAAGTAAGGATTAAATTTAAAACTTAAAAATCATTAATAAAGTACAGTACATCACGCGAGATCTTCCTAAGTTAGCCTAACCTGGCAACAAAGGTAACATCCTTAAATGGATTAGGGTGTGGTTACAGAACAGGAAACAGCGAGTGAGCATTAACGGCACTAAGTCCCATTGGAGAAACGTCACAAGTGGAGTTCCCCAAGGCTCAGTACTTGGACCATTATTATTTATTATATACATAAACGACATAGATATCGGCATAGACAGCAACATAAGTAAATTTGCTGATGACACTAAAATAGGACGTGTTATTAAATCTGACGAGGACTCCGCAAAACTATAGGAAGATCTAAACAAATTTTTCGAATGGTCTGAAAAATGGCCGATGAAATTCAACGTGGACAAATGTAAAGTACTCAGTGTAGGAGATGTAAACAGGGAAACCAGACACCAGATGAACAACGATGCCATAGAGAAATCCGACTGCGAGAGAGATTTAGGAGTAATGATAAGTAGGAACCTTAAGCCAAGTAAACAATGTGTTTTTGCTCGTAACAAGGCTAATAAAGTACTTGGGTTCATACAAAGGAGTGTTAGTTACAAGACTAGCGAGGTCATCCCAAAACTGTATCTTGCGCTTGTGAGACCACACCTGGATTACGCAGTTCAGCTCTGGTCACCGTATTACAGAATGAATATAGAATCCTTGGAAAGAATTCAGAGGAGAATGACAAGACTATTCCCGGGCATTAGGAACCTTGAGTATAGAGACAGGTTAAAGCATCTTAATTTGCACTCCCTTGAGAGACGTAGAGTGAGGGGCGACCTGATAGAGGTGTATAAGTGGAAGGCAGGGCTAAACAAAGGGGACATTACAAAGGTACTCAAACTATCCAACCAGGAGCGAACTCGTAACAATGGTTTTAAATTAGACAAATTTAGATTTAGGCGTGAAATAGGTAAACACTGGTTTGGATGAATGGAACAAGTTACCAAACATCATCATTAACTCGAATACGCTGAATAGCTTCAAACATAGGTTGGATGCTTATATGAGCAACAGGGGTTGGGTGTAAACGGGACTGCCCAGTATGGGCCAATAGGCCCGCTGCAGTTTCCTCCATTCTTATGTTATGTTAATTCTATGAGTTTTGGTTGAATCGTGACGTCTATAAAATAATAAATGATTTTGGTTAGGTTGATTCATGAGGTCTGTTAAATAATTGGTTAAAAATTTTGGTTGATTCGTAAGGTGGAGGAGTTCCATAACTGCTTTAGGTTTGGTTGAATCGTGGTCAATATTCATATATGGCTTTGATTTGGTTGGTTCATATGGTCAGTTACTCAACTTCATTATATGTTTTTAGTTTCGTTCGTTCTTGAGGTCAATTTCGTAAACGGGTTTGGCTGGCATATGGTTTTGGTGGGTCTGTGTATAGTCTATAACAGAACCAGCAAAATCGACATCATTCTTTAACAATAAGGAAAAACTTTGACGAGTATATAACGTTTTTTGTGCTATTCAAGCATGCATTTGAAGTGAATAAATGTTACTTTTTATTCCTACAATTACGTACTGGTCGTTTAAGTACTGATAATCACCGAACTATTGAACTGCTACTTAAAGACATCGACATTTTCGCATCTAAATCTGCGTTGTTTATATACATGCTAAACTGTATACCTCCATTGTCTGTATTGTCTATTGTCTACAGTACATACAAGCTAAACTGTGTACTTGTATTGTCTAGATACAGTAAATGTTAAATCAATTGTAAACGCTTCGATGATATTACTGAATATATAACTACCATAACAAGCAATTAATCACTAGGCTTTTAGTCAACCAATTTTCAGTTTTACTCACCATTTCACTGTAACTCCTATGTTGTGTATAACCCCGTCCTACTGCACTGAAATCACATGTCCAACTCATCAGAAATACGGATTACTTTTTTTTGACTGGTTATAGCAGCTGTCATTTACTAAACTGTACTAGTTCAGTTATCTGTTATACAGTACACAAGTCTGCATAAGATTCCTCACTTCACATCACAAGCATTGTACGTAATCTTCCTTACATTTCTTCAGAATCACAACAAAACGTAAAATTTTCGAGATAGTGTAAACAGGCCACTCTCAACACACACTAGGGACAATCCTCACACACCCTCCACTCTCGACAGAAACTTCACAACTAACTTCCCTGTTTTCGACCATGTTGCAGTCACCGACACCTGCCTGCGTTGTAGCATGTCACTTTCCGAGCAGAGGGAATTAAATTACTTTTCCAGATAGATTTTATATTTTAATATTAAACAATACACAATATTTAAATACAAATTATATGTAAGTTTAAAATGTTATTTATAAGGTTATCAAGTTGTTACGTCCGTATAAATAATTTTAGCAAAAGAAAAGTAGAACGCATTTCCCACTTTCTATAACAAAATATTTAGGGTAAACTATGAACTTCTTCTCAAAATAGTGTTTTCAGTTTTATCTTGTTCATTGATCGACTCGTTGGACGATATACAAAAAGGTCATTAAAAGTACTTTCCATAGAAGATGATTCAGTACACTTATATGCCCCATAGTAAAGAACGTTCAAACTTACTTTTATTTTAATCATTGATTAAAAAAAAAAGAAATATCTTGTTTATATCAAAATTCAAGTATTAAACAAATGAAGATTACCTCTTTATTACTTGTGCGTTAAATATGTTTTTTCTTTAGAATATTCACCCCTCATGAACGATCATCCCGGTGTAAGGTCTGAAAATCTAGCTTCTTCCCAGAATATACCAAGGTATGGTTGAACACTTAAGAGCCGCCCCGGCCGATGCACTTGCATTGCTCAAAAAGTTGTGACCGATTCAAAAGTATCATTATGCATAGGTCAAATAACTGACCCATCGGTAACGTGATCTCATCGTCAGTGTTGACTTGCGTGGCCCATCAGCTTTTGGCCGTAGTTGCGACTTTCTGTAACCGAGTGGCAAGTTTTCTGATTTTCAACTCCCGATGTCTCTGTTATGGGTAAAAGCGTCAAAATTGTTATAGGTGAAAATCGTCTTGCCTTTGTCTGAACTTATTATTAGAAAAAACTAACGAATTATGTCCTTTACTATAAACTGACCACAGTAGTGACACACTGTGGGCCAGAACAGAGACAATCTTCAGGTAGGCTATATTACAATATTATTATTATTAGCCATTTAATTAAAATGATACTCAGTTGATCTCTTTATGACTACAGTAAAACCTTTAAAATCATTCAAAGTTATTTATTTCCGTATTTAACATCATTCAAAGTCATTATAGCCCCACTCCCACATTTAAACTCATTCATTAAACTGTTTATTTACGTCCATTTTCTGTTGCGATAAAAGAAAATGAAACTTTAACATGGGAGGACTTCTTTACCTTTTTATTATAGTTATAATGTACAGCAAATATTTTACTTACGTGTACTTTATTATATTTCATCCTCTTCGCCACTAATCGGCCTGTTAGCCGCTTGGACGATCGGTCACGTCTGTGTTACGCACTGTTGGCAAGTACTGGGCATGCACCGGCTCCTTATGTACCTGAACCTGCTCCAGTGTTGATCAAGTCTGGTCTTGAAAGAGCTCACACTCGGTGCCGTCACAACACTTTCTGATAAATTGTTCCAAGAGTTCACAACTCTCACTCCAAAAAAGTTTGCCCTCACAGGTTTCTGGACCCGAGGCTTCTTCAATCTTGAGCTGAGCTGGACGTCTTGACATTGCCAACGTCTAACGAAGACGCTGAAAGACTATTTTCAAAATTGAACCTTACCAAAACAAAATGTAGAAACTCCTTGCAAATGCAAAACTAAATGCCCTTATCACTATGGAAGAATATGCCAAGTGTAAAGGAGTCGTGTGAATATCAACATCGCAGCTGTACAGCAACTAATTGTTGTAATTAATAAATAAAGTACTGATTTTTACATATACTGTATATACAGTATGTGTGTTCATTAAACAACATTAATTCAAACATTGCAGGGGCAGATCCAGGAATATCAAAATGGGGCTTCAAGAAGTTGTGGGTGAGGGAACATGGAGTGCACAGTGCGACCACCCAGCTGAGGTAAATTTTTTGAAATCTGCCCAATATCATGGACATTTTGAGGGCATGTGCACTTGATATTTGGAAACTTTCTGAAGTCAATAGTAATTACACTTTATTATACAAAATCGCCTTTAGACAATACTGCCCCTGCATTGTGTTTTCTCTTTGCCTTTTATTGGACGTGTTCATTGTGCTCAAAATATCTAAATTATACCTCGTCATTTGAAAGTTTTCTACAAAGAACTACTAATTACTTCCAAGAAAACACGATCGGATGCAGGCAGTCCAGTCTGATGAACGGCTGGCAGCTGAGTGCAGAGGAGTCAACGTGTGCTGTTTCGTTATTTTCTGTGTTGTTGTTGTTGACAGTGAGTTAAAGAAACATCTGTTTATTGTGCATGTTTACTTGTTGTTGGTCCTCACACATGAAGGTCATCCCAGGACCTAATGGAACTTTTTACTGTAATATTGCTAATATAGATGCACACTCGCACGGTGCATACTGTAGTGTGAACAATTTGAGACCATTGACGAAAGGTATTGGGAAACGCGAGTTGTTCCAGCCGTGTTGGGGGGGGGGGGGGGTTATGAGGATACACTTACCAACCTTCCCGATATATCACAGTGTATACGTATCGTTTCGGAACTCATCAATCTCACCCTGCACCGATACTTTTTGGTGCGAGTGTACAGTATATATAGGGGCTGAGATTTGAAGAAATTTACACGGATGATGACGAACGCTCTATCAAATCACTTCAGGATTTCGGAAATAAAGGGCAAAATATAATCATATAAAAGTGTTTTATTTTTATACCCACATTTGTGTTGAAGGTATAGGTTAAGGGGGCCATCTCCACCTTATTTCCTGATAGTTTCAAAGGAAGTGTTAGAGATACCCGGTATGTTTGTGTTGATTAATGGAATACAAATTCTGTGTAGGTGAACATAAAATAACCCTGAAGTACAAAATTACAGTTTTTGTATTTAGTGCCACTATTAGCTCACCATATTATCAAAATTTCTCATTGACTACAGGTGTGGAACACTAACGACGGCAGCAAAATAGACCAAGTAGGAGTGATGGAGAACAGTAACACATGTGCCTCCCTCCACTGGTTGCCCAATGTATAAGTTAATGTATATTTATGTCTTTATCCCCACTAAATTTCCATTATTTAAATTTAAATAACTTGTCCATAAAAATCCCAACAAAAACTGGACGAAAGTAAGGTGACAACCACCTCCTTAATCTTTAACCCTTTAGGTGCGTAATTAAATTTCGCGCCGGTTCCTGAAAAGTGTCAATTATCCTGCCAAAAATGAATTTCATATAATCACATTTTCTATATGTTTTTCCTAGAGAACTTTTAGCATATTTTCCAAATCTGGAACAAAAATTCACATATGTGTGCAAATTTTAGAGAAAAAATGACATTTATACCCAAAAATACAGGAAATTGGTATAAATCAATGTCTGGTATATGGTAAATAAATTTAATCAATTTGGTTACTAAACAGCAAATTTAGGTATATATTACATATTCAGATAATATCAAACAAAATAGTACAAAAATAAGCTATATTGCATTCAGGAAATACTCCTATACCTCAATACATAATGATGCAAAACACGGCAAATGTAGTCTCATTTGGGGAAGGTTTTTCAAGGCCGTGGGATATCCCCGCTTGTCGCATTTAATTAATATAATATTTTGGGCGGGTTTACCCGCATGTCGCATCCAAAGGGTTAAAGTACTTGTACTGTACTGTAGTGAGAAACGATATACAGTGGACCCTCGGTTAATGAACACAATTCATTCCAGAAGGTCGTTCGTTAACCGAATCCATTGTTTCAATGGGATAATGGGTAATTGGTTCCAGCTCACCGAAAAGTACATACAAAGTAAACAAAAAAAGAAGTAAAGTACACCTACTTTGAGGTGTTTATGTAGAAGGCTCCTGGTTGATGATGATGGGAATTAAAAGTGGGGGTGGAAGAAAAGGGAGAAGAGAAGGAAGTAGGGGTGGAAGAGAAATCACCCAATGCTTCATGCTGTCATTTCACCAATAAAATTTTAAGTTCACTAGGTGTAATTCAAGATTATTTTTTTTAAATCAACACTGCACTGCACTATATATTATCAATATGTTAAATAAATTTCAGAATGACCAATAATTGTACTGTATAAACATAAAAATACTCGTGTTCAAGAGAGCCACAAGCAAGATGTTTCCTCCACTGAACAGAAACACAAACAGACGCCTTGGTGGGTGAGTGAAGTGGCTGATGGGCGCACCAAAAACTAGTTCTCTGTACTGCAATTATGTTAAATAAGTGTTAAAATGACTAATAATTTTAATATAAAACTTGGAAAAATATTGAATAGCACAACCTTCTTGATATTTACTCCAATGGGAATGAATGCAAGCCCTAGAACCGATTACTGTATTAGCGGACTAATCTACCAGCCGATGAGCAAGCCAAAACATGTTGGCATGTTTTCGTAAGAATTTTGTTACCGTATTTGAAATTTTGTTCGTTAACAGAATTGAAGATTCTTATGGAAAGTAATTCGTTAACCGAGGGACCACTGTATGTCTGTTGTGTTGTCAATAGTAAGAGAAACACTTGAAATCCTGCATTTGTGTTAATAAGGCAGAAAGTCAGATGAGCAACCTGAGACTTGGTCACAATTTTTGTGATGCCATATGGCAGCAGGGTGTACCATTAGACAATACATTATGCTTCCAATATGTTCCCAGGCGGTAGTACCTCCCTGTTTGGTAGCTGCCTACTACCTTGTGTCTCACACTCGCAGTGATTTGATTACAGGGATAACTGCCTCCCTCTGTGTGGTTGTCAATATTCTTCACATTATATTTAGGTTAGTGTGGGGAGTTGCCGAGTGAGTTTATAATGACATATGATTCATCTCTGTCCTTTTACCCTGGAGACTGAGGTAATGATTCCCCAAAGGGTGACAAAAAATTTTGTCTACACAGTTAAACAAAAAGGCTCTGTGAAGTGTATGTCAAAAAGAGAATACAGCACTGTACTGTGCACGTTATATACTTGTGAACAATTCATATTTTTAAATCTTAACATGACTAAAATTTCAGTCATTTTAATACAATTAATTTCTCATGTAAGATATGCAGACATTGATAAACAGCATTACAGTACTGAATACTTTACCTTATTCACAAGGAAAGTTCATACGCTCCTCCCCAGCATCAACTCTCACCAGTAAAAAACATCCCTCTCTCAAGATACTCAATAAATATTTATATATCCATATCTTTCCTATCATATATGACATAATGAATAATATTTACTATGGTGCTTCTTAGAACTGATGAATGGTTCACTTATGGTGAATGAAATTATTTGCATGAATTAAAATTGAGGAATGAATGAAGGGCAAATGAAACTATAAGGGTGAATGAGTTAAAACTAAATTGAATACAGAATATTAACATTTTTGCCGAGCTTAAAATTGTTAACTGGGTAAAAGTGGCATGAGCAGCAACTGAGTAGACTACAGATTAGCTACCTTACTGCCTGTGATAGGAAATGTGAACTTTTTGGAAGACTAGAAGCCATGAAAATAAAGATCTCCATGCAGTAAGGTAATGTTCATAAAGGCAGTTTCTCAAATGAAAAGAAAAGCAACCTGATCTGGAGGAAACACTGAAGAGTGTCATTTCTAACCATCTACAGTTGCTTTCTAGCAATTTTGAGGCCTATTTTCCTCAGAAGGATGCACATGCCTTGGACAACCAGATGTGGATTAATCATCCTTTCATCATCAGCCACATCAAGGAAGTGGATGATGGAGAGAGCACAGAGGTGTTGATGGAGCTTCACCATAACTTCACCCAAAAAGCAACCTTTGAAACATACTCATACTATGGAGACTATTGGGTTGATTATTTGAGCTTCCTGAATACAAATCAATTTCTTTGAAAGTACTTCAACCACTAGCAATAATGATAACTACATACTTACCTGCCAGAACAATGATTTTTGACTGTAGTGTATTGGGGAGAGAAGCAGAGGCAGTGTTAACTCGTGGGCTTCTACCAGGAGTCCCATTTATTAGTCCTGGCCAGATTATTACAATTCCTACCACCACTGGTGCCACCTACTAATCCACCTGAGCTCAAAATGGTAATCAAACTACTGGTTCATTGCACCAAGAGTTCAAGACAGTAGATGAATGCCACGACACTACACTCCATCACTTAAATTATGATAGACAGTACATTATGATTCCCATCAGGATTATATCTATTGGTTAAATTCAACATACAATACAAAACCTAAAATACACATACTATGATCTCACAGTCTTTACATTTGCAACCTATCTGACTGCTACCGCCTGCAGCAGCTACTGGTAGGTGGCAGCTCATGACGGCACCCAGAAGCTTCTGGGACCCACGAGGTGCCAACTCATGAAGCATCAAGAGACGGATATCCGGGAAGGCTGATAACGAAGTGGACTCATCCGACGCCTCGATGCTATTTGGAGTAGTACCTGAGGTTGACAGACACGTTGCACGAGCAAAGTGAGCAGCGTTCTTGGTTGAACCATCCGCGAGATGATACCAGGACTGCCCTACCTTTAGGACATGACCTTGGCACTGTACATGGCCATAATCCTTTGGTATGAGGTTTGTTGCCTTCACATGTCTGTCATCGTAGTGTCTCTTATTTTTGCTCTGCTGATGTCACCCACTGGTTCAGGCTTTGATCCTCTGGGACTGAGGAAGAGATCACTGGCAGATCCAGCTGCATCTGCTGCCCATGGAGCATCACTGATTGTGACAGCTCCATGGAGCAGTAAGGTGTGGCAAGGTACTGCGCCAAACGACTACGCACCCTTTCCCGGAATTGAGGTCTAGGATGAAGATCACAGACCCAGGTCTTAAAGGTTCGGTTAAAGTATTCCATGACACCATTCCCCCAGTATGCACATGAGCAGGTATGAGTGGTGCTTTGCTGCCGCAGGCAGTCTACAAGCTCTTTATCGGTGAACTGAGGCCCATTATCCGACACCATCTCGTCCGGGTAGCTCGCTCTTGCCAACACTGTACCGAGAAATAAAATAATATTAGATATCGTTACCTTGGATGCCAGACTTACCTCTGCCCACTTTGATCTATAATCAACCATGGTGATAGCAAATCGAACAGTGGCAGGTGCTGTTTCAATAGGTCCGACCACGTCGATCCCCAACTTTGCCCAACACCGATCTGGCAGCTGCACAGACTGGAGAGGAACCACTGCAGTTCTCTGGGTCGCTCACCTGGCACGCTGCACAGTCCCGAACCAAATTCCCCATGCCCGGTCACCGGCCATGTAGGAGTTTCTTGGTCATTAAAATCCCATGGTGAGAACTGTGACCCAGTTGTAAGTATCGTCCACGAAGTGAAGACGGCACGATAACCTGCCGAGTAACTCGAACAATGATACCGTCTACTTCACTGCGTTCATGGCGAAACTGGAAATAAAGACATACTTCATTAGGACAAAGTTTGACAGACTCTGGAAATCCTCATAGCAGCTGATGACGCAGTGCATTTAGTTCACTGTCCTCTGCAGTTGCCACCAGAAGCTCCTCCTCTGAGATGACACCTCGTTCCTCCAGGCTCCGGTACCACAGGAAGACAAGAATGCACATCAACCCCTGGTAACCGGACATCTGGAACTTACTTCACCTCATACGAGTATGGCAACAGCTGATCCTGCCACCGTGCAACCCTGGTGCCGGCTTAGCCAGAGAACCTGTAAGAAACTATTGTGGTAAGAGTTGAATGGTTAGTCCTCAGTGTGAAGGTCAAACTGGAAGAACCATCCACACAACCGAAGGAAGCTACAGGGCAAGACTCCTTGACATTCGCTAGAGGAGGCGCATCAACGATGACTCTGATGTGGGACTGGAGGGGAAATATCTTGTCTCTTGATATGCAGTAGCCACAAAAGTAAATTTCTGACAAAAGACAGATTTTTTTTTCCAGGTTCACTGTTACATTCACTTCCTGTAGTCTCTTCATGACAATCCTAAGCCACTCATCACATTCACGGTGTGTTCGGCCAATGCATATATCATTGAGGTAATCTTCACACCCAGGGATACTAACAAGCAGCCTCTCCAAAACTTTCTGGAGTGCTGCTCCAGCAGATGCCAACCCAAACGGAACTTGTTTGAATTGGTACAGGCCGTCGTGGAAGATGAAGGCTGTAATGGGTCGAGATGTTAGTTCCAGGACGAGCTGGTGATACACCACAGGTTAATCCAGCTGAATGTATTATCATGTGGCTTTGTATGGAGTTCTTTTATTATGGGAAGTGGGTGAACTTCAGATACCAGCCGACTATTAGGCCCCCAAAGATCCACGCACAGTCTGATTCATCCATTCTTCTTCCACAAGACTGCCCACCAAACTGATCTATGGCATCTTGTTCGATCAGGTTCTACAGTTCACGAGAGAACTCCTCTCTAACAGAAAGTGGACGTTTCTGAAAGTTGTGACAAGTCTGTGAAGCATTATTTTTCAAATTTTTGTGTTGATATCCCCAGATAGCAGGGAGTACCGCTGCAGACTCCTCTTGCTTAATGGTGAAAAAACTACATGCATCACAGGTTGAATAATAATGCCAAGCTGGGCCATGAGGTCAAGTCTCAATATAGTTTCGGTGGCTGCAGTCTTAATAAGGAAGAACTACACGCTTACCTGGCAGTTGTAACTGTCACACAAGCAGGAATGATATCAATAACTTCTAATGATGCACGCCCAACCCTGTAGAGCTTTATTGTCTTTGGACTTCAGGCTATGGTAGGCATCCCCCCTCCATGTAAGTAAAAGGTCTGTCTGGAAAGTATCCAGCCATTTACTATTAAAAAAAAATATTGCTTACCAAGGACAATGGCGCCTTAGTCCCCTTCAAGGTACTCCCCTTAGGACCTCACACGCTTCCCCCAGCATCCCTTCCACTTTTCAAAACAGTCTGCAAAGTCCTCTTTCGGGATCTTCATCAGCTGCCTCATCGCATTCTCCTTAATCTCGTCCACGGTCTGAAATTTCCTCCCTTTCAACGGCGATTTTAGCTTTGAGAAAAGCCAGAAGTCACAGGGAGCCAAATCTGGGCTGTAGGGGGGCTGAGAGACCTGGGTGATGCGATGTTTTGCCAAAAAACCCTGCACGAGACGTGAAGAATGGGCAGGAGCGTTGTCATGATGAAGCTGCCAGTCACCACTTGTCCACACCTGAGGTCGTTTTCTTCTTACCACATCCCTCAGCCGGCAAAAAACTTCGATGTAGTACTCCTTCGTTATTGTTTGGTCATTGTAAATGCGACGGTCACACAGTACCCACGCTCACTCAACGGCGTCTGCCGGGCATCTGAGTTGTCCCACGGGAGTGTGACTGTTCACGCATGCACAGTACGGTCCTCTCTGAGTGGCTGCCAAGTTACATCAAGGCCGCGGGACCAGTTCTCACAATATTCACAATGGCTGGATACTTTCCGGACAGACCTTGTATAATCGGGTACATTTATACACAAAAACAAATAAAAAACAATTCGAGTCTTGCAAACTGGCCATGCATGATATATATAAACAGGATATAAATACATGTCCTTACCACAGGTTAGCAACACCGGGGCTAGGAAGAGTTGAGAATGTTTGTGAAGTGGCGCGTGTGTGAGACACAGTAGTAACGAGGTAAACAACACAATTTGTAGGCAGTATGAGGTATGTGACACTTGTTTTACTACGTTATTAAAATTTGCACTATTAAAAACCATTATTACTGCTCCAGTAACTGATCACAATACAGTACAGTACTATACTTGTGCTTAGGGGTTGGGGGGTAGAAACACATGGTGAAGTGAGTCAAGTCCAAGGGTGAGATTCCTACAGCGTATATGCTGAGAAGCTACTGAAAAGAGACTGGGAGGCTTTCATGTGTGAGTGAGTGAAAGATAAATACCTACTATGCAACATAATCTAGCTAGGCCTGCATTTTTTATTCAAATAGGCTCACAAAAGATCAAAATGTCATGTGACGTGATCCGAAGCTCTACAGACACATGTCATAGGACATGACCCGAAGCCTAGGGGTTAAATTGACTCTTGGCAGGATGGTGGAGAGACAGCAGCACCAGTGTCCACTTGTAAGATTATTGTCTGATGTTGGTTTTCCACACTAACCTCAGCAGAACACGTCATCCGCCTTGCACTCTTCTTATTCTAACAGGTAAAAACAACAACTTTCTCACACTTCAAAGCCTAATTAGGTCCCGAAGACCAGCACACTGCAACCCAATGACCTTGTTTTCCACAAGTCTGACACTTGATACTAGACTAGTGGGACACTCAGCACTTCAAGCCCAGTGATCCCTCTTTACTGCAGTTCGAACACCGAGTGACCCCTGAAGCCCCAGTCCCCTGTTGTTTCGAGGTTTTGTATACCTCCAGCGAGAGCCCCTCAGTTGTAATGGTAGGACTTAATGACCCTGTGTACCCCATCAACCTAGAATCATGGATTGAGCATTCATAAGCTTCTGCTAGATTAAGAAGTAACTCCAGAGTGAATACCTTATTATGAAGAAACTTTTCACGTAATCTTGGGTAAATTTGTCTTCTCAATGACCTGGTCACAGATAATTTCTTCGAAAGGCATCCTAAATATACAGTCCAGCACCAATTTCCTCAGCTCAGTAACATAGTCCTCCTAGACTCATCAGTGCGTTGTACTCCTCCTGAAGTTGAATTGTTCATCAATGACGTTCACTTGCAGTTCACATAATGCAGCTCCATAATCATCCTCCCTTTCATCCTTGATAATTGCTGGATGACTATGAAAAACCCTCTGTGCCTCAGCTCACACACTATGCAGCAGTATGGTCTTCCTACATGAAGCTGGAAAACTCGTACCCCCAACAGCAGCCCAAAACTTTTCCAACCACTGGAGGGTTTCCCAGGACATTCTAGGAATGGCAAAGGTGGAGCTATGCAGGTTGCTTCTATCGTATTGCCGATCCTACTGTGCCAAAATGTAGTGTATTGGGGAGGAATGTAGAAGAGAAAGAGAGGCAGCGTTAACTCATGGGCTTCCACTGGGAGAGTCCCGTTTATTATTCCTGGCCATATTATTATAATTTGTACCACAAATGGCTCCACCTACTAATCCACATGAGCTCCAAACAGTAATCAAACCCCCAGTTTATTACAACCTGAGTTCGAGACAGTAGCCGAGCGCCACGACACTACATCAACCTTGGTAGAACTGAAAATCAGGAATCAAAATTCCCTTTTAGATATTCAGAATTGGGCACCGATTTGAAAATATATGGCAGAAATCCAGGAACACCTTCGCCACAGATTCTAAACATACTTAAGAATGTGTACAGTACAGTACATGTACCAGTATATATAATGATTGTTATTACAGTATTTGTCTTTGTTCAGGTCGTCAAACTTAAGCAAATAGATAACAGCTAAGAAAATATTTTGTGATAAAATTTTAAGGCAGTGTGTGTGTGTGTGTGTGTGTGTGTGTGTGTGTGTGTGTGTGTGTGTGTGTGTGTGTGATGATAAACATAATTTTTGCTTTGTTTTGTTCATGAAACTAAAATAATATATATTTTTTATTAAGGATACTTGTCATTCTTCCTTTTTTTTGTTCAAGTGACACAATTACAATAAAATTAATGAAGGAAACACTCAAGAAGGTAATTCAATTTGCTTTACCAAATGGTGTAACGACATGAGTTGTGTACATTATAAAAGAGTGGAAAATTAATACAGTACTTGTATAGGGTGAAGTTGGGGTGAATGAAATTTTGTGATACAGTAATGACAAAAAGGTTAATGACATTGAATAAGTTTAAGAAGCACTGGATTAGAGTGAGCTTATGACAGTGTGATCATATGATTTTTCTAATCTCATTTGATGACATCTGCATGGCAGCCATCACACCAGTAATGTTGACATCTTTGTAATTTGCATTGATACAAGTTGAATGAAAAATGGTTCAAAGTGACTAAACTTACTGAGGCCATTAGGTAAAATTCATTGTGAACTCCACTTGAAGATTTGAACCACGTACTTTAATTTACTTTACCCTCTTTACTACTGATCAGCCTGTCAGCCACTTGGGAAGTTGGTTACAATTCTGTTATGCACTGTAGGCAATTGACCTTTTAACACCCCATCCCTATTCAATATTTGCAATGCCTACCCTGTTCATTTGTAAAGAAAAATTATGGAGCTCTACAGTAATATTTCAAATGGAGCTGTCTCGCCCTGCTCTCATATTCCACTGTAAAGGCTGCTTCACATAAGTGTGATTTTTCCGTGAGTGAAGACCCGGGTGTTTTAGAAATTAATGAAGTTCAATGAGACCATTTACACGGAACACATGCATGAAAATTCACGTGGGGAAGACGCCTGTACCTGTACTTCCAAACCGAAGCATGAAAAAACACCGAGCATTCTAAAAAATTTCATATGGCAATAGTAAATGTTGGTTAAATGGTTACAATCATATAAAAATGATGTATACACACACACTTATGCAGGCACTCATGCGCACACACACACTCACTCACTCACACCCAGTGTTCTTTTGTATTGTTTTTATGGTATTGTAGTTATTTTATTGTATTATATGAAGTGTACCTGTACAGTAAATAGAAAAATATGTTACTACTGTATTAAAAAAGAGCCTGGGCATGTATGTGTGTGAAGAGAACATATCTGAGGACGTGGCATGTTGCCAAGTTAGATTGTCCCTGTAGATACATCCCCCTAGCTCTTCTACTACCAGGCCAAGCTGTGTTAGTTATTTTTCAATTCATATTTTGGGATAGATATTCGGTACATAATTTTCTTCAATTTTCTTTTTACACAGTTACATGCACACATAATCGTTCATACAGAATGTGCAAAAAATAAAAATAAATGGTTATCATTAGTTCAAAAACATAAAGGAAATAAACATTTCTTAGGTGCATGGGAGTTAGCGCCCAGATTATGAGAGGAGGGAGTTTTGTTGGAGATCTCACCTGCTCCAATCTCCTGCATGAAGGGAAACTATTGCTGACCGGTAAAGCAGTATTTTTTCAAATAATTTTATTTATTAATAAAATTTTTATATATTCCTCACATTTACTGGTACTGTACTACAGTATACACATAACCTGGGTCCCTAATAGCCTCAGGTAATAAGGAGTGCACATACATCAAAAATATGTATTGAAAGTTGCCAGCTGGGAATGCATCTCCTCATTCACATTAATTCCTATGGGGAAAATTGCCGATATTCACAATGACTTTTAGGAAATCATCCTTTGCGATCCCTGTACTGGGTATGCACTGGTTCCAAAATGTATCTGAACCTATATCATTGTTGGTCAAATTTACACTCGGTGCTTTCACACCACTATCTGGCAGATTATTGTACCCTGTATTACCAAGAGTTCATGATTCTCACTCCAAAAAAGTTTTCTCTTAACAGTTTTCCTAACTTGTAGCTCTTTTAACCTGAGGTTGAGAACCTCTCGTGAGGTGGGTACCCATTAGTAACAGGTATGAACATTCAAATGAGTAATGTCCCCTGAGGTGTTTATAGACTTCTATTAGGTCACCCCTTGCCCACCTATAGCATAAGCTAGGCAACTGCAGGTATTCTAATCTCTCTGTGTTCCTGAGATGCTAGAGTCCAGGCACCAGGCTGATGCCCCTTCTTTGGACATTTACAATGAATTAAAGTCTCAAACTCAGCAGACCATGAACATTCATGTTTCACTTTACATCATTAGAAGACCTCTTACACTTTCTGAATACATAGAGATTATCACAAGATTTTGATTTGTGAGATAGGTTCACAAAGTGTTTTCACAAATGACTTTACAGTGTAGGTTTGAACCATATTTAATCACCCCGTGTTGGCACAGTTAACTAAAATGATAACAGTATCTGGCTCACTAGTCTGATGACTATACAAGGGTCATCGAGCAAAGTGAAGGACTATCAAATGGGTCATGTATGATGGTTTACCATTAACCTTTATAGGTCTGACATCGTCCAAGAGCACTTGAAGTAGTAGGGGTATGATGTCAATCTAGCGCTTCATTTTCTTTATTTTCCCGCATGAGTAGCGTGACTATTATTGTGGCAATAGCTCATCCCCGCTCACCCACACTTCTCCTTGACTGCATCTTAAACAAATAATCAGTATAACAGTTGTCGCCAAGAAGGAAGGTCGTGCGACTATCTCTTAGGATTACCCACTTAGAACTCCAGCTCCCAAGCCCTGCCACTCCAAGCCACAGAATGGTGAATGTACGGTATATAGTACTGTATAATAATTAGAAACCATGTGAAGGTGTTATGAAGTTGTATGAACATGGAGTGAGTTGGAAGTGCACCACCATTCACGCCCAGACTAGAACATTAATTTTATGATTTTCATTTTTTAGTCTACTATTCAGTTTCTGAAGGGAGACTTCCCAAGATTTGTCAGACCTTTAACAATTAATACATATTTTATACATCTTATGAGGTTACACCATTTTCAGCATTAGTGCTTTTGTTACCTTATAGTTTTTGTGTATCGATGAGTTCCATGTTCTCCAAAATACTATGAGAGAGACTGTCATCAATAAACACTGCTGCCACTGTTGAAATCAGAGCAGAATTCCGGATCAAGCACGTAGGGAGGCCCATGGCAACACATTTTTGTCTCACATTAGAGACCTCTTCAGAATCAGTACCATAATAGAACAGCTTCTTTTCTCTGTAAAACAATAAAATAAATAAGTAATCTACCTGACATAAATGGTGAAATGCCTAGAGCTAGTTAGTTCATGTGGTCAGTGTCATGTCTTTGCGGGAACAAAATAAAAGGCTATAAATTTCAGGGCTTTTTCACCAAAATGGCTGGACCTGAATATATATACAGTATGTCATTCCAAATATATGATACATGAATATTAACATACAATTTTTAAGTAAATACCATAATAGTACTGTTATTGATATTTGTGGGAAAAATTATCAAAACCCTTTAACTGGTTTAAAAGTTCAGGGAACAAGAAATGGATGAATAAAAAAATGAAAGGATGAACAAAGAAAACAGCGACCGATTACTCCTCCCTTCAGAAAGCATAATAATCGTGAAAACTGTAGATGATATGACTTTTTTATAGGTTAAAATAATTATATTAACCCTTTCATACACTTGGGATGAGAGACACTACATACAAGAAAAGGACAGATGTTTCCTGCTCTGTTTTATATATCCTGGAGCAGCCATTACTCATATAATGATGTCATATGACACCAAGAGTAAAACTTCACCGTCAAAAATTTCACAGCTGCTAATCTACCCAGCAAACACCAGGGTAGAAGGACATTTACTAGAACGTGAATCTGGCAGCCTCGAGAGTGGCACCTGTGTATTTGGTAGACACAAACATAAACACAACCGAGAAGAAATATATGACATATTGATGTGTAGTACTGTAGTAGTAAACAGAAATCTAATGGTGATGATGAAGTTTAGCTGGAGTATACAAATGACCTGTCAGCAGATGTAGATGCCGGGAAGATGTAGTGGCCCAATATACTGTATATCGTACTGTACTGCTAGTGATTTGAAGCTGCTAACCAGTGTTTCTTCATTCTTATTTGAAGTTTTATGACTTTTTATATTATACTTAACTAATTTATCAGGTAATTTAAAAAAGAAGAAGATAATAATAAGCCCAGGACACAAAAACTGACTGAACTTAAGACTGTCTCTAGCCAACACAGCATATTCTTACCCATCCTTCTCCCATTCTTGGGTGATGTTTACATAGTCCTTGCCATTTCCAATAACCTCCTTGTAAAGTCCCAATACAGCATAAGTTACCTGTAGGAAAGATATATTTCAGTGATTTTTCTCATTATATACTGTATCAGTACAATATTAATATCCTGTACTGTAATCATATTAACTAAATCAGTCCCCAAAGTATTTATTGCCTACTGGAAATTTTATTCTACAGTTGGTCCTCGTATTACGCGATTAATGTAACCCGGAGGGTACCGCGGAAAGTGAGAAATGCGTAAAGTGAATAACATAACATATGGGATTAATTGAAATGGAGTCCGGGCCGATCCCCAAACTCCACTTTTTGACGACACACAACTATGTTGTAGTAAAAATATTATCTTAACTTTATGATGGCATGCACACACAATTAATGATTAAGAGAAATATCAATAATATTAGGTTTTTTAACACTTACATTAGTAGAAAAGATGGCTGGGCACACGGGGATGGGCGGTTGATTCCGAGGCAGAGGGCAGATTATTGGCCCTCACCTGTTTCAATTGTATCACTATCCACCACAGAGGCTTGCAGGGCCTCTTTGTCAAACCCCCCAAAGTTCATATAAGTCCATATCCTCACTATAATTATCACTATCACTGACTTGGGCCGGCTGTAGTGGGTGGCGGGTGAAGAACTCGGTAATGTTTTGATGACTGGGCGACCTTGTGCGCACCATTTTCGCGCCTCTTACACAACATGGCGGATGGCGGGAGGTTTGGATCCAAAAATGGCGTGGCTTGCCAGCCGCTCTCCGCGTAATGGGGTTCACGACCGCGGAATGTGAAAATGTTAGGTTCTGGCAAGGCACCGCGTTAACGGTGAAACGCGGATTGTGGGACCGCGTAATTGGAGGACCAACTGTACATTTCCTCAGCATCAAAACATAATACAGTACAGTGATCCCTCGGTTAACGAACACCTCAATTAACGAAATTTCGGTTAACAAATTACCTTCCATAAGATTCTTCACTTCGGTTAACGAATTCCTAACAAAATTTTCCCAACATGTTTTCGCCTGCTTTTGCTTGCTCACCAACTGTAGTATTAGTCCGCCAATACAGTAATCGGTTTTAGGGATTAAATTCGTTACCATTTGAGTAAATATCAAGAAGGTTGTACTATTCAATAATTTTCCAAGTCTTATATTAAAGTTTTTAGTCATTTTAACAAATATTTAACATAATTGAAGTATAAGGAACTAGTTTTAGCATGCTAAACAGCCACTTGACTCCCCCAGAGTGGCATCACTTTGTGTCTCTGCTCAGTGGAGGAAGCATCTTGCTTGACTCTCTCTAGAACATAAACCATTTTTACAGTACAATTATTGGTCATTCTGAAGTTTATTTTACATGTTGACAAAATATATAATGCAGTGCAGTGTTGATTTAAAGAAAATAATCTTGAATTACACCAAGTGAACTAAAATTTTATGGGTGAAATGGCAGCATGGGGTGACTTCTCTTCCACCCTAATGCCTTCTCTTCTCCCTTCTCCTCCACCCCCATTTTAATTCCCATCATCATCATCATCAACCAGGAGCCTACTACATGCACACCTCAAAGTAAGTGTACTTTACTGCATTTATTTTTAGTTAATATGTAATTTTTGGTGAGCTGGAACCAATTACCCAAAATCCCATTGAAACAATGGTTTCGGGTAACGAAATTTTCGGTTAACGAACGACCTTCTGGAACAAATTGTGTTCGTTAACCGAGGGAACACTGTACAGTACAGTACAAGGTACTGTAATGGTATACAGGGGGCCTCATGAAAGTGGTTATATATATATACTAAAAGGGGGTCTTCGTGAGTTTGCAACTTCTATTCTACATATCCGTGAATATATAGTAAATTCGAATATTTCTGGCACTAACCTGAGGTGCAATCTGGCTGATCCCCGAATACAGCTGTTTGTTAATTATGAACACCATCTTGTACTTCTTTGTAGTTTTGTTAGTTACACCACTTGTAGTATTTGTCACACAAGGTTTATTACTTACACCACTTGTAGTGTTTATCACAGGTTCTTTACTTACACCACTTGTAGTGTTTGTCAGACTAGGTTCTTTAGTTACACCACTTGTAGTGTTTATCACAGGTTCTTTACTTACATCACTTGTAGTGTTTGTCAGACTAGGTTCTTTAGTTACACCACTTGTAGTGTTTATCACAGGTTCTTTACTTACACCACTTGTAGTGTTTGTCAGGCTAGGTTCTTTAGTTACACCACTTGTAGTGTTTATCACAGGTTCTTTACTTACATCACTTGTAGTGTTTGTCAGGCTAGGTTCTTTAGTTACACCACTTGTAGTGTTTATCACAGGTTCTTTACTTACACCAGTTGTAGTGTTTGTCAGAAAATCTTGCACTTGATTCTCTGTAAACAAATATAATGCTGCTATATTTTTAGCTCAATTCATAAACAGTGACATACAGTGACTGAATATATGAAAGAATAATGTGGCAATTTCCTATGACACTTAGGCACCTACAATTATCCCCACTACTTTACCTTCACTTGCATTAACAACATACAAAACTCATAATCAGAATCCTGGTTATTTCTGACAATAATACAATAATGTTCAACTGGAGCAATGTATATGGCATCAAAAATACCTGCGAGAAACAATACACTTCTCACTAAAAATTAATATACTGTATCTACTGTACAGTACTATCATCAGACAATAAAATTATTAGAGAGAAGGAAAGAAGCTGGTGAGAAACACAATAGTTATAGACAGAAAGAGAAATACAAAAAATGCACTGTAATTCAGAATATGGGCTGTCACAAGTATGCAAATGTAACATGACCATGGTAACCATATATAACAGGTTTATAGGCATGGGACATTAACACATTGAGGGCGTGCATGTGTGGCAGGCCCGTTAAATCTAAAAATTTTCCGTTAGTCCTCAGAAATTTCCACTAGCCCATAATTGTTTTTGAAATGTGTGGGGATATCTTTTACAACTCTTAATGGCAGAAACAGTGGCCAAAGCATCAGCTTGCCCTTCAGTCAGGGCTGGCTGAGGGGAGGATTGATGACTAAATGCATCAAAAACTGGTCAATAACCATCTCAAATTATGCTTACATTCCTTAATTAATGCTTATTATGCTTGCTTTATGTGTCTGCTTTTTTTTATTGCTTGACAGTCTAAACAGAGAAATATCAAGGGTAGATGGGAGTTTGTGAGAGTTGCTGGTCCACAACCTCCTAAATTTGTTATATTCTTATGGGATTTATTGCCTTAAAAATCGTCGATTCCCTATCCGTTGACTTTCCACAGTCTGCATATAGGTCGGTCATCAAGGTATACCTGTACAGTACTCAAGTGCCACCCAAGCCTACTCTTGCACAGTACAGCACAATACAACATAATTATACAGGATGTCTAAAAATATATTACACACACTGTCTTACAGATTACTGTGGAGACTATATGTGTGTGTGTTTGAATTACAACAGCAACATTGTCCTGACTTGTAGGAGACATCACATAACATTGTCCTCACTTGTAGGAGACCTCACACAACACTGTCCTCACTTGTAGGAGGCCTCACACAACACTGTCCTCACTTGTAGAAGACCTCACACACCACTGTCCTCACTTGTAGGAGACCTCACACAACAAGTGAAGACAATACTGTACCGGTATACCTCGTTTAAAGATGGGGTTCTGTTCCCAAAATACCTAACACTAAGCAAAATTATCACTTAACAAGGGGATAACACCAAAACATGGAGGGTGAAAAACAGATTCAAACGGCAGGGCGGTAAACACTGAGTAGAGTAGAGTAGAGTAGAGTAGAGTAGAGTACAGTAGAATAGAGTAAAGTAGAGTACAGTAAAGTAGAGCACAGTACAGAAGTAGTACAGTACTGTACTCCCTAATTATAATAAAAAACATGTTACAATAGTTATAAATGGTTTTGAAGTTATATATAATTGATTTATTAATACCAAACTTCTATACAAAAATGTAATTCAGTGTTAAATGATTTAGTGATCAAAATGTGAGCATAATTTGAACAAACTGCAAATTGCATGTAAAAAAAAAATGCTTTGATAAACAATAAAATTGATACACAACATATCATAAAATACAATAGCACAATCCTCTGCACAAAAAATAGCTCCTTCCACACTCAAACCATCCTATGGGCGAAGTGACACAGTTTAACCAGGCAGTCACCCAGCTGACTCAGACATGTCACATCATGAAAGTGAGCGTGACTAGCTGGTGAGTTGGCGACACTATTACAGTTCATTCACTCCGCACACATACACACCCATGCTCATCGACTTCCTTATTTTATGTTTTTACATTTTCTTTATTTCTAAGCAACATTAGAGTACAGTATTGCAAAGATTTTTCTATGAGTTTAAAGTTTCATTACACATAACAAAGGCAATACACCATCTCACAGGCCCCAACGTCAAGCTATCTTTACACCAAATTTTGACCTCATGTTAAGTGATAAAGGGTGTCATATTTTTTTTAGCCCCAAACCAAATTAACGCAAAGAGAATTAACACTAAACAAGGGATAACTGTATTGCTGTATTGATACAAGCAATTGCATATCTACAAAAACCTGTAGGCAGTGTATACAGTATACATATTTTTAAACCACTTAAACAAAATGAAAATCTTTTCTTTGTATCTATAATATTATACATTCAGAGGTGTAAAACTTAATCATCAACATACAGTACTTCAGCTTCTTATCTCAAAGTTCACCTTACCTAATGCTTGGTTGTCTGGGTCAGGCAGGTTCAGAGGAGAGTCATCATCAACTTCCACCAAGTCCACAACAGGTATAATGCTGTTGTCCTCAGAAAGTCTGGGAAGTATAAGGCCATGTAGAGCAAATTAGCAACAAGATACATTCAATCATTGTGCATAACTGACAGACTTAACTGAATGAAATAATGTACCTTTTTTTTTTATTGCAAGAGAAACAAAATGTAAGTTATGGTTTTTCATTCTGGGTACAGAAGAAACACAACATGGCTTACCTACTTTCTTGACCCACACTTCTTTTCTTCCTAACATTTTCTTGGGAGTAAGCAGATGATTTTTTTCTCTTTTGTATTAAAACTGTTTTGCAATTACGCCTTATAAAATTTTTTAAGTAAAAGCGTAGAGAAAACAAATCTGCTTCTAAAGCATTCACTGCCACTTTCTCTATGTGTGGAACAAGTGAACAAATGTCTTGTATGCAGGATTCTCGTCGTCTCTTTATATATGACTCCCAAGATTCTGTTTCTAGAAGATGGTGAGTAATGATTAAATATGCAAATGGATAAACATCATAAGGTAAAATAAACACAAGGATACATTATGTCAAAAGTGAAAGTTTGCAAAAGAATAATTAATACGTATCATGATATAAACAATAATCAAATACACTACAGTACATAAAAGTATATACATGTACATTATAATATCATAATAAAAGTGACAGCACAGATAGCTCTCAATTGTATTTTCTCAACAAGAATTTGGTTCACACAAACACAAATTATTTTTCCATCAAAATTTCATTAAGTACAGTATACTGTACTTTACTGTACTGGGGTAAGGTTCACCACTACTGTACCCAACTGCATCTCTGCAGACTCCTTCCCTTCATTGCCTGGTAATCATAGTACAGTGCAGCTTCCACAATTAAAATACTGTACAGTATAACACTGTACATTATTCTGTCGGGTTTACTGAACATATTGGACAAAATGGTTATTGTCATTAGAAAGTAGATGATAAGGTAGGTCTTGAAAGCAAGTATAAAGGGGGTGGTGTGGGTAATCTTAATTTTCTAATAATGCAAAAGGCCTTCTCTACAATGGCCACAGATTAAGAGAACACAAACAAATAAATTGGTAAAAAATAAGCCTTTGGAGAGATACTTGAGATTAACAAACCCACCATCATCAGTGTGGTTACTCTCAGCGGTGGAAGACTCATCGAATATAATGGGACTCTGGTTGTTCATGTCCCTCTGTGTAAAGGACATTTCTTCACTGTTACTATTTTGTTCACATATTCTGCAAATAAAAGATGACAATGGGTATTTTCTGTACACTGGAAGATTATTTTGTTCATATGTTTTGCTAATAATAGTTGACAATGTGTGCTTTCATTATTTCTTTTTTAGTATACTACACTAATGACTTTAACAACAAACTGTACATTATACAATAACATCAGTTGACAGGACCGTCTGGTGGTAAATTATTAATTTTGTATCCTTAATTGTTTGAATGTTATGATTGAAATCTCCTGCTATTAGCTTCATCCCCCCCCCCCCCTAAGTAAGATGGTGGAAAACTCCCCATGCCCTCTCATGAAGTAAAAAAATCTCAGAATCTTGCAGTAACACTGAGACTCTGGTAAGTGCTGCTATATGTTGGAGCCAGTGGTAAACTAAAGCATGATCAATGATAACTTCACTTGTTCTTATGCTCCCAAGACAAAACCATATATGCCAACAGTAAATCTTCTTTCACCATAAATCAGCTAAGATAAGGACATTATTACAGTCAGTCCCCTACTTACAACAGGGTTAGGGACCAACGACATAGGTTGTAAGTCAAATTGGCCGTAAGTCGAAAATGCGAAAATAATACATAGAAAATCTAAAATGGGTGTCTCTTTTTCTTCTCAGCACCATGAGAACTCTCACTTTTACGCTTGCCAGCCATTTTAAAGGGAATTACAAATAAAAATGTTGTCAGTACACAGCGTGATCACTAACATTGGGACTCGAAAATACGTAATTTCAAAAATATTTTATACGACTGCGGCGGTCGTATGTCCGGGTGGTCGTAAGTCGAGTTGGTCGTAAGTCAAGGAGTACCTGTACATCAAGCATGATATCAATATGAATGTGTACTATGTGTATATATATATGTGTATATATATATATATATATATATATATATATATATATATATATATATATATATATATATATATATACAGTATATATATATATATATACAGGTATACATAAAGATTTACTGTGTTTTGACGAGATACAAAGACAGGAAATGAAGTTTGCATCGACTCAGCTGGCATCCCTTCTAAATTCTGCTTGATCCCTTTAAATTGTCTCCCTTTCTTTACAAGGCATTATGAGTACAATGAAGAAGAAGACACGTATAATAATAACAGCTGGTCTTTTGTTTCCCAATAGCGCCAGTTCTTCTCAAGAATTCAATAGTGCTCGAAACAGACCAAAGTGAAAGACTTAAGAATAAAAAGAAATTCTCTTCTGTTAGACAATAAAAGATCACAATAAGTGACTGTTCAACCCACACTCTTCCCCTGAATAAGTCTTCATTTGGGTTATTGAATTTCTGAATCCTTTCCGAATTAAAATGCAATCTATCTGATTTTTAAACTTGTTATTTACATTGTCCTGGGGTGAGACCCATGAATAAAGATGCCTAGGGTGTTGTTCATACTACCTGTATGTACGTATACAGTATTTGCAATTCATCTTGTTTGCTTTACATGTCAATTAATATTTCTCCTCTCAATTCTGTTCCCCAACCCAACCCATTTGGCCCCACTTTTGGTACTTTACTCCCTTTCCCAACTTTTGCACTACAATCACCCATTACTGTATATTCAGACATTCATTAAACTTCTTGGTGTCTTTTGCTTTCTTTAAATTTTAATAAAAATTCTTTAAGACTTCATCCTCACTATCATTTGTTAGTGCTGTACACTATTACAGTACAGTATTACCAAGTCCATGGATTTGGCATTAAACTTGACTAACAAAACTCTATGTGACACTACCCAATATCCCTTTACACTATTGCTCAACTTCACCTAACCCCAGAATGCCTCATTGCAATCTTTTCATTCCCCTACAAACATTTGCATAGTTACCAGCCTCATATAATGTCCTCACATTTCATGTTCCAAGTTTGAATTCTTTTTTGCAGGGGAAGCAATGCAGTTGGACCTCTTGATGACGATGATCCAACAGGAATGCCTGGAAATTGTTCATTGTGTCTTTCCATGGTTTTTCATGGGCAAGAAATGAAGTTAATGAGAATGGATGCCCCAAACCTATTCTCATCAGAAGATTAATTAAAGGAATAGAAAAAGTTGGGAATGAACTCTGGGTTGTAGAGGTCGCCCACACCTAAGGTAAAGAACCAGCTCACAGAAAACATTAAAATATCAATTTCCTTTCTTGATGGAGAAATTGCACTCTTAAAGAATACTCATAAAATTTTATGATGCACTAAAGGGGTTGAACCTTTCCTGCAAGTTCATAACACCATAGTGCACATCACATCTGATATTTACTTTGAAAAAACAGAATAGCAGTCATAAACAAGAACTGTAACAACTGGCTCTTATAAACTACTTACTGTAAGCCTGGAGGTTCTCTTTCACGCTCAACTTTTCTGGTTTTCCTTGTCCCATTCTTGTCATTTTGCCTGCAGACATTACATCGAGATACCTAAGATGCAAAATAATAATTATAATAATACAGTAAAAACAGTCATTATCAACAGCAAAAAGTCACTAATATCATTCTGCACTTAAAATATATATTGAGCAGCTGTTTTTGCCAACTTTGAAAACATATCTATGGGCTGCTTCAGATAAACAGTACAGTATATTGTACTGTATGTACAGTAGATCGATGGACATTTATTCAGTGAGATTATCATGCTAGTTTACACTGGTTCATCATGTACATATATTAATGAAGATCTACAATTTATAATTAATTTATATAATGTACATACATACAGTATACATAGACAAGGCAGGTATACAAACAATGGTAAAATAGTAAGCCAATTTGTCTGAGGATAGTCAACAAAGCTATCAGATGCTTCTCTTCCATATGATGTTATATGATAGTGACTGGGTAAAGTACCCACAAAGACACTGTGTGTCCCCCAATACTGTACCAAACTAAAATAGTTATGGTAACTGGAATAAATTCCATCTGTCAAATTTCAGTAAATTAAAAACCCATAAAATTTTTAATGGGGGCATTTTTAACTACAATTGACATCTCCTGACTTTTTTAAATTTACTTTGACAAAAATGGTTAAATCATGTCTAAATTTAAATACAGTAAATGGAAAGCAAAACTTGTTATAACGGAAATTTGGGTAGCAAATTTGAAAACGTCACCCTCAAGATACGAATTTTACACACTGTATCATTAGACAAACATATAGGAAAAACGGTTAACCCCAAAAAATAAAAAATAAAATAAAAATAATAATAAAAAAATAAAAATAAAATAAAAATAATAATCATACCCCAAAAACACAAAATTGGTTTACAAACAAAAGCAAAACCTACACAACTGATGATAAACGGTACACAACTACAATAATTTACTACCAAACACATGAAATTACACCATAATCATGCAGACTAATTTTCCTGCATGTGGAAAATTCTGTACAGGTATAAGAAAATTATTCGAACTCTCTTAAATTTCACATGCTAAAGGTGTAGAGTTGTAAGAGAAAGTTTAGGATTTGGAAATAAAAAAAGTTTGGAAGCGTGGAGACTACCAACAACACTCGAAAGATGATGCAATAATTCATCAGTAGGTGGGAACACAGAATGGGAATTTAGACTGCTCAAGTCCTCTGTGAAATAGATTATTTTGTAAATATCTTTGGATGACATACTACTTTGCCATATAGACAATATGTACAGTAGCTAAATCAACTATCTGTGCATACTTTGTGGGAAACAATACGAGACCATAGACGATAAATTTTGGTTTAAGAGGGCTGTCACTAGTCACACAAAATTTCAGAACATATCAACCCCCACCTGCACAGATATATGTTTTAGCTATTGTGCATGTATCATTTCATGATATAATCATTGTAACTTTTATACTAATTCAGTGGTACAGTACATTAGCCTCCACCATATTAAACAAAACTTACATAAGATTTAACATCCTGCTTCACTCCATTCCACCAGTACTTCTGGGTAATTCGTAAAACTGTACTGTTGATGCTACAGTGTACACCTGCTATTGGTGCATCTGCTAAGTGATGCAGGGAAATTATAGTATTGCGTTCTTCAAGGGATGTCACCACCTTCAGATACCTCTCACCCTTCTTGTGAAACAGTTGACTATCTGCCAAACACAAGTTCTTTATAGAAATTCGCATATTTGTGAACATCTCATAGTATCAAATCAGAATCAGTCTTGTGTACTAATTTAAGTTCTTCATTACCCCTAGAAATTAAAACACAATTTCAATAACCACTGTATGTTAATATCAGTAAACTTCAAATGTAAATGAACAAACCCACTGAACTGACATTAGCAATGTTCAAAAAGTATTAATCTGTATTATTCTTTTTTCAGCTGATGACCAAGACCAAATATGCTGACAGGGAATAATAAAACATATCAATACAGTACAGTAGTAGGTTAACATACTAAATAGTACCTTTAAGTGTGAAACTGTTGTTTCGGACTGAGTGACGCACAGATTTTTTTTGGATGGCATTGTAATTTTTCGGGTATTTTCCAGTACTCAAGTATATTTTGATGCCAAACATGTACTTTGAGAAGTTTAAAAACTTAGCATCCTCTGTATCTATATCCTCAGCTTCCATAGTTAAGGTCCTGGAGAAAAAAATAAGGATGAAAAAGGTACAGTGTACTGTCGGCCTACATCCTCCACACATCCTGCCATGGAAAATAAATGAAGATTTAAAATACTGTACTGTATATAGTACTTCATATTAAGTTCTAGTATGGAAGAGTGGTTTAATGTGAGGTAATGGCTGTATCCCTCACAAATAGCAGCCAAGAGAAGATTTTTTTTTTAATAAATCATTGATAGTCTCGTACATTAGGAGAAAAAATTGATGTTTGATGCAGCTCTGGCACATGACTTTATTATATCTTTTAGTGGATTTTTCACTAATATGCTTAATTTGATACCTAGTGCTGTATGCAAATTGGCAAAGGATGGAGGTAAAAATAAGTTTGAAAATCACTTATGATGGGAACCACATGAACGAGCCAAATATAACCTAACAGTCCTTGGATACTTGCGCTGAACTTAAATTTACCCAAACCCATTTATTTTCTGCAATGTTAAAACATGATTAGTACATTTTGTAGTTACAGTGACCCCTCGGTTAACGAACTCAATCCGTTCCAGAAGGTCGTTCGTTAACCGAAAAGTTCGTTAACCGAAACCATTGTTTCAATGGGTTTTTGGGTAATTGGTTCCAGCTCACCGAAAATTTCCTAAATTCAACAAAAATGGTAGAAAAGTTCACTTACTTTGAGGTGTGTATGTAGAAGGCTCCTGGATGATGATGATGATGTGCATTTGAAGTGGGAGGTGGAGGAGAAGGGAGAAGAGAAGGCATTGGGGTGGAAGAGAAGTCACCCCATGGCACCATTTCACCCATAAAATTTTAGTTCTCTTGGTGTATTTCAAGATTATTTTCTTTAAATCAACACTGCACTGCATTATATATTGTCAATATGTAAAATATATTTCAAAATGACCAATAATTTGCTTGGAAACACAGAAAAAAAAAGCGTTTAGTTGAAGAGAGTCTCAAGCAAGATGTTACCTCCAGTGAAAACAGAGAGAGATTAACGCCTGTTTGCTGTGTTAAGAGGTTGGATGCTGCGCATTAAACTAGTCACTTTACCTTCAATTTTGTTCAATAATTGTTAAAATGACTAAAAAATTGAATATTAAACTTTTAAAATTATTGAATAGTATAAACTTCTTGATATTTACTAAAATAGTAAGGAATTTAAGCCCTAGAACCGATTAATGTATTGGCGGACTGATACTAAAGCTGGTTGCCTGGTCAGTGCAAGCGAAAACATGTTGAGGTCGGTTCGCAAGAAATTCGTTAACCGAATTGAAGATCCTTATGGAAGGCAGTTCGTTAACCGAAATTTCGTTAACCAAGGCGTTCGTTAAACGAGGGGTCACTGTATATGGTCCACACTGAAGACTAGAAGTGATTCAACACAAGTACAGTATACTGTAAAGTACTCAGTAAGCACCACTCTTTTAAGTTTGTGTGCCAAGTATGTACTATTATAGCAGATGGTCGTTCAATTAGACATCGGCACAGAAAGATTCGTTTTATACCATAACAGGAGTTTAATAATAAAAATGGGTTTTTCTTAAGCTTCTTATGGTAATTTGAATATGACCTTTATTTCCACAGGAAATGCATATTTATGGAGATATGACCCTTTAACACTAGCAACGACAATTAGTTCTTTCAATGTGGGCAGGGCTTTGAAGATGCGGAAAAATGCGAGGTTATAACATGAAAAACAACAAAGAAACCTTTGAAAACCCGACCTAACCATTCCTAATCTATTTTATAACCTATAAAACAAAATCTTACTTTATTTGATCAACTAATATTGTAGGTAATTGTGGGGGGGGGGGGGGGTCATATCGGTTAAAACACTTGAATAAAAAAATTTTGAGGGAAACACTATAGGATAAATAATTTTTGGTTAATATTGATGACAAACTCGCCGACGTGCTATTTGTTTTGATGTTTATTTTCTTACCATATTTTCATCAGTGAGTTCTGATATGATAATCATTTCTTGGGCATATGCTTCATTTGGTAGATAATTAGGCACCTAGGCACTAATCATATTGACTTACAGTATTTCAAAACACTCCACCGCACTCTTCTGTTCCAGTTTCAATTTTACCATGGCAGGTGTTGCTGGTCTTACAAGGGTATTATTTATGATTTCAGGGGGAAAGACAATCTCACCCTCCAGTTTTTCAAAGACCACAGCATCCTTGCCTTCACAAGAGACTGTGCAGACTATAGGAATCCCTGTGTTTTCATACCAGAGTAATTCGTTCCAGTGCAATAAAAAACACATTAATAAAAAATATAAACGGCTTAAACATTGTGGTTACAGTTACAGATTGTTTAAAGGAACTTGGCTTGAACACACTAAGATTAAACCCAGAAAGGTACTTTTATTTATGAACATATTTCTGAGAAAGTACTTTTCACAGCAATACTGTGAAACTAAACTGTGTTTGTCTGCAAAGTCTGTTGTATAATATACAACAGACTTTGCCGCCCGGGCTGGATTAAAGCTGGTGCTCTCACGTCAACATAAAAAGTAAAATTACACTATATCATAGTAAGTTCTTTCCGTTTAATATACCGGGGGGTCCGCGGTAAGGAAGTAAGGTTAGGTAGGTTTTTTTTGGTTAGGTTGGTGAGGTCTCTTTTTCATACCCACTCATAGTTAGGTTAGGTTTAATTAGAAATGACCACTTTTTAACACATTTGCACAAACTAAAACAGTTTCCACTATGAAAAACAGTGAAATTGCGGCATTTTTAAAATAGTTTTCTACGAATATTTACCTTATTTTATTTTTTCCCACACAGAATTTGTATTCTTCCTTTGAAAATATCAAGAAATAGGGTGGAGACGGCCTCCTTAACCTACACCTTCAAAACAATTGTCAAACATAAAACACTCTTATATTATAATTGTATTTTGCCAATGTAGCATTAGTAAATATGACAAATTTTGTGACAAGAGGTACCGGTATGGCCAGCATAAGGACAGAACCAGAAAATGTGATGTAGTGGCTAGAATTAGGCTAGGATACAGACACATCTGACAGGTTAGTAACGTTGTACCCATACCGGAACACTCAGCATGTAAACTTTGTGATAAACCTTTAAAGCATACACTTGAACACTATATTATTGAATGTGACACTGTCAAAGACGTCAGGCCACCTGACTTATTGTATCTTGAACTTTGTAACTACTACATTGAATCGGGGGTGCTTGAGGACATTCTTGCTGTTTATCCCAAATTTGCTAGCCCACACTGATTAGTCTTCAATTAGAATATGACTCCAATGTATGTGAACCACTGACCTATATATACTGCTAATGAATATGATGTATTTCTTTGTGTACGAACCTCTGTCCTGCATGGCAGTGAGAAATGATACCACCCTCAGTGTCAAGACCTGACTGAATTACTCAGAATAGGCAAGCTGTACTACAAGCTTTGTCAGAAATTTGTTAAAACTAAACTAAACTTTTCCAGAATCGCGAAGGGATTCGATAGAGCACTAGACAACATGTGTAAACTTCTCCATATACTGTATCAGCCCCTATCTTTACTAGCGATAATATTAACCTAAATTAATAAGCACCCGTGGGTCCTGGGATGAACTTACTCTCTGGTAACTAATTACACACACATTAAAAATAACCACATGTAAAGAGTGGTCGCTTTAACTCACTGTCAACAGTCACAAGTTCACAACACGGCCAAGGAATATAGAATGAAGGAAGGAAATTGAATTATCCGTAAACCTATTATTTTCTTCGTGGCCTCCAATTGAGTGGGACATCATAAAAAAAAGTTTTGCTAATACACGAGTAACTACTTTAAAAAAAATTCTTCAAAAGCACTTTTGTTTTTATTTTATATTTCATGGCTGTTGGTGTTAGGCGCCATATCTAAATCCCAAGTCACAATAATCAAGTGACTCACCTTTGACGAGTCAGACCAGCAAACTACCAGTAAAACTCGCAAATAATAAGTACTTTTTACTTTTATCCACTTCGCCAACGATTGGTTAGTTAGCCGCATGGGCGATCGGTCACGTCTCTGTTACGCACTGTTGGCAAGTATCCCAATCCCAAGCCTTTAATCCAGTGCCCTCCGTGGTGTTATGAAAGTAAACCAAATGATTCCATTATAGCGTAACACAGAGCTTTATGCACGACCCTTCCTGAATTTTATTTTACCTGGCCTTGAAAATACTGTTTTGTTTAATAAACAAAAATAGTCGAAAACAAAGAAAATGTTTGAGGCGTCCTTACAATATTTGATGTAAACAACTTTCACCACCTGGGGCCAAACAGGTGACTCACGTTATCATATTTTTCGAAAATGTATTACTATCAGGTGAGGTAAACAGTCTTCAAAAACACACAAACAATTCAACCATTTCCTTTAATTGTGCTTTGGGTTTATTAGCTTCTACATTTACAACATTTATGAGTAGTATTTTTGCTTGTGATTATACTGTCTGGCAACACAAACGGATATACATCTTCAGGTCGAGGGAAGACTACACCTTACGGGTTACGAAGGTGAGGTCAGACAGAGGACAGACGCGGCCACGAGCCGAGTCAGGTCAAGCAGCTGTCTCCTTGTTTCACAGATCATTGAAAAATTTTTAATCAAGAAAAATACTATTATTAAATGGCTGCAAACGTAAAATCAGTAACAAGAATGACTAGACACTTGGTAACGATGTGGTGCCTTGTGTTACTGGCAGTAATGTCAAGTGTGGGGGTGATGGGAAAGCCAGTAGACTCGTGGCTGATGCTGGACCCTTACCTGACACTGCGTGAGGTCAGCCTGCCCGGCGATCCTGCTCTAGGTGAGTGTTTCTCTGACCTCAGTGTTGCTTCACACTCACGTTTGTTTTAGTGTTAATAAGACTCTATCTCTTGAGTCTAGACTTTATATTCCATTCATTTAAAGATTCATAATTTTACGGTAGTTCTTCTGTTATCCACGCACATTTTGGAAGAAGACTTCAGGTCTATCTTTCCAAAAATCAGTTACACCACACCACTGCTTAAAACAATACAAATTATTTTTTTAATGAACTCCATCATTGTCTCTGCAGAGCACCTGATGACGTCTTTAAGGGGTGAGGGACAGCGGCTGAACGGAAATGACCCAGCCTGGCAACATGTAGCCACAGTCCTCGTGCCCTCCACCAACCACGGCCCCTTTACCAACAACATACACCCCGCAACTCACCATCCCACGATGGAGTCTCCTGGGGGTGGTGATGACGAAGTTGTACCAGAGGTAGTGACGGACCTAGCACTCTCACACAATACTCCAACATCAGATGGCGTCCACGTTAAGGCTATAAATGCTGAAAACGACCCCGAAATGCATACCTCCGACGGAGAGATTCATTCCCCGACAGAAGCCATACCATTGGATTCCCCGACAACTTCCAACACAATCAATCCAAAATCTCAATCCATGACAACGTACTTTTCCTCAGCATTGTCATATGGTGAGGTACAGCTGGATGATGAAGAGGTACAGCTGGATGATGAAGAGGTACAGCTGGATGATGAAGAGGTACAGCTGGATGATGAAGAGGTACAGCTAGATGATGAAGAGGTACAGCTGGATGATGAAGAGGTACAGCTGGATGATGAAGAGGTACAGCTGGATGATGAAGAGGTGCAGCTGGATGATGAAGAGGTGCAGCTGGATGATGAAGAGGTACAGCTGGATGATGAAGAGGTACAGCTGGATGATGAAGAGGTACAGCTGGATGATGAAGAGGTACAGCTGGATGATGAAGAGGTACAGCTGGATGATGAAGAGGTACAGCTGGATGGTGAAGAGGTACAGCTGGATGATGAAGAGGTACAGCTGGATGATGAAGAGGTACAGCTGGATGATGAAGAGGTACAGCTGGATGATGAAGAGGTACAGCTGGATGATGAAGAGGTCCAGCTGGATGAGGAAGAGGTCCGGCTGGATGATGAAGAGGTCCGGCTGGATGATGAAGAGGTGCAGCTGGATGATGAAGAGGTGCAGCTGGATGAGGAAGAGGTACAGCTGGATGATGAAGAGGTCCAGCTGGATGGTGAAGAGGTACAGCTGGATGATGAAGAGGTACAGCTGGATGATGAAGAGGTCCGGCTGGATGATGAAGAGGTGCAGCTGGATGATGAAGAGGTCCGGCTGGATGATGAAGAGGTCCGGCTGGATGATGAAGAGGTACAAAGGGAGGCAGATGAGTCACGTGTGTCAGTAGTGGACCAGGGATACGACACTCCCCGCCTGCCAGCCGGCATCGTAAGTAGCAGCGAGGACACCTTGCCCTCACGTGTGGATGACCCTCCTCTACAGCCCAGTCAGGACCTTCTTGTGACGGTACACACACAAGATCCCAGCATGACTGTACACACACAAGATCCCAGCATGACTGTACACACACAAGATCCCAGCTTGACTGTACAAACACAAGATCCCAGCTTGACTGTGCACACACAAGATCCCAGCATGACTGTACACACACAAGATCCCAGCTTGACTGTACAAACACAAGATCCCAGCTTGACTGTGCACACACAAGATCCCAGCTTGACTGTACAAACACAAGGTCCCAGCTTGACTGTACACACACAGGATCCCAGCTTGACTGTACACACACAAGATCCCAGCATGACTGTACACACACAAGATCCCAGCATGGCTGTACACACACAAGATCCCAGCTTGACTGTACAAACACAAGATCCCAGCTTGACTGTACAAACACAAGATCCCAGCTTGACTGTGCACACACAACATCCCAGCATGACTGTACACACACAACATCCCAGCTTGACTGTACAAACACAAGATCCCAGCTTGACTGTACACACACAGGATCCCAGCTTGACTGTACACACACAAGATCCCAGCATGACTGTACACACACCGGATCCCAGCTTGACTGTACACACACAGGATCCCAGCTTGACTGTACACACACAAGATCCCAGCTTGACTGTACACACACAGGATCCCAGCATGACTGTACACACACAAGATCCCAGCATGACTGTACACACACAAGATCCCAGCTTGACTGTACAAACACAAGATCCCAGCTTGACTGTGCACACACAAGATCCCAGCATGACTGTACACACACAAGATCCCAGCTTGACTGTACAAACACAAGATCCCAGCTTGACTGTACAAACACAAGGTCCCAGCTTGACTGTACACACACAGGATCCCAGCTTGACTGTACACACACAAGATCCCAGCATGACTGTACACACACAAGATCCCAGCATGACTGTACACACACAAGATCCCAGCTTGACTGTACAAACACAAGATCCCAGCTTGACTGTACAAACACAAGATCCCAGCTTGACTGTGCACACACAACATCCCAGCATGACTGTACACACACAAGATCCCAGCTTGACTGTACAAACACAAGATCCCAGCTTGACTGTACACACACAGGATCCCAGCTTGACTGTACACACACAAGATCCCAGCATGACTGTACACACACCGGATCCCAGCTTGACTGTACACACACCGGATCCCAGCTTGACTGTACACACACAGGATCCCAGCTTGACTGTACACACACAAGATCCCAGCTTGACTGTACACACACAGGATCCCAGCTTGACTGTACACACACAAGATCCCAGCTTGACTGTACACACACAAGATCCCAGCTTGACTGTACACACACAGGATCCCAGCTTGACTGTACACACACAAGATCCCAGCTTGACTGTACACACACAAGATCCCAGCTTGACTGTACACACACAGGATCCCAGCATGACTGTACACACACAGGATCCCAGCTTGACTGTACACACACAAGATCCCAGCTTGACTGTACACACACAGGATCCCAGCTTGACTGTACACACACAAGATCCCAGCTTGACTGTACACACACAGGATCCCAGCTTGACTGTACACACACAAGATCCCAGCTTGACTGTACACTCACAAGATCCCAGCATGACTGTACACACACAGGATCCCAGCTTGACTGTACACACACAGGATCCCAGCTTGACTGTACACACACAGGATCCCAGCTTGACTGTACACACACAGGATCCCAGCTTGACTGTACACACACAGGATCCCAGCTCTGTTGAACACACACAGGATCCCAGCTTGACTGTACACACACAAGATCCCAGCTTGACTGTACACACACAGGATCCCAGCTTGACTGTAGACGCACAAGACCCCAGGTTGGTTATACAGACACATGATCTCAGCTTGATTGTACATGCACAAGATCCCAGCTTCGCTGGACACGTACAAGACCCCTCCTTGACTGTACACACACATGACTCAGGAGCCGTGCCTGACAACAAAGAAGTGCTGTCAGTGTTCCAACCAGGGGGACCCACCGACCCTGACGCCCCAGCACCAGGCACCATCATTGACCTGTTCGACTTGATGGACCCTCTACGTCCCTCACAAGCCGCTCTGGCCCTCGGCAGCAATGGGCCACTCCTGCGTTCCTCGGTGGATCCGGTGGGGTGTGTTGACGGTAACAGGGAGTGTGTGTACTGGGTGCAGGGCGGTGGCTGTGTGTGCCCTCACCCTGACGCAAACAGACGCTGTCAGTGGCAACAGTACGTCCGGGGACGCTGTCCACACTCTTGTAAACTATGTCTCTGAGCACCCGAGTTGTTCACTTACTTGTCATGTGGTGAGAGCAACTCCCTGCATAGCAAAACTAAGCACAATTAACAAAAATGTTGAAAGCTAATGTGTCAGTATATCTTGTTACCATAGATGGAGAACAGCCGAATGAATGTAAAGTAGTCACCTCCCATCACCTTGTAACAGTTGCAGTTCTCTTATTGTTAAGTTCCCTGGCTGGTACTTCACACCACTTGTAAGTCCAACATTACTAATAACAATCCTAAGCGTCAAATATTATTTGCTTAAATTTCCTTTACAATCACTTCCACGCTGCGTTCATACAATTGTTATCTCTTGTTATTAATCGCCTTATTTTGTACTATATCAACTTATTGTTCTTTCAATATGTTAACCACTCATATGACTGTAGATTTATTTCAATCTAACAATGTATTTTGTTCACAAATAATGAGTAATTGTATATGTTCATGTTATCTTAATAAAATATCTCTCACTTGGTAAAGGTTTATAACATGTGGAAAATGGGTTCAATTTAATCCCTGCATCTAATCCCCAACACCAAGCAGATGTCATAATGCTCTCTATTTTACACAGACGGATGCACAGAAAAACAGACACACAGATACTTACCGGCATTATATAGTTGAATGCATTATCAAACATCAACAAGAAATAGAATTAGTATATTTGTACTCGTGTTTACAAAATTAGTGACCGTGTGTTGAACTCTCCCCTTACTGATAGATACATAAAGTACAGCAAGCCAGAGAAAACAATTTGTACTTATTTATATACAAGGTCTGTAATGACATAGTCTTGTGTTAGCTGTATTTATATCTCATTTAATCACATTCATGATTTTTGTGTTTTAAATTCAATCATTCACTAGAACATACGGGAACTGAGGTATTTGTTTGAATGGTGTGTGTGTGTGTGTGCATTCGTATATATACAGTAACTATATACATTACATGGATCAATTACATTCATATATTCTTTCCTATAAACGTACATGCAATCTATCACATTAATCACATTGGAATTATACACTTTTAACAACATTATCAACGAGGTTCTTCAACTAAAGTTTAGAATCAGAAGTAAGAGGCTGTCTCGGTCCTGGCGCGGGGCAGAGTGTCGGAGTCGCGGTTTGGGTAGGCGAAGAGGACCTCCCTGCGGTTACCCGGACGGTGGGGCTGTGTACGTGAGGCGTCGTATGCTGGGGCGTGAGGTGTTGGGGCAGGTGCTGAGTATCTGTTAGGTTAGGTTGGGTTGGATTGGGTTAGATTAGGTTAAGTATGATTGGGTTCAGATAGGTTAGGTTAAGTCAGATAAGGTTAGGTAAGTTAATTTCTACCATACTAGATTAGTTTCTTTGACCAACGTATTATTTATAAAGTACACTACAACTACACCAGTGTCTTAACCACCAGGGTTTAATAATACTCACCTCTGCCTAGGGACGTTGTACTGGCGGCTGGTGGAAGTAGCCCATGGGGTGGGGTCTGGTCGTGAGTACCTGGGGGGTGGGCCAGTTGGTGGAGGTGGGGGTGGTGGTGGAGGTGGAGGTGGTGGGGGAGGAGCAGGGGGAGCCAAAACGACAGAGTTGATAGCTTGTGCTGGTGGTGGGTTGTTTGTGTTGCCGCGAGGACCTCCAGTCTGAGGGAGTAAGTGTAGTATTAATATATAACTTTACAAACATAAGACGTTAGTGACGGATTAACATATACCAGTTTGATAATAAAAATAATAATAATAATAATAATAATAATTTGTTACTGCTGTTCCCACACTCCTTCACAGCCCCCCACAGCCTCCCACGCACCCTCTCAACTTCCCACAGTCCCCCACTCTTCTTCCCAGCCCCCACACTCCCTCACCACCTTCCACAGCCCACCCACTCTCCTTCTCAGTCTCCCACACTCCCTCATAACCTCCCACACTCCCCACTCACCCTAGGGACGGTGGTAGGGCGGGGTAAAAAGCGGAAGGTGTCGCTGAAGAAGGCCAGGTTGTCGTAGCCTGAGTCGCCGTCAGAGTCGCTGCCTGACGAAGAGGAGGAATCGTCCACCTGTAGCACCACCGGCTTGGTTTTCTGGAGGTAGTAGTGGATTTGAAGACTCAATTAAGAATCGGCTATCTAGTATACATGCATTACCTAAGCTCTCTCGTTCTATAGATTATTTATTTTCTTTCATTCTTCTTCATTTTCTTTATCATTTTCTGTCTATACCTACAACCAAATCACCTTATCCACCTCTTTGTCTTTTGTTTACTTATTCATGTTCTTTTTCTTTCTCTCTAGTCTTTATCTTTTATCTATTTTATCTCATCTTTCTCTGTCTAATATTCTCTTTATTATCTTATCTATTTCTCTCTCACAATCTTCCTTTTTTATCTTAACCTCTCTGTTTCTTTCCTTCATATCTTCCTCCCGTCAGTCTCTTAGTCTCCTTATCTTCCATTACTTATCATCTATCTCCTTTTATCTTTATCTCTCTCCATTCCACCTTCAGTTTTCTTCCTCCTCCTCTTTCTAATTCTCCCTATCACTCACCTGTAATTAGCAGTACACTCACCTGGTGGTTAGACACGGGGGAACCTCCTAGGGGCCTGAAGGGCATGAGCTTAGGGTCGTCGTAGGCTCCTGTAGATACCATTTGCACCCGCCACTTGCGCTCCTTGAACCCGTGGACGATACCGTAAGCCTGAAGGGGAAACACGCAGAAGGTGAAGGTGGGTGAGGACCTACAGAGTATCAAGGGAGTGAAGGTTTAAGGACACAGATGTTATTTTGGCGATTGAGTATTAGGAGAAAAGTATAGTGTGTGAACCATGATGTAGCGAGTTACTCACCATATACAATGCCGCGATAGCACCGATAAGCCCGCCTACAATAACGTCAGTGGCAGATGATTGGTAGGTAAGCATGCCATGGGTGGAGCCTATTGACATCATGACCATCACCCCGCCCACCAGCATGAGGGTGGTACCGTACACGCCCCTTACCCTCCCCACCCGCGTGAGGTACACCCACGTCCACACACCACTGAAATAACACCGTCACATTATGATAACCTGTTGACACTGCAGGAAATTACCAAACACTCCTTTATATACCTGTAATTAATAGGAAGAATAGACTTTTAAGGTAATTTAGTCTTCCCTCACAGGTAAACGCTGCAGTGTGATAAGACTGAGTGATCTTCCTCTTGTGTTTTAAACGTGAGATTTTTTTGGTATACCTGCACTGTCTATATAACATGTTGAATCAATATAAACGAGCATGACGATTTTACTGAATATCTATCAATCTATTTACACCATCCACCTATCTGTTTAACCTAACCTAACCTAACCTAACCTATCAGCAGAAACATAACAAACAGACTGACCAGTAGACAGCGAGGGCAGCATGGTAGGAAGGGAAGGACCTGAGAGCTTCGTGTAGTACTGCGTCAGGAGCACCGTCACACACCAACTGAGGGGTCCAGGTGAGGTTGTGGGCGCACTTCTCGGCGAGGTCATTGACTGTACTTCCACACACAGCCAGTAGATGGGGTCTGGGGGACACTACCACCAGCTTTAACACTGTTACTAACACCCCCGTCGCCGAGCCCCCCAGCAGGAAGGTACCTGAGGGATACATACACACAGGTAAATGGTATGTTATGTTGATCTTTTGATGACCTCTCATACACCAGGTTAGGTGAGGTGAGGTTAGGTTAGGTTACATTTAATTAAACGCATATATTAACGGTAACTAACACTAAATCACCTTAAACCACCTCATTACCAAACCCCTACAGATACAGAATAGGTATGGTTGAGGTTCTATCCCTGACATGATCTGACCTCATTAACAATACTCTAACAGGTACGCAACAGGTCATAGTCACCGGCCATATCACCACCTGGAGTGACTTATCTACTGACGATTTGATTACAAGGTGAGGAGATAATTATTTTTCTTTAACACAACTCGTAAATATATCTATCTATCTTTCCATCTGTCACTCTTTACGTCTTTTCCATTTACCTAGAGCATAACACTCAGAATAACAAAATAAAGAATAATAACAACGGGAATAAAGATTAATATGCAAATTAGACAAGTAAATAAGGTCATTAAACATCAAGGAAACAAAAAAATAAATAAGTGATTAAGTATAACTGGTTAGGCTAGGCTATGCCAGGTCAGGTTAGGTTAGGTTAGCGTAAAAAATGGTTAATCTTAAGGTGAAATAAACTGGGGTGTCTAATCTTCACATGATCCCCCCCCCCCAGATATACACTTAACTTACCTGAGAAATTAAACTATAGATGACATGATAAATATAGACGACGTAAGACTATAAGGTAGAGGGAGGGGTGGGTTGCCTGAGTCCTCTTAAGTACTCACCAACGCCCTCTTAAGTACTCACCAACGTCCTCCTAAGTACTCACCAACGCCCTCTTAAGTACTCACCAACGCCCTCTTAAGTACTCACCTATGAAGCGAACGATCCTCCGTACTGTGAGAGGGAAAATAAAGCCAAGACTCTTCACTAGCTTCACCTTCCTCTTGGGGTACTGGGTCCTCACTACCTCCGCCACCAGTACCTGACGAAGGTATGGGAAGGTCAGGGTGTGTGTGTGTCTGAGGTGTTGGTAAGTGTTCATTGAGTTATAAAACCTATTTGACTTAGTTATAATCTAATAATCTATATAATCATGTATGTATTAATTATTTCTCTGTAGTTATTTTGTATTTATCTGTATATTCTTTATTAATTTATTCTTCCATTTAATTATAGACTTATTTATTCACATTTATCATTGATTTAATTATTTGTCTATATATTAATCTACTATATAGCGTCTAATTAATTATTTAAGTTATACATATAAATATTAAAAACTGAGGGGAAATTCTGTATAAATTATGTAAGGGTTTATAAATAGAGTCAATCAATCAAAAGAGAGAGAGAGAGAGAGAGAGAGAGAGAGAGAGAGAGAGAGAGAGTCACATAAGACTGCAATGGCAAAGACAGACAGACAGAACGGAACACACACACACACACACACACACACACACTACCAATTCTCGTTGATTTTGTAGCTTCCTGGGGACCACAACCTTTAATTTCATTCATCCACCAGTCTCCCCCTTCCTCTGGTCCTCCTATACCCTCAATTTCACCAATTATTCCTTGTATTATTTTTACCATTATCCATTTTTATTTTTATTTTTTTTTACGGGGATTAGCTCACCCGGGCACAGGTCACTTACCCACATCAGGGCCTGGGGTAAAAAATAAATAATAATAATAATCATAATAATAATAACTATTATTATTATTATAATAATGAATAAAAATTAATAATAAAATAAAAATAAAATAATAAAAAATATATAATAACCATAAATAAATACAAAAACAAAAAATAAATCAAGAGTGAGAAACGATATACTGTATGTATGTTGTGTTGTCCAAGTAAGAGAAACAATTGAGACCCTGCAATTGTGTGTAAATGAGGCAGAAAGTCAGATCAGCAACCTGGGACTTGGTCACATTTTTTGTGATGCCATATGGCAGCAGAGTCTACCATTAGACAACACATTATGCTGCCAATATCGTCCCAGGCGGTAGTACCTCCCTGTTTGGTAGCTGCCTACTACCTTAATTATAAAACCAAAATATTTCCTTGTCTTTGTTATATAAATCTATAATATTTCTTTCGTTGTTCTTGCTTCTTCATTTATTTCCCTATTGAATAACTTATTTTTTTCTAACAATTTCTCCAGCAGCACGACACTTCACTGCTTCTGGTGTCTCCTCAACTGTTGACATTTGTGACCCTGGCAAAGTGCTGACCTAACATATACAGTACTACCACCGCCTTTTTCCCATATTGAAATAAGTTTAACTCATTTTGATCTTCAGATACAGTAACCTTGTGTTTATTCTCATTTTTTTGTTAAAATGTTTTAATAACCTTCGTAAACATTAATCATTAAGGTCTGTAGACTAAATTAAATGAACTTAAAGGCACCTGTTCATCATCTACTCACCAGGCAGCAGGGCACCACGATACAGCAGGTGAAGAAGATGGACTCAGGGAGGGCGAACGAGACACTACCGGAAGCTGAGTCGTCGTCAGAGTAGTGAGGGTAGGAGAGGTCAGCCAAGGTCGTGCACGGTAGTTTGACCCCGTCCCAGTTGACCATACTGCAGTCCTCGCGTACCTCAACGTCATATCTGTGTTGCGAGGAAGAGAGTAAGTGTGTGTGTGAGAGAGAGAGAGAGAGAGAGAGAGAGAGAGAGAGAGAGAGAGAGACCACAGAAGACTACAATGGCATAGACAGACAGACAGACAGACGCAGACACACACACCACTAACCTGAGGAAGTAGTTGAGGGCACACAGGCCGGCAGTGATGATCAGATCGAGGAAAGACACAGGTAAGAGGAGCTGGTTGGTTACTCTAGCCACGTCCTCTCCCCCTTCCTCCTCCCTCACATTCACTGCCCTGTCCCTCCACCCTCCCACACCCCTCCTCTTCCTCGTTTCTCTCCTTTCACTCATGCTGGAATAGAAGTATATGTGGATAATTATTCATAAAAGGCTAACAAAGTACTTGGGTTCAAACAAAAGCGTGTTAGTTACAAGACTAGCGAGGTTATCCTAAAACTATATCTTGTGCTTGTGAGACGTCACTTGGATTATGCGGTTTATTTTTAGTCACCGTACTACAGAATGGATATCGAATCCCTAGAAACGTTTCAGGAGAATGACGAGGCTAATCCCAGGCATTAGGAATCTTGAGTACAGAGACAGGTTAAAGCATCTTAATTTGCACTCCCTCAAGTGACGTAGAGTGAGGGGCGATATGATCGAGGTGTATAATTGGAAGTCAGGGCTAAACAAATTTGATATAACAAAGGTACTCAAACTATCCAACCAGGGGCAACTCGTAACAATGGGTTTAAATTAGACAAATTTAGATTTAGGCGCGAGATAGGTAAACATTGGTTTGGAAGTAGAGTAGTGGATGAATGGAACAAGTTACCAAACATCATCATTAACTCGAATACGCTGGATAGCTTCAAACATACAGTAGGTTGGATGGATATATGAGCGATAGGGGTCGGGTGTAAACGGGACTGCCCAGTATGAGACACATACACAAAATAAACAGATGAATAATAAACGAAAAGAATAAAAAATAAATTAAATTAATAAACACGTAACACAACTCGCAACTAAAGACATAAAACAAATAAACACGAAAGTAACAAAAATAAATAAATAAAAACGAAAGCAAATAAATAATAATGAAAAAAGGTAAATAAACCAAACCAAACCAGTCAAAACCACGTAAATTAACAGGTAAGGGAAAATACCTGTACTAACCTTGGTGTTGGTAATTTTAAACAACGAAATACCTATTAAATCCGGTGCTATTATCTGGGATTTGCGTATCAGTGAGGCGTATTAGGAGGGGGGAGGGTAAGGCAGGTGCAGTGCTAAAGGTCACGTCTACCGTACTGTGTATCCGGGCTTTAGATGACTTATTATGATGATGATGAAATACTACTATAACTAATGATAATTAAAATGCTAATAATAGTAGTAATGTGTGCGTGTGTGTGTGTGTGAATATATACCTTTGAGTGGATGTGTCTATTTTACGGTGCGTTGCTGTGGTGTAATGGTCGGTATCAATCCTCGCAATTAAGAGGACCCGTCTTCGATCTCTAGGCAGGGTGAATCTAAGAGCAAGTTTCTTTACGCCACTTGCCTCTGTCTACCCAGCAGTAATTGGGAACCTGGATGTTAAATGATTTGCGGATCGTGTTCCAGGGTAATGGTTAGCCAGTGCAGTTGGGAAGTTGTCCGGTCTTGTCGGACTGTTCCTTGACACTGGACTCACACAGTACGTTAACTTAAGGTGTGGTTTTTGTTTTGGCCACAGCTTCTACACATCATGGGACGCCTGTGTGTGTGTGTGTGTGTCGGGATACACCCCCTCTACACCCACACCACCGCGTAGTAAGCCCGGACCTACGGCCTAGAAAACAGTGCGTTAATGTTCGAAATAAGGCAAACAGAGTATTGGGTTTTATATCTAGAAGTGTAAGTAACAAGAGTGCAGAGGTCTTATTGCAACTATATCTTGCGCTAGTCAGGCCGCACCTCGATTATGCGGTTCAGTTCTGGTGCCCCTATAGAATGGATATAAGTTCACTAGAGTCGGTGCAGCGTAGAATGACAAAAATGATTCCGGGACTTAGAAACCTTCCATATCAGGATAGGTTAAAGAAACTTAACTTGCATTCCCTAGAAAGACGAAGAGTGCGGGGAGATATGATAGAGGTGTTTAAGTGGGTGAAAGGAATCAATAAAGGGGATATAGATAAAGTTCTTATAATATCCGAGCAGGATAGGACTCGGAGCAACGGATTCAAGTTGGATAAGTTTAGGTTTAGGAGGGAGATAGGAAGGAACTGGTTCACAAATAGGGTGGTGGACGAGTGGAACAAGCTTAGCAACTTTGTAGTAAGTGCGGGAACTCTGGACAGTTTCAAAAGGAGGCTGGATAGATTCATGGATGATAGAGAGTGGTAGTAACTCTCGACAGGAGCTGCCATGCACAGGCCAACCGGCCTATTGCAGACTCCTTATTTTCTTATGTTCTTATGTTTAGTACACACTCATCAACACATCATCTTCACAACATAATTCCAGTTCTATTCCTCTCCTTCGCCTTGAGGACGATTTTTGGAGATCACCTGAAGATTAGCCCCCTAGCTTATTTATCCTTAAGATTAACAACCCTAACACTTATCAAACCTAACCTAACCCTAACCGCAACGCTAACCCTAACCGTAACGCTAACCCTAACCGTAATGCTAACCCTAACCCCCACAGATAGAGTTAGGCTGTGTAGTCATCCAGTGAAATAACCTGGAAGGGCTATTCTTCAGGTGATCCTAATTTTGTTTTTAATCCAATGTCAACTTATCAAAGAACAGCAATACTAATGTTATCACCTGAGCCTCTGTTATGGTGAACAGGTTGGAGCAGCTACATAGGAGACGTGATTCGGTGTAAGTTGATGGGAGACTAATCCCGGGCATTAGGAACCTTGAGTATGGAGACAGGTTAAAGCATCTTAATTTGCACTCCCTCGAGAGACGTAGAGTGAGGGGCGACCTGATAGAGGTGTATAAGTGGAAGGCAGGGCTAAACAAAGGGGACATTACAGATGTACTCAAACTATCCAACCAGGAGCGAACTCGTAACAATGGTTTTAAATTGGACAAATTTTGATTTAGGCGTGAAATAGGTAAACACTGGTTTGGATGAATGGAACAAGTTACCAAATATCATCATTAACTCGAATACGCTGAATAGCTTCAAACATAGGTTGGATGCTTATATGAGCAATAGGGGTTGGGTGTAAACGGGACTGCCCAGTATGGGCCAATAGGCCCGCTGCAGTTTCCTCCATTCTTATGTTCTTATGAAGCTAGATTGAATTAGAAGTGATTATAATGAAATATATTTAACCTTCCGCTCTTAACCGAGTCTTCATGTAGAAATATATCCGGAACTACCTGTTAAACTCACTATTTCGGGTAGATATCAACTACGGGTAGCATGGACGAACGAGGAGTAGAGGGTGGACGAAGCCGGATTGAACTAAAGTCCTCATCAGGTGTAATCCCTATGAAATATATTCCATTCTCAACTCTTAGCCAGATGATAAAATATAAATTAACACAAAACGTTCAATTCAACTCACTATTTCAGGTAGATATCAACGGGAAGACCGAGACGTACAGTATAGGCAGACGGTGAATGATTGGAGCCAGGTACAACTGAACACTAACACAGCCAATCAGCTAGGGTGGAAATCACTATAGCCGGGGTACTGATAAGTGTGAGATAAGGCAGAAGTGTTTTATCAGTATAGCGTCAGTGTTGTGGTAATGGAATACACTTGAGTTTTACCAATATGTTCGAATACTGTTTGCGTATACTCAACGTCCCTATACTCAGAACACGCAACGTATACTCAACGAAATGCATCATTAATGTTGTTTTCTTTGTGCAAGATTTTAAGTAATTTTGGATTTTTTGATGATTTTTTGCTTTGTTTTGTATTTATTATTATTATTATTATTATTATTATTAAATCCTTCTACTGCTGTATTTGAACTTATGTGCGTATATGTGGAAGTAAGTACACATACATATACAGATATAGGTATAAAGTATACATGTATGCATAATATGAACGTATTTGCATGTATGTATGTATGTATGTATACACAGGTGGTGAGGGGCTTAATGTAACGTCCCCAAGAGACTTAATTAAGAAGTATACCACATTATCAGGTGAGCCCGGATCATACAGTTCATTGTGACACAGATAAGTAACTTTAGAGTCGACTGAAGTATTTAAGTACATACACTACATTAATTGTTTTCATGAGCCTATCGGTAATGTAAATGACGTTATCATATAAGAGCTGTATTTTGATTGGTCGTTCAAAGTGAAAAGTAAGGGCCATTCTGGTTTCTCATTGGCTGTGATGTAAATATGAATCACCTGAAAATTAACCCCCCCTCATAACTACTGCATTCTAACGATAATCTAACCTTAATTCCCCAGGTAGCGTTAGGGTATTTAATCATCAGGTGAGATAAGCTGGGGTGTCTATATTAATAATACGTGACCTATATTCCTAACGTGACCCATATTCCTAACACCGTGACACTATATTCCTAACACCGTGACACTATGTTCCTAACGTGACCTATATTCCTAACGTGACCTATATTCCTAACGTGACCTATATTCCTAACGTGACCCATATTCCTAACAACGTGACCTATATTCCTAACGTGACCTATATTCCTAACGTGACCTATATTCCTAACGTGACCTATATTCCTATCGTGACCCATATTCCTAACACCGTGGCACTATATTCCTAACACCGTGACACTATATTCCTAACACCGTGGCACTATATTCCTAACGTGACACTATATTCCTAACACCGTGGCACTATATTCCTAACACTGTGACCTATATTCCTAGCATCATGACCTCTTTTTCTCGTGGATTTGGTAGGATTTCCATATCTCAGGTAATAAAGGACTAACACAAGTTTACATCACTGTTGGTATGACTTATTGCCTGAAAGTGTTTACGTCAGTTTCAGGGTTATTACACCAACAGCTGTCACGCAGATAGCTCTCTCTCAGCACGCCGTGACGTCACTTGTACATGTTAGTTGATATGAAATTAATTTTATGTAAAGTTGTGGACATTTATCCTTTGCCTTTTAAATATTTGTTGCATTATTATTTATTTCTTCGTGTCTGTTTATGTTCTTGTTGTGTATACTTAGCCAGTTTCTTTGTTCATGTTTTTTTTTAAGTGTATCTTATATTGAGTTTCCTAACCTTCGTGTTCACTTCATATATTTGTTTGGCTTAAAATCATCAACTGTTGCTTCAACTACCAGTGTGTGTGGCTCCGACGATGCCACATTAATCGGGTGAGCCAGAAATTTCCGGCAAAGGATTTATGGCTGAAACTAAATGTATATATACAGTAGATGTTGTTGTTTTATATTCCAATACAAGATTATTAATTATTTGCCGTTTGTAGAGGGAGAGAGAGAGAGAGAGAGAGAGAGAGAGAATTTTTTGTGTGTGTAGCGTAGCATGCATGTGTAAAGTGATGTAACGAGTATGTGTGGCGGTATTGAAACAGGAAGTGACACAGGAACAAGATACAGTTTCTGGCTGTGTAACTGATTCGGTATCTCTACTCGCGACATACCTGGCATAGCTACGACCTGACACCTTGACAAGTTAACATTTTATCGCTCTATTACAACAGCCACTTCCACACATAAACATCCTAACCCAATACTACTCTTACTTTGCTGTCACTCGGTATTGAGTATGACGATCATCCAGCTATGATACAATGATGTGAGTTATGAAGGCAGATAAGCGTTGGCGCTTACCTGCCTCGTTATGCAGTCGAGCTAACTCGGAAGTATTGACACCTCTCGTGTGTTGCTCCTCCAAGCTTTACGGTGTGGAGTAATCGTCTCCCAGGTGACGGGGCCGATTTGGCATTTTTTCATGTTTGTCTTAAGACAATCCATATACCTTTTCAGTTGCCCGCTGGCGTTACGTTTCCCATTTGCTAAGTGACAGTAAAGTAGCTGTTTTGGCAGTCTACTGTCGTCCATGCGGGTAACATGGCCAGTCCAACGTAGTTGTTCATGGATAATGGTAGCCTCGATGCTCCTACAGTTGGTGTCAGCAATAATACTGATATTTGTTATCTTGTCTTCCCAGCGAACACGGAGGATGGAACGTAGACTATGTTGGTGAAAGTTTTCAAGTGCCTTGAGTTGCCTCCTGTATGTGACCCATGTGTCACTGCCATATAGCAGGGTGGGGAGGACCAGTGCTCGGTATACGTGTAACTTTGTTGAAAATTTCAGCTTCCTACAGCTAAAGACACGGGTACGGAGTTTGCCAAAGGCTTGAGATGCACATATGAGCCGATGTTTAATCTCTTCATCGATGTACGCGGTGGTGGACAGGTGGGAGCCGAGATACTGAAGGTGGGTAACATTTGAGAGCTTAGTACCATTGAGATGGATGGATGGTGGAGGTGTGTCTGAACCTGGGGCAGGATGAAAGAGAATCTGAGTCTTACGTACATTCACCTCAAGAACGAAGTGTGGATATGCATCTGCCTAGGTGCTCAGGATCTCCTGTGGGTCGCGTTCAGTGTGAGCGATAAGGGTGAGATCGTCTGCATACTGCAGTTCAATAATGGAAGCTTCGGACACCTTTGTTCCTGCCTGGAGTCGTCTTATGTTGAAAAGACCCTTCATCCGGTACTGGATGTCCACCCCGCTGGATAAATTGGCACTGGCACGAGTAAGGCAGGCAACCAAGAAATGGTAAAGAGAGTTGGTTCTGTGGTGGTGTGTGAGGTTTTAACCTAACCTAACCAGTCAAAAGATCGTTCTCAACGTCCATAAAACACTAAATATTTTTTAACAAACATATTAACAATGTAAAGAGCGAGGTGGCCAAAATAAACAAATAGCCATCATTATCTCCTTACGGTCTTCCTTTGTGCAAGAGATAACGTGTGAGAGAGAGATAGTGAGAGAGATAACTGTCTCTTTATCTCACTGCTGTGGGAGTCAACAATAAGTCAGTTCTCAGGATATTAACCAGTGTTATTTGTGTTGCCTAATCAGTCTATTCAACGGCTAAAGTAAACAGTTTCATTGTTTGTGTGTAACGTCAGGCAAACGAGAGTGATTTATAGACCACATGATGAAATATATTGACTCGCTGTAGAAGGAATAGAGGAAGGTGGAGAAGATGATGAAGAGGAAGGTGGAGAAGATGGTGAAGACGATGAAGACGATGAAGGTGGAGAAGACGATGAAGACGATGAAGGTGGAGAAGGTGGAGAAGACGATGGTGAAGACGATGAAGGTGGAGAAGACGATGAAGACGATGAAGGTGGAGAAGACGATGGTGAAGACGATGAAGGTGGAGAAGAGGACGGAGAAAAAGAAGGAGACTTTTTGTACTTTCTTGCAGCGAATCGCTTTAACTTTTCAGATTGTTAGATTAGGTTAGGTTAGGTTAGATTAGGTTAGATTAGGTTAGGTCAGATTAGATTAAGTTAGGTTAGATTAGATTAGGTTAGGTTAGCATTAGGGAGTTTAAATCCTGAATTCACTCTATGCCTTTACCACCCATATTTAACCACCCTCTCCCTCACTCCTGCTTATGTAATTCCATCAAGAGAGAGAGAGAGAGAGAGAGAGGTCAGCTGAGAGTGATCAGAAAATTGTAGACAGGAGTAGTAGTAGTAATGTTGGTCTCTCTCTCTCTCTCTCTCTCTCTCAGTGTGTACCAGACGACTATACTACCTATCGCTCCATCATGATTAAGGCACTCCTGTATTGGCATAACCCTGACCTAGCGAGGCCCAGTTGAACACACACACACACACCTGTACCCCCTCAATACTGTCACCTGTGCTACTGTAGTGTTATGTAAACAAGTCATATGAGACGCCACAGCCCAGCGTTACGTCACCATAACAACACTAACGCTATGATAACTTTCTCTCTCCTCTTTCTGTCTTTCTCTCACTTTCTCTCCTTGTGTTTCTCTCACTCTCACTTTCTCTCGTGTTTCTCTCGTGTTTCTCTCCCTTCTTCTCATTTATTCACTTCTCCTTCCATCATTCTCCCCCCATTTCATTCCTCACTTTAGTTTTCTCTCCTTCCATCATTCCCTCCCTCTCTCTTTCCATCACTCCCTCCCTCTCTCTTTCCATCACTCCCTCCCTCTCTCTTTCCATCACTCCCTCCCTCTCTCTCCTTCCATCACTCCCTCCCTCTCTCCTTCCATCACTCCCTCCCTCCCTCTCCTTCCACCACTCCATCCCTCTCACGTAACACCACTCACACCATAAATCACCTCTCCTATTGTTACATAAGTGATGCCAAAAGGTGTTTATGTTATCAGTATTTATGAGGGTGTTATGAGGCTGTTATGAGGGTGTTATGAGTGTGTTGTCAAAGGCAGTGTCAAGTGCCCTACCACATACCCAGACCCCATTACTCTCACTGTCAGAATCTCTTTAAAAGATAGCGAGATTCTGTGTCAAATCCCCCACGATAACGAAAACTGTGTCAAATCATTGGTGGATATAAAAAGCCGCTTTGAGTAAAAACCAGACACAAAAAGCCGTATTAATAAGGTTTTTAGTTGTACAAAACCGTATTAATAATGTTTTAAGTTGTAGAAAGTCGTATTATTAACTGGACACAAAAACCCGTATTAATTACATTAACAAATTCTACTACATAGGAATTTCAAATGTTTACCGAAACAAGGATTGTAATTACTACCGTTTTAGGCTACAGAAGTTACTTTAATAAATGTCTAAGTCACATTAATCTTTAAAATGTTCACACGACAGTGTACTAAATCCACCATTACCTGTATAAACTCACAAGAGGATCAGACACTACTTCACCGTCACCGCGAGGCTTCAACAGGGGGATCCAATTCCTTATACAAAGTCGATATAGGTTTGGAATAAAACTACTTAATAATAATGTAAGATTCTCTATTTGTCATAAGTAAAGCACAGAACGCGTACAAAGTTGCATAATGACGACACTCTCTTTTGATAATAATAATAACAATAATAACAATAATAATAATAATAATAATAATAATAATAAATACATGGTGTTTACGAGAGGCGTACACAAGACTATTCACGACATCCACAAATATTCTCCCAAAATATTTTAAAACTTCCTCAAAAAATAAAAAAAAATAAAAATAAAAAATGAAAAACTTGCATCCCTAAAATTTGCCTTAAATAAACCTAACTCACCGTAAAACTGTATTAAAATAAACCAATAACTGGATTCGAACACAGAGACCCGAGGTACCCGAACACACTGGTAATAAGCTCGCGGCGACTACAGACACTCTCTCATCTGTTGTCCCATATATTTATTAACAAGTAAGAATGTCGATATGTTAGGTCCTTAATTAATCAATATATTTTTTTTTATTAATAATGGATAAATTTTTCAATACTAAACCTTTGCAGAAATATAATGTCTTTAAAACAGAATGAATAAACGAAAGCTTAAACCAATTATTTGCTAGAAGTACTGTTGGTTACTGACTGGCATTATATATCTATTTATTCAGTTATTATTATTATTTTTGCTACGTTTAATCATCCACAAATTTTCGCCTTTCCTGATCTTACTGGTAATGTTTCTTGCGTGTGAGGGATTTTTTCTTTTAATTCTCAGCCCGACAGATCACAAGTTTTTAAGAAGTAAATTCACGTGATAAAAAAAATCTATGCCGTAATTTCGATTTGCTGAAATACTGGCAGCTTATTGGTTAAGAGTGTACCAATTAGATACTGGATACGAGATACCAACAAAGGCGCTGATTGGCTAGGAGGAGTCAACCAATAAACGAACTGGTGTGACTGGGTTAATGCTTACTGTTAGAGCTGACCTTCGCATGTGACTCCATCTGACCTTATTAAGATCTATCATGAGACTAAATGACCTCTTGATAGCTATGACCTCGTATGACCTTGTGAATTATTTATCTGACCCATTATGGCTCTCATCAAGTATTTGGGGCTGACCTTCATAGGTGACCCTAGCTGACCTTTTTATAATCTGTTTATTATAATTCTGAAAGACCTCTTTATAACTATGACCTCGTATGACCTTGTTAATTACTTATTGACCCTTTATGGCTCCTTTAGCGAGTATTTAATCTTTTCTGTATATGACTCTGGTTCTGTCTGTTTAATTACTTATGTGACCTTTCAATAACCTCTTTTACTTTATATAAATGACCTCATAACCTCTTAGTAGTTTATTATGACCTCTTTATATCACAAGACCTGGTGACCTCAGCAGTTTATGACCTCTAGATGTGACCTCTATTACATCACATGACTTGGTGACCTTAGCAGTTTATGACCTGTAGATGTGACCTCTATTATAGCACATGACTTGGTGACCTCAGCAGTTTATTATGACCTCTAGAAGTGACCTCTTTGTAATATACTGTTTTACAATTTTACCTGCCGACCTCACCTGTACGTAAGAGACTTACAGTATTTACAATAACTCAAATGACCGCTTTCTGTGACCTCTCGACCTGACCTCTAACCTGACTTGACCTGACCACTCAAAATTGCATTAGTATTTTAGTTAACTTTTTTCTGAATCACAACTTGTATCAGAAATGTAATATTTTATTTTATTTTTAATTAGCTTATAAACAACTAGTAATACAATACATCCAGTCACTCTCAACTAGCCAATATCAGCCATTACCAGTAAACAGTTACCAGCATTACAACTAGCAAATTAAATACTATTAACTCAATGGTTATATTAATAAATTACTCCAGTTTTACGCCACGAATAAAAATCTTTAAATGGATACCTAAGCGAATAATTTACTACTGGTGAATTAATACTTTATCCTCGCGTAAAGAGAGAGAGAGAGAGAGAGAGAGAGAGAGAGAGAGAGAGAACGCATTTTTTTATCTAGAAACAAATATCCTAACGTAATTTCTGTATTAATATCTTGTCCTCACGTAATAAAAAAAAATATTAACGTAAATGAAACTAAAAAAGTGGATCCGCTTCGCCTGTTTGCTGCAACTCGCTGTATGATACTCTACATTGCGCTTATAAGGATGAACACTGGCAGCACAAACATTAATTCAGACCGTATACAAATTATAGTGTCCGCTAGCAATCTATTTTGTTTATCTCTGTTTAGTCATGTTGTAATTTGATATTTTTTGAGAATCTGGGAAAGTTGGTAGTCTATTCAAATACTAAGACATCAACATTCACATTTTTTTTAAGTATTTGGTAGTCTTATGTTGTTTGATGATGAAATTAAGGAGCGAATTTCAATTAACTATCGAATGTTATACAGTAAGAACATGACTAGAGAAAACAAAACAGAACGCCGTAAACTGTAACATGCGGCGGCTATGTTTGTTGTTGTTAACTTGTTGAGGTCTGACGGTACAGAATGGCACTGAACAAATCCTTCTGTATGGCTGCTCTCGACTCTCGATCACAAGGTTCGAAAATCTTTATAAAAGGCTTTGTTTGTACCAAGACAATCTAAATCTAATGAAACTACACTCTAAGAGCGTGTTCGAAAACTGCAATAAATTCTGATTAGAGTCTGACACTCGCTTGACTACTGACGTGGAATAATGCCTATTGACTAGCCCTTCTCTTTGACGTCAGAAATCATAAAAAAATTACCTTCCGGACAGAATACTGTATATTTCCAGGAAAACACGTGTCAACGAAAACAATGTGATATATGGTGAAACTCTATATATTAAACAATCTCACTCACAAACAATAACATATCTACAAGCACCCTGAAATATGCCAATGGCTGTGTTTAGCATATTTCTCATAAATACACAGGAGCGTCAGGCGGGAAAATATGTGACAAATTCCCCGCACCCTCAGATACGAACGTGATATCTTACACTACGCTGAATAATATGCATTCTTCACAATCTTTACAATTCCACGTACAAATGAAACAAGTAATCCTCGTTAAACCTTAAGACTATATGTAAGAAACAAAGATTCTCAACAGCATCGAAAAAAAAATGTCTTTAAAACCCCGAGCAGCTGTCATAAACACTGGTGGCGGTCTATAGTATACCACACTGTACAAAAAACTGCGATTATACCCTACCTCTTAACAATGTATGTATGTACTAACTAGTTGTCTCTACAAACCTTTAGTTCAATATTTACTACCTAGAAACACGTTGAACTTAAAGCATGTAACACTCAAGTAGTCATGAAAAAAGCCACAAACAGGCATTAAAAAGTCCAGGTTAGGTAGACTCGGTTCTTGAGGAAATATAAAATGTAATAAATAAAACATAAAAAGCAAACTGAGTCAGACATGTACGAAGGTGAGGTGAGGTGAGGTGGCGTAGTGAGCCGCGCGCGACACCTCACGCCAGGAAGTCTAACATGAACCAGGCACTTGCAGAGCCCAACACCACGCTTGTCTTACCTCATGAAACATATAGTTGTCTGTGGCTGACGACTCCCTACTAACTGAGGTTCAACGGAATTCATGTGTTAACTTTATATATAGATTTACTGTTAATAAAGCTCTGCCTTACAGTACAGTACTACAGTAGACAAAAATATGACTCGTACCAAATCCAAATAAAGTGTTAGTTTATATGAACAGATTTTGCTCACCCAGATCCTGTCAGGACAATCACAGTCCTGGTGTCAATAGGATTAGACTAGATTTGAAGGCTGACCTGCCCTGCTCTTCTTATAAACCTGCTTGGTGGTTACCACACAGGGGTGTTCAGAACATCTTCAGCTTTTGGTGAACAGAGTTGACACGGACTCTCAACTGATATCCTCTTGTGCACTGATTTGTTTATATAAATGCTCCTATTATCGAACTATAATTTCACGTTAATTACAGTACACAATTACAGGGACCTTGTGTAATCAGCCAGCAGTGCAGCTTACAGCAACTACTGTAGTGTCCTCTGCTCCACAGTATCTTACGGAGCACTTGCTGAAACTTGTATTATTTTCCAATGTTGAAAACCAACGCTTATACACACTTACATCTTCTAACAGAACAATTAATTCTACAATTATATTCACAACACTAAAACGCTTTATATGACTATACAAGAGTATAAATATTGACAAACTCGCTACCAGAGCTGAGTTGTACACAGGCGGGCGAGAACCTGCCAAACCGTGAAGCACTGTTCTCACTCATATAAATATAATGACTATACTTATCCCAAAAACTTATCTAGTAGTCCAGTATAGATCACAAACACTTAATTATAACCATACATGTGTCATTAACAAGGTTATAAATTTTAGCAATATTTCTATTTGTAAGGATGACTTGTGACACGAACACGAAAAAAAAATATTAATTGGTCAGTGGAAGAACTCTGGTAAGCCTAAATCCTCAATAAAACAAGAGATTTAAAAAAATCACAGAACTGCTCAAAATTTCCATAACTACGCGTGAACAAGCCCTGTTTTATGTACATAAGGACACTGAGTTGAATATGTTAATAGGTTATTACAACAGCATCATTAATATACACGTTTTACCGGTAATAACTCCGCAGTTAAAGTTTGAGAATCATTGAAAATTGCGTGTTTATAGAGCACCGTTGTGTACACGGTGCAACTTCTACGTCTGACAGAGACAATCATGCAGTACGGTATACTGTCACGAAAAAAAAACGTTTAAGTTGAATAACAAACAACGAAAGTCTCGGTATTCGTTATAAGAATGTTTGTGTCATGAATCATCTGGGTATTAACGGCACCAAAAATAACTTATGCGACATATATAAACAAATGCTCTTGTTGATGGAGTAATGTTATCACTACGCTTAAAACTTTCTAAGGTCTTTAAGCGCCTAACTACTTCAGTAACTACACTAGTCCATCGACATTAAGAATTATTAGATATACAATTCTATCAAAACCTCTTAAAATTGGTATTTGCTGTAATCTAAATAGTTCATACAAATTCACAGTTACATAGACCTGGGACTATATAATGTACTGTACTATACTATACAGGTCTTCGCTTTCCATACAGCAGTGACCGCGGATACATGGTATTATTGCACAATTTTAATATTTCCCTTCCTAACTTGTTGTCAATATGTCTACCACTGAGTAACAAAACTAGTGACATGTGATGATATACTGTTGTTGTATCCATTATCTTACATGCATTTTAACTTCTTTAAATTTCTCCTATATAATTATTGTAGACTCATACGAAAATAGCTTCACAAATATTTACCAAATGAGATCTCCATGTGAGTTAAGATGATGGACCTCTGTAAACAAAAAGATCGCAGTATTTGCCCTGTAAACGAAGACCTGATGCGTGACATGTGACTGAGTGTCTCACGTCACGTCACAAAGTTCGGTGTGATTTCTCAGGTGGCTACGTTCTTTTGTTTACTAAGATAATGCCATTCGGAAAGGCAGTTTTTATAATCTGTAAAATACAATACAATATAACTGGACAGACTTGACTATTGACCACTGTATACGAACACTGACAGACTAATACTAATACCTGTTGCCTTACCACTACACAAACGTCGACTGACCCTGGTGCTGACCAACAGGAAGCTAAAATAATTACGAACAACTAAACAAAAATCGTTCTTCTACCCCCAGTACATTACCTTCACATAACACTTGAGACATTTTCCTTCTCTCTAATCTTAACTCCTACAAGATACTGTCACACTGCCCACGAACTATATAGTCACGTTCAAGTAAAGTGAAGACTTTGATTATTTATCTAATGAGGCATTATTATGACTAGTTATAGACCATGAAAGCTAATCCATGTTGACACCTACCTTCAGGGACATCCAGCGTCCACACATCCTCTTATTTACACTGCCTACCGCTACACAAGTCGGTGTACACAAACAACTATAGCCACGAACATTATAAACTTAACAGTACTGTGATGACCCAGCCACAGACAGAATGATGAAGCGCTACAAAAACTGCTCAGCTGTTGTGATGAGGCAAGCTCCAGTTATATTAGTAAACGCAAGTACAGTACAGTAGTGTGTTGCGTGGATCAGGCTTATTTGCTGGCACGATCTGTTGTTTGGACACCATATACTGCAGTTATCATCCCCTGTGGGCTGGTCAGCTCAAGAACCACTATTTTTCCTCAGAATCCGGGGTCGAGGAAGTGATGTGAATTACCAACATAATCAATGCCAATTACTTGATGTTGGACGCCACGAATAAGCTCCGCTATTTAATATAAAAACTCCGACGAAACACACACATAAAGGTATTAAATTAAATCATAACACCAGAAACTGAGCAGTGACGCCACAAACTAGACTAAGACATATCAGAGAGATTATGATGGCGAACAAGTCATGTAGTGAGACGCACGGAATAACACACCTACAGTAATATAGTACACAATAAATCTACATACAGCACTATTACCAGTCATACAAGGTTAGGCTTTACCACTCTATGTTAGACTCATACAATCGGTTAGATCTTGTTACTACATCAATTGATACATTTGTGTTAGATTTTGACACTGTTAGATTCATACATTGTTAGATTGTACTACAATATTCAGAAACAGTTAGTATTGGTCATGTTGTTTATATTTTACTCATATACAGTACCAATGTCTATAATTTATCAAATCTTCTAATGAAGCATAAAATTGTACCACCAGACATTACAGCAAAAATCAAACAAGTAAACTATGCAAAAGTTACCCTAATCAAGAGCTAAGTTACTCCCCACTGAACAACTAGTGATGGTGTTAATATTCCTAAATATTCTTATACTTCACCAACATTTAAAACTAACAGTTACGTAGTATAACCTGGCTGCTGTTGATGTGTATTTTCGGGGTTAGGGTCTGGTAACCTCTGGTGGCACAACAAACATGCTCCTGCTGAGAACGGTAAACATCCGACCTTGGTCATTAGGTTCCCGTCAACATCAAATGGTAGAAGACTTGCCCAGGTCCCCTTGTGTTGTCCCTTGAAAAAATGTACCATCGGCTTGGAATTTTATGGCATGAGAGGAAGTTTGTCCCTTTATAAATATGGTCAGTTGATATGTATAGATGACGGGTGAGCGGTCCAGGGAAGCGTGCAGCTGCTGTTTCTCCAGTGTTGGTGTTCATTGTCGCCTCATGACTGCTGGCTGACTTACAGAACCTATAACTATTTTATCAGGTGATTTTCTAGTTCTAACTGCATTGCGTCTACCTGATCAGATACTTCCGTTAAAACTCTTCAGTCTCGTGGTTCACTTGTTCTAGTGTCGGGAGCTTGGAGGGCAGTTTTGTTGTTAATATTTCATTTTGTTGTAGTGATGTAGGGAGGCGTGGTGGCTACACTTGGTCTGGCGCGGGAGTGTCAGAGTTAAGGATGATCTGGTTGGTCTCGGCTCTCACCCCGTTACCTACAGACACCTGCTGATCCCTCCACGGCGTTGTCAGGATCTTCAGCCGCTGCAACAATACCATACATAAGTAAACTGCTAAGTAAAAACACAAATAAATTACCAGATGCATAAGCAAACAATTATAAGCAAAATAACAACATAAACTACAAGTGCAGACTGTTTTATACTCCATCACCTCACCTTATGTATCTAAGAATATACTGTACTGCTACTTTGCCAAAACTCTGAGAGTACAGTATACGTCCTTATGAACAAGTTATTAAACTTCGCATGGCTGCACAATAAGATTTACAATAGTAATGAACTATTCTCCTCTGGTCTGTTTTTGGCATGAAATTCTAACAAGTACAGTATGCGTTATTATTCTTACTAAGGTAACAAATACTCGTCTTAGTAGCTACTGTATGTATGATCACACTGTAAAATACCTGATAATATGACCTGACATGTTAAAAAGTCTGTAATCAGAGGACGATATCGTTCACTTGTTACTCAAGTGTGCGGGTGATAGTGACTCACGTGAACTATCAGTACCTGATTACGTATATGTGGCCAAAGATGGAGATGTGTTTTAACTGGGCGAGTTCTTATATTAGTACTGTACTGTAATCAATAAGGACGAAAGAGTTCTCACGTGACTCACCACACCAGATGACAACACTCACAAGTAACTCACCTGGCGTAATGTCGCAGGACCAGGAACCTTGATTATCTTGTAAATGGCGACGAAGGGGATCATGATCATGGAGGAGCCAGCCATGATCCAGCCTATGAGGTCTGTCCACCAGGGGAAAGCCTCCGGATCAGAGGCGGACAGCGGCTTGTATGTGATGAGGCCGTACACGATGATGATCTGGGGACATGTGGTTATGTTAGGTGGTGGGGGAGTCTATGTGGTGCCACATGTTTTGCAGTGTGTCATGTGTTACATAACTTTGTGGGAGTTAATTATTGCTGTCCCTGTCTATCTGTCGTAGGTGTTAAGATATGGTATCAGTGTGTCAGTTAATGCAGGTGACACAGTTGTGTAGTGAACCTGCGTATGGCTGAAGGTGAGGAGTCAAGCAGTTATAATGGGGATGACACAGGAACGTTCACTACAGCGTGAGGCTCGTTCTAGGGGCGCACTTTCTGTCTGACGGAGACTGCTTGTGTTGTTGTGGTGCAGTGTGATGATGACTACAGGTGTCATGGAGTTCAAATATATTTGTTAGCATTTGTCTGCCATTAAGGGAAACAACCACACACATACTCACGCCGATGAAGGCAGGAGCGAAGAATTTGAGACAAGTGCGCCAGTAGAGACCCGGGGCGAAACCGATCATCTCCCTGATGTCGTCTTGTAGCCGGTCTATACCTGTAAGATGACTTGTTTGTTTACACTCGCCGCTATGATCCACAAGACCCGCCCCCCATCATTAGCCCTTTCGATACAATTCCCTCACTATTTTGTTTTATTCTAACTACCGCCAGACGATTTTATTCAGTTTAGGGAAACCTCCGACAGCCAAAGGGTTAAAGAAGTTTCAAGATCCAACAGTAACAATAGGTCATCTTGTATTGTTAGCACTATATTTACCCAAGATAGATCTGAGGTCTTTTGATAACCCTATTAAATGTTCCCCACCCCATAAAAATGTTCCCCACCCCCTCCTCCCTCCCCCACCACCATAAAAAGTACCAACACCCCCACCCTCCTTTCCCACTCCCTCCCCCCACCCATAAAAAGGTTCCAACACCCCCCCCCCCCACCGTCTGATATATATACGGCAGCGGCTCCTGTAATAAAACAGTTAATGACAATATCGTGGTCGGGTTGGTATATCCTGTCTGGCGTTATTTGCCTCAATATTATGGTGGGAGTGACCTGGGGGAGGGGGAGTCGGCCATATATCAACTCTCTAAACCTCTTTCACCCCTCCCTCCCTTCCTCCCTCTCTTTTCTTTCTTCCTTCCTTGTTTGTAACCACCAATTTTCTTTGTTTTAAATTTATTTTCATTTATCCCTTTCTCTTTGATAAGTTCCCTCCTACAATGGCTATTATTTCGCCTCTATATCTCTTCTACGCTCCCATATTGGCTACTATTCTCTCTCTCCAATTTCTGACCTTTATCTCTCTCTTCTAAGCCCCCTACTCTCTCTCTCTCTCTCTCTCTCTCCAATTTAGTATTTTTCTCTCTATCTCTCTGAGCCTCGACATTTGCTACCACCTCCCCCCATCTCTGTTTCTCACTCCCACTCACTTTTCATCCTATATATATAATACTATATTATATAATGCCTCAGATACTATTATGTATTATTTCAAGCTCGTATATTTTTCTTTATCACGTTTCTACCTGTTATTGTTTTACCTCAGTCCTACTCGCAACATCTCCGTTTTCTTTTATTAGTTTATGTTTTCCGTTTTCTCTCATACAAATCGCTTCACTTTCTTCAGCTTTCGTATTTATTTGAGGTTCTTCTTCGTCGTTGTCGTTTTCAACGGGACTGTGTTCTGTTAACAGGTGCATAGGTCCATGTATATATATGGATCCTCATGTTTCGAGGCCAGATTTGGTACAACGTTACTCTGATTACCTAAGCGGCACGGGTAGTCCCCATTAGAGGTTCACGGCGCCATATGCTCGTTGAACAGGCTTTGTGTGAAATATAACAGAGTCTTGGACTGCTTTTAGTGTCCTGGTGGCCCAGAGGTAACGTTCCCCGGTCAAAGTCATAAGATTGTGGGTTCGAATCCTGGCGGTGTGAGATGTTGATTATATGTAGAAGTCTGCGTGCTTTATTGGGCTAATGAAATATATATATATATATATATATATATATATATATATATATATATATATATATATCAATTATCTTACTTTCTCTCTCTTTTATGTACTTAGTTCCCTTATTCTCCGATGCACCAATTTTTTCTACATTAGTTTGTTTTCGTTCTCACAAATATTCTTGTTTTTATTACTTCTATGTATCGCTCTTTATTCTCGATGTACTTTTTAACCTTCAATAGACCATTTTTGTTAATTATTCTTTCTTATCATTACAATCCCTATGCAAAAATTTACCTCAGTATCTCAGCTCCATGTAGTACACTAGATCTCCCCCCCCCCCCATCTACATAGTGCTGTTGAGGTGCCTGGAACATATCGACCCCCTGGCCCCCTCCCCCCTACAGTGCCATTGTACTAGTGTCAAGTCTCTCTCATCCACACACTCTCCCTCCTTCACTTCCCCCTCCTCCTTGTTCCTTCATTGTCACTTTTCTTTTCTATCTCTTCCTGTAAGTTCCCATTTCCTCTTCTATTTCTGCCTTGATTTTTTTTCATCTCTCTCTCTCTCTCTCTCTCTCTCTCTCTCTCTCTCTCTCTCTCTCTCTCTCCTTAATGTTCGTGTGTGTGTGTGTGTGTGTGTGTGTGTGTGTGTGTGTGTGTGTGTGTGTGTGTGTGTGTGTGTGTGTGTTTTGCTTGTTTAGGTAAAAAATTATACTGTATAGAATAAAAAAAAATACCTAATAGAAAGTTAATATTTGATGACGTAAATACATCGATTGTCAACACACCTCACAGTTAACCTGATCTACTGAGTGCCTGACCCCCATGACCCCTGACCTTCATAGATGAGGTCACTGAACCCATAAACCTGACACTGAAAACTGTTTGCTAATAGCGTTTGAGACTTAACCTAATCTAACTTAACCCAACCTAGCTTATCTTAACCTAACTTTCCGTAACCTAACCTAACCTAACCTAACCTAACCTAACTTAACCTAACCTCCCCCCCCCACAAAAAATCAATGACCACGAGATACAAGTCATCAAACACCGTCAACGAACGAAACGCCAAAAGACTTACCATATATCCAGGAGACAGCGATGGCCTCACAGAAGACAGCGAACAGTATGGAGTACCCAGCAGCGTAGCGATCCAACACGGAAAACACGTAGAATCCGCCCTAAGGAAGAGTCAATTATACCTGAGTTATACTACCTTAATGAGTACCTTACCTGACTCACTCACTCACTTAATTACCTAACTCACACTACCTTGATGAGTACCTTAATTTACTCACTCACTCACTTAATTACCTAACTCACTACCTTGATGAGTACCTTACCTTACTCATTCACTCACTTAATTACCTGAGTCACACTACCTTGATGAGTACCTTACCTGACTCACTCACTCACTTAATTACCTAACTCACACTACCTTGATGAGTACCTTACCTTACTCATTCACTCACTTAATTACCTAACTCACACTACCTTAATGAGTACCTTACCTGACTCACTCACTCACTTAATTACCTAACTCACACTACCTTGATGAGTACCTTACCTTACTCATTCACTCACTTAATTACCTAACTCACACTACCTTAATGAGTACCTTACCTGACTCACTCACTCACTTAATTACCTAACTCACACTACCTTAATGAGTACCTTACCTGACTCACTCACTCACTTAATTACCTAACTCACACTACCTTGATGAGTACCTTACCTTACTCACTCACCCACTCACTCACTATATGACAGGTCTGTGTTGATGTAACTTTCATTACTAAGTCTTGTTGTTAAAGGTAATATTTAATGGATAAGGGGATAATTCCGGGTGAAATTATTTGCCCTGTTTTATGGTTTAATGGTGAACCTTACAGTATATAAACCCAGTTGGGGGGGGGGGGTGTCTCACCTGTGTACAGCAGGCGAGGCCGACTAGGAAGTCCACGGAGAAGAGGATGGCGACGAAGATCTTACGGTTACGACCAATGATGGGGAACTCGTCACTGAGGGCCGTGATCACCGCCTCTGACCCCCCGAACTGTGGGTGAGGGCGAGTGTTAATACAGTAACTACGGTACAGTTATAATAAGTCATGCAGTTACAGTTACCAGCGAAACGTTTAAAGTGACACTTGTTTGACAGTTAAAATATCTTTATTTATAAGGCTAAAATAGTACAGGTTTACTGGAAGAGGTTGTTGATGTCTTGAATGTGTTAGTTTTAAATCTATATTGATGGAAATGTAGCTACTGTACTGTACTGTACGGTACAGACTTACTCCACCATCTAGTAGACTATAGTATCAGTAATCATATAATGGTTGTCCCTGGTGTTCGAGGCTAGCCGGCCCGAGGGTCATCTAAATGTGAGTGTTTAAGCTGTATGACCCAGTGTCCAGGATATAACCAAGAAGACCGGGACAACTCGCCAACTGCCATGGCTAACCATACCCTGGACCACAACCATCCGTAAATCGATTAACATATTCCTAATTACTGCCATGGGTAAATGACGTAACGAAACTTGCCTATAGGTTCACCCTGCCTGGGGATCGAATCCACGACCACTCGCTTACAATCTGTCTCACTGCAAAAAGCTGCTTTTCTGGCATCTTCGTGGTGTAGATTAATAAAGTATTTTGTCTTCTATTTGTAATTTCTTTTTACTCTTATTTTTTCGCCCCCCAGGCCCCGTTGTGAGTCGATGACCTGTGCACGGGTGGGCTGTTTCCCGTAAAAAAAAGAAAACGAAAAAAGACACTCACTTGTGGGTCCCATCACCTACACAGGGTCAGTGGCTGCTCTCTTACAATAACACTCTCCCCTTACTTTATCTCATGTTCTTAACTTAATTTGTATAACACCTCTCTAACACCATACTTATACTCTAACACCATACTTATACTCTAACACCATACTTATACTCTCTAACACCATACTTATACTCTCTAACACCATACTTATACTCTCTAACACCATACTTATACTCCCTAACACCATACTTATACTCTCTAACACCATACTTATACTCCCTAACACCATACTTATACTCCCTAACACCATACTTATACTCTAACACCATACTTATACTCTCTAACACCATACTTATACTCCCTAACACCATACTTATACTCCCTAACACCATACTTATACTCTCTAACACCATACTTATACTCTCTAACACCATACTTATACTCTCTAACACCATACTTATACTCTCTAACACCATACTTATACTCTCTAACACCATACTTATACTCTAACACCATACTTATACTCTAACACCATACTTATACTCTAACACCATACTTATACTCTCTAACACCATACTTATACTCTAACACCATACTTATACTCCCTAACACCATACTTATACTCCCTAACACCATACTTATACTCCCTAACACCATACTTATACTCCCTAACACCCGTCTACTAACAGAAGAGTCGAGGCCGAGGGTAAGAAGCATCATGAAGAATATAATGGCCCAGAAGGTTGAGCCCGGCATGGTAGCGATGGCCTCAGGGTACACCACGAACACCAGGCCGGGTCCTTCCTCCACCACCTCGTTGATGGGTTTGCCGCTCTTGTGACTCATGTAACCCAGCACAGAGAAGATGACGAACCCGGAGATGAAGCTGGTGCAACAGTTGATGAGGCTGGTGGCCATTGCATCCCTAGTGGGGGGAGAGGTGATAAGTGAGGGACGTGTAGGGATTATAAGTGGGGGAGATGAGATGTAAGAGGGAGGTGAAAGGATGTTTTTATTTTATTTTAATATGTACTACACCTTTTAAGGCTATTAAGAAAATAACAGTTCGAGAGAGAGAGAGAGAGAGAGAGAGAGAGAGAGAGAGAGAGAGAGAGAGAGAGAGAGAGAGAGAGAGAGAGAGAGAGAGAGAGACTTTACAACTTCAATAAAAATATCAATACACCTTAACTTAAAGTAATGGTCAGGTCAAAACTGTTTAGATCACAATGCAATAGACCAGGTCATACTAAGAAGAGGTCAGACCAGTTCAGCAACAGAGGTCAAAGGTCAGCTCTAACATAACTAGCCAGAGGTCAGACTACTTCAGGCCAGGAACATTGGAGGCACTAACTTGTAGACGTTGTTGTGGAACTTGTTGTAGGAGGCGAAGGCGAGAAGGACCCCGAAGCCCGGCCCCAGGCTGAAGAAGATCTGCGTGGCCGCGTCTACCCATACCTACCGGTACACATGACACCTGTGTTAGTGTGGGGCAGATACATGACTCACCTGCAGTACGTGTCATATAGAAGGGGGGGGGGGGGTTACGAGAAGACAAGCGGGAACATTTTCTCTTAGAAATTAAGTGACGGAACTAGACTTAACATATTCTACAGCTAAAATCTGACGGATAAGACTTTAAAATAACTCGTATATGTATAATTTAAATAAATATACAATAGTTTACCATTGTACTGTAATCCTTCTTTACGAGTCTAATTTTCATCCGTCAAGTAGTGGGCAAGTTTAGTCACTAGCGTTATCACACCTTTGTAATTTTCAGATGTTTGAGCAGCGTATATTCCACCAATGTCGGATAATGGTTGTAGGCACACACACACACACACACATACGTAGTGCAGGGTGTGGTGCTCACAGGTTGGCACCCCTGATCATAGCCCCTCCCGCATTTTCCGCGAGTTTTGACGCCAAAAGGTGTGGAAACAGCAGGTGGCCGCCGAAGCCCCCCATGAGCATCACATTCACGCGTCTTTACCCGAGGAATTTCTAAAGCAAATTTTATCTTCCATATGCGACGCCATAACCTTGGAAACTGATTTAAATTGGTGTTTGGAATATGTAATACGTAGCGTATATATTAAAAAGACAAAGAAGACGGCTTTAAGATGCTTGGTGGTAGAAGTAAGAAAGTACCGCTGTCCCCACTGGGCTAGTCACCGGGGAACTCGCGCTGGGGAATAGCCCTAATTGGTGACTCCATTTCCCCCGCCGCCTATTGAGGTCCAGCCGTCTGTTACCGATGCCTCGCCGGGGGAACATTTTGAATCTTATCATCGTCTTTCAAAATACAAGGAAAAAGCACGTAAAGGAACACGGTAAGCCTATAAGAATCCTTGATGTTTATTCTGGACAAGGACGTAAGGCCGGTGTGTCCAGATATCCTGAGAAATTCAGCTCGTAAGTAACTGTGAATATTACGTTTTTTATGTAATGGAATCCATGTATTAGTTTTCAAAGCTAACTTAATTCTCATCCATTATCGGTAAACCCATAAAAAGTGTAGTAAAAACGCCATGTCCTTATCTTGACAGTAGTGTAGTCAATATCCAATCAAGGTATTGTAATTTTCTTTGACAAAAATCGTAAGTCCATCATTAAAGCTATAAAAAAATAACTAAATAAATAAAAATAATAAATTACAATTCCCGGTCAGGTAAAAGCTATCTATCGACATAATGGTGTAATTTTTTCTTCCTATACAAAATCTCTCAAATATCAATCTAAGTTTAACCTCAAGCACAGTAGAGCATCAGCGCAGCAACTATCTGGGTGTTTTATGGCAGCAGAGGGAGGGAGAGTTAAGTGCTGGGTAACATCGACTTGGTGACCCCGAGTTCTCCTCCCCGGTTCAAACCCACTCATGCATGCAGCCCCACACCCCACACTCCTTCCGCCCTTACTTCTGGTCTGTTGATGCAGTCGACACACGGACAGAATTCCATCAGACAAAATCCTCTGGAGAAAATCCCTCCTGGCAACTTAACTCTTGCAGACAAATCCCGCTCACAAAATATTAAATCTGGGGAAATGTCACTCGCTCATGTTTCGTTTGGTATTAAGGTTACGTTAGGTGATGTGTAGTTTAATTTAGGTGCTTCGTGCTGTTAGGTTAAATAACTACAGTATGTTAGGTTAAATTAGAATAGGTCATGTTTGTTTACATTAGTTATAATGGGTTACGTTACGTTAGCGTAAATTGTAAAATGGAAAATAGATAAATTGTCCTCACGAGAATAACATAAAAAATACTGTATATAAACGTATGATCTATTACCTACCCGCTTCTATTTGAACGAAATCATTGCTATTTCATCACTAAAGTTCCTTCGTTAAAAATCGAACAAAACCTCTGTTAATTGGACGGCCTTATCATTTTTTTTCGCTTCGACGATTTTTATCCCAAAGTTCCCGGCCTCATCAAATTAATTATCATAGCAGATTAGCTCAGAAGAAATGACAAAATACTCACCATATAATATTAAAAAGGCGAAAGGGGGGGACTGTATAGTTTTATTGTAGTGAATATATTCAAAATTGGGCATATTTCCAAAATGTTTAATATGTTAAATTTATTGTATAGTCTTATAACATTAAATATATTCCATTATTGTAATCATAAAATGGTTAATATATTCAAATAGTTTAATTCCATAAAATTATTTCCTAAAACTAAGTCCTCTTAAAAAGAGTTTCTTCATAGATGCACGTAGAAAAATGTAAAGCTGTTTCCAGATAAATTTCAGATGGCCAAGAAACCCTATACATATTATTTCCTATACGTGAACCTGAAATCCATGCATGTAATTCTACCTCGGTTGAGAGGAATATTATAATTAGGTGGAAAATATCATTCCCTCCCTTGATTCGGATTTGTTTTCGTTGTCCCTGGAGCTCCTATAATCAGCTGCAGCTCACCGACCGACCGACCAATCAGGACTTGGGGTAATTATGCGACCTGGTTTTCCATTGACTTTCATTGTTTTGTCGTGTACTTTCGTCAGGGCGTTTTGTCTTGTCATTTTATTGGCGCGAAACACAACCCAATTCTCGCTACAATATAGATAGACTACGTACGAAATTGATTCTAATGTATGTATTTCTTGGCTGTGTACGTAACATTTCTCAAAATATATCATCCTTCCCCTTTTATTAAATCTCCCTTGTTACTTTCCTATCTTTTCCACTTCTTTCTCCCTTTTAATTATCATTATTCTCCCTATCTTCTATTTCAACTCACTTTCCTGTTATATTTTCTTCCAACTCTTTATTTATCATGTTATCCCAATTCTTCTTTGTTATATTTTCCTTCTCATCCCGTTATTTCTCTTCTCTTCTCTTCCTCTGTTATCGTTCTATTCTAGTCTCTATCATTCATCGTCATCCCTACTGTCTTTCCCTTTTCACCCAATCTCTCCAATTCCTTCTTTCTTTACCTCTATTATCCTCCTTCTTCCAATCTTCCATCTCTCCCAGTTCCCTCTTACGCCACCACCATTTCTTCCACTGTTATCATTTCCTCCTAATCTCTCTTATTCATCGTGTTATCCTAATCCCTCCCCGGTATAATCCCCAGTCGGCGTCCTCAACCAATTAGTCAAGTTCCCCAAACCCCGATTAGGTCCAATCCGAGGCTCCTAATCCGTATTCCCAGTCGACCAACCTCCGCGTCTCAATTCCAGTTCCATTCTCTTCGTCTCCTTTTTTTTTAGCTTTCTCAGAACCTGTTGTTGTCTGTCTGTGTTTCTGTCTTTGTTTATCTTTGTTCTTCTTATGTCTCTTTATAGTATGTTTGTTTCCGTGTGTCTGCTTCTTACCCCCGGCTGTCTGTCTGTCTGTCACTGCTTACTGATGTCTTTGTTCTCTTTCTCTGTTACTCTGGTCTTTCTTCTCTCTCTTTATTCTCTCCTGTCTCCGTCTTTCTCTATTTCTGTTTGTGCTCCTCCCCCTCTCTTGTCTGTCTATTTCCGTGTTCACTCCTATCTGTCTCTTGTTATTTCTGTAATTATCTCTCGGAAATATGCCTGAACGAATAGGGTATAAAATTCTGCAAATTAAATATTCGTGAAGTAGTTGGACACGAACGACCGGTTAAGAGAGAGTATAGTTTAGGGAGAGTATTGAAAAAACTTAATAGAACCAGATTATCCACTAATGAATACTATTATACTCGTTTGTTACTACTACTACTATTACTACCGGTACACACGACCACTACCCCTGCTATTATTATTATTATTATTATTATTATTATTATTATTATTATTATTATGTATATATACTGTCAATGAATATGATGCATCTCTTTGTGTACGAACCTCTGTCCTGCATGGCAGTGAACAGTGACATTACCCACATGAATCTGACCTCTATACATTTATAGCTGTTAATGAATATGATGTATTTCTTTGTGTACGAACCTCTGTCCTGCGTGGCAGTGAGAAGTGATACCACCCTCAGTGTCAAGACCTGACTGAATTACTCAGAATAGGCAAACTGTACTACAAGCTCTGCCAATAAATTTGTTAAACTAACTAACTATTATTATTATTATTATTATTATTATTATTATTATTACATTTAAAGACTTCAAAATTGCATATCACTACAAACTGCTACACTAATTATTACTTCTACAACAGCAATTGGGTGAAAACATGGCATGTATATCACTGCATTTCCCTGATATCCTAATTATCTACTCATGACTACTGTTAAAATACTTGCATTTCAAGTTAAAATAGAGTTTTTCTTTAATACACTACACATTACGGTATATTGCAGGGTCACCACCTTATCAGTGGTATTTCTTCCGGATTATAAAATGTTTGTCAACCCGGCAGCCAAACAATGGAAAAATAAAATTACTTTCTACTTAATTAAAAACAGGAAGTTGGTCCTACCTCTGTGCCGCCAACGAAAAGACAAAAACAATTGCCGAACTGTTATATTTTAGCAGGAGAGGACCACTGGACGACTGTGGACCGCTTCTGGTAATAACACATTGTAATAATCATTTTATCAAGAACGAGGCGCACAACCTACCGATTTCTTGAGTAAATTCAAAGTAGCCTTTTCTCGCTTCGCCAACGGGATATGTTTACTGTGAAAATCCCGAAAAGACCAAACCAAAAGTGGTGACCCTGGCATACACCATTACCCAGGTATAAATTATATACAATTTGTCTCTACCCAAAGCCTTTACTCAATAACCTCAGTGCATGTAACTTCCTCAACTTTAAGTTTGAGGCCTATGACGGCCGCCTTTTAGGATATTTACCATCTTTTCACTCTATCATTCCTACAAAATAATATAATAGTGGTCCTTACGACCATCAGGCTTACACCATAGTCGGTACAGCTGACAATAATGAAGGTATTCAGTGGTATTATGGTTCTGGAAACCATGACACCTCACCCACTGCCAAAGTCAAGTTGTCAATATAGACTGCCTGACCAGCGACTGCGTTTAGTTGTTTCAAGATTTAAGAGAAAGAACTTCCATTTTCCCTCAATTTCCATACAAAATGTTTGTAAGGATTACATAATTACTAGTTAATTTATGGCTTTGGTGAAATAAACTGGTAAATAACTAAAGTCGGAACAACGAAACCATAATGAACAGTATATCACCGCCCCATAATATGAGCGTCAGGTGGAGGGCCTCGTTCACCACATTCATATTAACACATGAAGGTCGAATTTTGCGTCAATATTTCCAGCTATGATCTATTGTATGATTTTATATATTGATATAGTTAACATCCAATAGTTAAAAAAAATCATTAAAGTACATAAGAACATAAGAATGGAGGAAACTGCAGCGGGCTTATTGTCCCATACTGTAGGCACAGTGGGCAGTCCCGTTTACACCCAACCCCTGTCGCTTATACATCCATTCAACCTATGTTTGAAGCTATCTAGCGTATTCGAGTTAACGATGATGTTTGGTAACTTGTTCCACTCATCCACTACTGTATTGTCTAACTTAAAACCATTGTTACGAGTTCGCTCCTGGTTAGATAGTTTGAGTACCTTTGTTATATCACCTTTGTTTAGCCCTGACTTCCATTTATACACCTCTATCATATCGCCCCTCACTCTACGTCTCTCGAGGGAGTGCAAATTAAGATGCTTTAACCTGTCTCTGTACTCAAGGTTCCTAATGCCCGGGTTAAGTCTTGTCAACGTGCGAATATTTAAGAATCCAATCCTGACCTAAACTAACCTAACCTAACCACATATTCCCCCAAATTACCTTTTTATCTTACCCAAACGTAACTTAAAGCCACCTTGCCACTAATACTTAAATGAATGCAGCAACTTTCATAATATTTTAGGCACTGTCCAGGTCACTCGGTCATTCACCTCTCAACTTCAGGTACTCACCTCGGCGACCCAGATCTTAGAGAAGTCAGGGTTGAGGTAGTACTTGATGCCTTCTGCGGCGCCCGGTAGTGTCACGCCCCTGATGAGCAGGATGAAGAGCACCACGTAGGGGAACACCGCCGTGAACCACACCACCTGCAGGAGGGAGAGTGTTGGTTATTGTGGCGTTGATGATGATGGTTGTGATGATCAATATGATGTTATGGTGTTGGTTAGTACAATGAAACCTCGATATAACGGATTTTACTCTCCATATAGTCCGCTAAATAGAAGTTTTACTGTATGATGATGATGATGATGATGATGATGAAGCACACTTGACATAGTTCGATCATACTACAGACAATAATTCAATACTTAAATTACTTACATTTCTTGCTAAAAACTCAAAAACATTGAAAAGATCATATTTAGTTATTCATTATTCTTGCAGTGTCTTGGTATTAATTAGTATATTTACCAATGTTCAAACGCCATATTCCCTCCTGTAGAATCTCAGTCTGGCAAACTTCACTCATACCGCTGATTCCCTGTGGCAATAATTCTTGTACAATGTTTTAGTAGACAACAACAGTTCAAGACTACCTCCTTTATCTTCAGTTAGTCACACAGTGTAACAAATAAAATAGCTCAACCATTTATGATCAAAATTTGAAACAAAATGATAAGAGCAATGATAATTCAGGTGATACATAACGGCTTTGTGGTAGTTACTGTCATAAGGATGGTGGTAGTTGTGGGTGTAACGTCCATGATGGTGGTAGTTGTGGGTGTAACGTCCATGATGGTAGTAGTTGTGGGTGTAACGTCCATGATGGTAGTAGTTGTGGTTCCTTTATTGAGGTGGTGATGGTGGTTGTTGTCTCATGATAATAGTGGTTGTCACCCTTCTAGAGGAGCAGGTAGTTGCTATGATCATAGTGGAAGTTACTACTCTAGAGGTGGTAGTAGTTGTGGTAGTTTTGGTTCAGACGATGGTGGTACTTGCATCATGATAACAGTGGTAACACCAGTGGTAGTTATGTTCCCAGGGGTGGTAGTGGGGGTGGTAGTTGTGGTTGCAGTGTGCCCATGACGGCCACAAATGTCCCTCGATAAAGGCCTTTTGGACGGTGAGAGAGGGCAGTAAAATTAAACGGCTCCGTGATTCA